>PVJD01000617.1:0-374755 GCA_004026545.1 Mormoops blainvillei | reverse complement strand
CTCAATAAAGTTGATATTAATAATCCTCTGACATCATGAAGCGGCAATAGATGGATATTTCACTACTTTGTCATGTTGATCCATTTTGCAATCTTGTGATACTAACTTGGCATTATTTCTTCATTTTATATCACACTGTAATATATATATGCAGTAAATATTACAAGTTTTTTCTACATTTTTATTGTAAGTACTTAAAACTTCTTAAGATAAATACTTGAGGACTGCAGAAACGAGATAAGGATTGCCTGTTTGTTAGCACAATCTTGGGATACTCTTGAACTGATATTATAAATCAGATATTCACTGTTTCTGAAATCTATCATTTATAGTAGAGCTCAACATAAGAGAACTAACAAAGGACATTTTGACCAATGATAACAATCTTAATCCCTGTAAAATAAATAAAAGACACCTATTCACTTCAGGTGTAGAGCTAAGCAGGCAAAAAATTCAAACTTTTATAAGTAAAGTTTTAGAAAGTTTACTACAATTACAGAAGTGCTTTGGAAACAAGAAGTTCATCTGGATTTTTGCTCAGTTATTTTAACAAAAAGGCACCAAAAGCAGGTGGTCCAAATGAAAAAGCCTTAAACCACAGTTTCAACAGAGTCTTGAATTAAAAATAAAGAAGAAAAATTCTGAATCAAAAATATGATGTTTAAATCTTAAACATTTAATTTCCATAATAAAAATCTTTTGGCAATTAAAAACCTCAATAACTCATGTCTTGTTATACTATCAAAAGGTTGCAAATCAGTTGATTTAAACACTGTAACAAATGAAGCCAAAATTTTGGGCTCTGTCCCACTGTAGACTTACATGACAAATTCTACCCTCGACTACTATCAGTCATCTTAGGAATTTCTGTTTCTTTTTATTATTATTATTTATTTATTTATTTTGTTTTATTTATCTTTTTTTATTTTTAATTAAATTTATTGGGGTGACATTAGTTAATAAGATTATATAGGTTTCAAGTATACATTTCTATGATACATGATCTGTATATTGCACCATACAAAGTCATATAATCTTCTATTACCATATACTTGACCTCTTTGACCTTTTACTACCCCATCACCTCCCTTCCCTCTAATAACCACCACATTTTCTGTGTCCATGAGTTTCAATTTTATGTCCTACTCATGAGTGAAATTATATGGTTCTTAGCTTTTTTTGACTAATTTACTTTGTTTAGAATGATATTCTCAAGGTCCATCTGTGTTATTACACATGGCAGTATTTCAACATTTCATATGGCTGAGTAGTATTCCATTTCATACATGTACCACATCTTATTCCAATCACCTATTGAAGGACACTGGTTGCTTCCATGTCTTGGTCACCATGAATAATGTTGCAATGAACACAGGGGTGCATCTATCTTTGCGAATAAATGTTTTCAACTTTTTCTGGTAGATACCCAGTAGAGGTATTGCTGAGACATATGGTAACTTTATTCTTAATTCTTGAGGAACCACCATACTGTTTTCCTTCATGGCTGTATCAGTTTACATTCCCACCAGCAGCAAATGCAGGTTCCGTTTTCTCCATAACCTCTCCTCTTCTTATTACCCATCTTGTTGATGATTGCTGTTCTAATGGGGGCGAGGTGGTATCTCATTGTGGTTTTGATTTGCAGTTCCTTAATAGGTAGAGCAGTGGGGCATCTTTTCATATATTTGTTGGGCATTTCTATGTCTCCTTGGGAGAAGTGTTTATTCAGATCCTCCAACCATTTATTAATCAGGTTGGTTGTTTGGTGTTCAGTTGTATAAGTTCTTTATATGTTTTGGATATTACCCCCTTGTAGGAGCTGTTGTTTACAAATATCTTCTCCCATTCAGTTGGTTGCCATTCGTTTTGTTGTTGGTTTCTTTTACTGAGCAGAAGCTTTTTAGTTTAATATAGTCCTATTCATTTATTTTTGCTTTTACTTCCCTTGCCTGTGGGGTCTACTAATAAGATTTGCCACATAACTGTGGAGATCCTATTTTTACCCCCCTTCCAAACACGTATACACATACGCACGTTTTTCCTCCTAGTTTATTTATTGTGTAGTCTAATTCTGTTGTTGTTCTGAATTGAATTCTGTGTCAGCTCTTAGCAGCATGGGAAGTGAGTAACAGCATGGCCATTAAAGAGGTGGATGATCATGGTATTATTCAGGTGTGGCCAGACTAGGTCATAGGACACAAATGATCTACTAAATTGCTGAGAATCTTGACTAATCTTTTTGAAGAGAAATGCCTGGCTGCACGTGCCAAATGGCCTTGTCCTTGCCTTGCCTTTCTGACAAAATAAAACAACAAAACATGCTCTAGATCTTCTGGAAACATTATTTTGGGACATATCTCCATAAAGTTTTGAACCTGAATAAATAATTTTAGATGATGAAAAATGTTACATACAATTCCTTCTGAGAGAAATACACCTGATATAAATAGTGCTTCAGTGCCTTGTCTGAGAGCCCATGGCAGCCAGATTACAGATAGACAGACAGACAAATACATGGACAGACATAGAGATACAATTTTTAGGTAATGTAAATTTTTGTTTAGCACAGTGATGCTTAGATAAGAGAGGATATTCACCAAAAACTAGAATCATCTTCTGGAGGGTGAACCCTATGTAGTACAGGTTTCCCCTGCTAGGTGAGTATTCCAGAAACCCACCTGCATCAGATTACCAGCTGGTGTTTTTGTGAGAGGCTACCTTCAGCTTCACTGAATTTTTTTTGAAGACTCAACACATTTGCCCATTTCATGATGGTGATTTACGAGCGCACACGCCCACACCATGCTGATTGTTCAAGAGTTTTTTTTTTTTAATTGAAGTCTGTAATTTCTTATTTTTAAATTTTATTTATTTATTTATTTTTAGAGAGATGGGAGGGACAGAGAAAGAGAAGGGGAGACACATCAATGTGTGGTTGCCTCTTGCACACCCCTCACTGGGGACCAGGCCTGCAGTCCAGGCATGTACCCTGACTGGGAATCAAACTGGTGACCTTATGGTTCACATTCCAGCACACAATCCCCTGGTCCACACAAGCCAGGGCAGTGTTCAACTGTTTTTGACAGAAAAATGGCATGATCCCAATGCCCCACCCTCCCTATTCACCCGATCTTGCCCAGAGCAACTTTTTTTTTATTTGTTTCCCCAGATGAAAAGTGTCTTTTAAGGGAAATGTTTGCTGAGGTGGAAGAGGTGAAACAAAAAACAGCAGAAGCACTAAAAGGCATTAGAATCGACAAGTACAAAAACTGCTTTGAGTAGTGGAAAAAATGTCTCATAGGTGTATTGCATCAAATCGAGAGTACTTTGAAAGTTACTGTAGTTTAAACAGGTGAGAATACATACACAATTATTTTTATAAATAAATTCCCTGTTTGGGGGGATCTTCCCTCGTCCAGTGAAAATGAGGTATCTCCCAGATCTTCCCTAGTCCTGTAATAAATTCTTGGCCCTCAAAGGGCTTAAAAGATCACAACATATCATCAATGTTGCATTACTTGTCCTATGTAGATGCCAAAAAGTCCTTTATTGGGAAATAAGGGCTTTAGCTCACACTGTACTATATGAGATAACAACTTGGAGACCCCGGAAAAAACATAATAAAAGTGGTTATTGTAATATCATTGGGGATTATACTAAAAAACAAGATATGAGTCCCAGGATACAAATTCTAAGAGATGTGAAAAAGCATTAACAACAGAATGTGAAACAGATTAAAATGTGGATCTCAGGTAATGGGCTGTATTGACCCCAGGATACTGATGGCTTATCCTGTGCTGAGCTCTGACCACTGTTAGGCTCCTGGAAACAAAGGCATTAGGCCGGGCCAGGTGTTATCAAGATTCAATGAATGCAGGTGGTTATATCATATATTACCAATGGGTACCACCATGTGCAGGAATAGGCACCAATCGTTTATTCAAAGTATGTGTTTTGTGTAATTTACTTCATAACTTCTGTGAGTCCCAAATGCTCTATATCAGTTTTGTTTAACGTGAAGAACTTCCATTCACACATTTTTAAGGTTATATATTGCAGTGGACCTTAACTTTTTAATATAATGTATAATATATTTTTAAAAAGCATTCAGGAATAAAGATGCTTATACTTGATGACTTTATTATGCAATAGAGTTTTCCCTGCTACACTTGAGATAAATTTACTTACTAAGAACAGTTATTTAAAAATGCTTGGCAGAAATGAATTAATTCATGCTCTGCTGTGCATCATCAAAAAGTCTAATTCTTGAGCCAAGACCATGCTAAACATTCAAAGTAATAATATGCTTTTTAAAGCTGTTTAAGAATCATGGGGAATATATACTGAGTGCTTGAGAAGTAAACTGTGTTATATATCATATCCTAAACATGCCAAGGCCAAGTGATTATAATTTGTTCACTTAGTAAGCTCTTTGGAATTTAAAATGTATTTTAAACAAGCTGGTGATTGAGGATATACATTTTATTGGTATGATTAAATATGACACTATCATATATTACAGCTTAAACCAGTCCTAGCTCCATGACTAATATGTGAAAAATGATGTAATTCAATATACATATTATGTGCCCTGAACATTTTTTCTTTATCTCATTGAAATTATGTCACAATTTATCATTATTTAAACACCATATGGTAGTGGTCAACTATGAGATGTCTTCAAAGAAAAATAAAAAATATAGGCTTAAAAGCATATATCCATCCTTGGGGAAATCCATGTCTCTTTAATTCAAGAAAGGAATACATAAATTTATAAAGTGGGCTAAAATTCCATAATTTAAATTGCTTGTTACATCATGTGGGGAAAAAAAAACACCAAAAGTTATTAAGCTGTTAACAAATCATTGGTATATATTTTATATGATCTGTCAATATGTTGGTAATAAATCTTTACATGGGGAAAAGCTGAGAGATAGAAATTAAGAGAGGGTCAAATCTATTCTGCAAGAAACTTTGAAATTGTGAAGTCTATTCCTTTAAACTTGATTCGAACATTGTAGTCATCTACATCTTATCTACATTCTGAAAACTATTATGAAATTTCTCAGGATTACCCATATTCTAGTGTTTTAAAATTCCCCTATTCATTTAAAATATAGACATTTGAATAGCTAAATATGATTTCATTTATTAGTTAAGATATACAGCATGAATTATTCAAATATCATTTATACTTGAAAAATTCATATCTAAGTTATAACAAGTGAAATTACCTTACTTGAAATATGTTTCTAAACTATAGAAAGAAATATTTTACTTCATAATTTAAAATGCAGAAATTTTATGAAAAATAAGTTATTGAAAGTTGAAATATATTACCAATTTCTGGTAATATATCTGTATTCCATAATGGACTACATATTTACAGTAACTTTATAAAAGAATATTGTTCTTAATAAAAGAACATTAATAAAAAAAAAGGATATATTGTGTTGATTTAAAGGCTTAAAACCATAATTTACTTTTGAAAAAGAACAGAATTACTGAAAAAGTATGAGTTTTTAAAGGCAAAAGACATTAACTCCTTAATGATATCTAGTCTAATAAATTGTACCAATAGCAGAGGAAAAAACATTTGCACATATCTAACACAAATGCCCGAATCAATGAGATATGCAGTTTCAGCAATAAATGTTGCTGAACTTACAAACCTGTATTAAGTGTGAACTCCATTTTCTCTCTCTTCCCTGCTATTGCAACAGTAAAACCTTTTATTTGTCAGAATAATTCCTGACTTTTGCTTAGCTCTCATTTCTTATCCCATTCTTAAAGTCTTTGTCATTGTTAATCTTGTCTCTCCATACTATCATCAAACTGTTTTTAGATTATCCATATCAGCATTAAGCTGTGCCCACTATCCCATTTAAAAATAACGCTTAAGAGTAAAGCAAAAAAGAAAACAAAACTAACAACAACAACAAAAAAACCTTCTCTTGACTTTACATCACCAACACTGGCCCCAACAATTATAGCTCCCCTTGTCAATTCAATTCATCACCTCTACCATAGTCAACAGCAAAAGATTTGCCCAAATAAATGAACGTTTGTCTTCCTTTACTTCATTTATCTTTTCAGAAACTATAACAAAGTATAAACTCCTCTCTTCATCTCTGAAAAATTGGGTAAGTTTGAGTTTGGAGAGGATTTTTCTGATGCTAATATGTTTTGTATTCTAGAATGCATAGTATCAGTGTATAAAGGATGGTACATAAGTTTTGAATCTTAGTAACTAGGAAACTAATTTTGAATATTAGTAACTAGAAGACTAGATTCAAAACAAAAATAGTGAATCTTACTAACTGGAAGGCTAGGTTTTCAAAAAATATGTTGGGATGTGAAAGGATAGAGGTGAAGAAGTTTTTGTCGATTTTGACAGTAGCAAATTCACCTCAGTTTTTCACATTTTGAATTTGAGATGTCCTGTTTGATTTCCAGTTGACAAATACTCTCCTTTTGTAGTTGATAATTCAGATTAATAATAATATTTAGCAATTATTCAAATTAAATATTTATTAAATGCTAATATTGGTTTAAGCTCATTAATTTTCAATGAACATCCATCTACATTATTCAAAATTTATTTTATAAAGATCTTTGGGTTGATAATTTCTCATCCAAAGTCATTGGGGTCAGAACCTCAGTTTGTATGTATTCTTACATGTTTAAACTTCAGTCACCTTCAAAGCACTCTCCATTGATACAATATGCCTATCCAGGCATTTTTTTCCACTGATCAAAACAGTTTTTGAACTCATTGATTTTGATGTCTTTTAGTGCTTCTGCCATTTTTTTTTGTTTGTTTTGTTTTGTTTTGTTTCACCTCTTCCACACAGGCAAAATGTTTCCCTTTGATGATTTTTTTCATCTAGGAAAACAAAAAAAAAGTTGTTCAGGGTGAGAGCGGGTGAATTTGGGAGGGTGGCACATGGGGGTCATGCTGCTTTCGGTCAAAAACTGCTGAACACTCAGTGTAGTGTGGGCAGGTGTGCTCATAAATCGCCCATCATGAAATGAGCAAATATGCATTGAAAGAGTCTTCAAAAAAAATTCAGTGAAGCTCAAAATGGACTTTCACAGGATCACCAGCAGGTACACTGATACATATGGGTTCCTAGAATACTCACCTAGCCAGGGAATCCAGTACTACCTGGGGCCCACTTTTCCACTTTTGGGGGGCTTCCTCATATATTCAATATATTCTATAATAACATTCAGTTGGATCTAGGATAGCATTCTTTAATCGACCATATTACTACACCTTCAGGGAAGCATATAAATGTTGACAGTAAGAGGCACAAATAAAGACTATAATTAGCTTGCTACCAGCTCAGGTCAGGTATTCTATTAAATGAGTTCAAGTCAAATCAGGTTTTACTTTCAGATAGTTATTTTTAAAATCTTAAGATTTTAAAGAATTTGTTAGTTTTTAAAATTTTAGATAAAGCTGTATATCTAAGCAAACTGTGTAATTTAGGAATAAATCAAAAAAGTTGATGCTGACAAACTGCCCTTCTCTATGAGTGAACTCTTCAGATTACAACTCAAAAGAGAGCATTTCCTGAGGTACTATACAAGTTTTTTTTTTAAATATTCATGGCATGCATGCTTTCACTGTATATTTTAAAATGTTATTTCTAAAGCTTTTACTAAAAAAAATAAATCTTATTTGTTTGACAGATACTAGTATTTCAGTTCCTGTCATAGAATAGTATTGCATAAGAGAAATAGTGGCTTGTGATCATCAAGGAAAGATGAATGAAGAATAATGTGTAAGCTATATGCAAGAACTACTCATGAATTAATGCATTCATTATAAGTTATTGTCCTAACCATTTATCTATGCCCATGATAATTAAACATCCCTTAGAATAGAATGATTTTTTAAAAAAGACTCGCTCCGGTTGGGTTGCTCAGTTGGTTGGAACATTGTCCTGTACACCAAAAGGCTGTGGGTTCTATCCCCAGTTAGGGTACATACCTAGGTTGAGGTTTCTATCCCTGGGCAGGATGTGAAAGGGAGGCAACTAATCAATATTTCTATGTCACATCCATGTTTTTCTCTCACTCTCTTTCCCTTCCTCTCTCTATAAAATAACCAAACATATCCTTGGGTGAGAATTAAATAAATAAACAATAACCTTAAGTATTGGACCTAATAAATGAGACAAAAAATTGAGAGTTTTTTTCCCCACTTCAAAGAACACAAGTAATTACTATAAAATATTACACTCCACAGATATGTTTTAAAATGTTTTTTAAACATCTCAATATTTGTCAAGCACACTGAATTCTCAAGTACACTGGAAGATCTACTCTTTTTTAAAAACAGGCTTTATTTTTTAGAGTAATCTTAGGTTTAGAGCAAATTTGAGCAGAAAGTACAGAGAGTTCGATACATCCCCTACCCCTACTCATGCATAGCTTCCCACACTGTCAACATTTTTCACAGAAGTGGTATATTTGTTTCAATCAATGAACCTACATTGACATAGAATTATTACCCACAGTCCATAGTTTTTTGTGTTTTTTTTTTAAATTAGGACTTACTCTGGTGGTGTACTTTCTATAGCATCTGACAAGTGTATTATGCATGTATTCTCCATTATAACGTCATAAAAAATACCTTCATTGCCCTGAAATTCCCCTGGGTCTACTCTACTTTTACATATTGCAATTGTGATTGAAATGTTGTATGACAAAATTTAATTTATTTTTTCTTAATATTCCCAACAAAGTTTATATTTCATATAAATGATCTATTTCATGCATAAATGTTTCATCTTTTCTGATACTAAAACATTATCCACCTTACAGAATGAATTTAGGAAAGACCAGAAATTATTAAATTATTTAAAGTAGGAAAATGTGGAGTTTATTTGCAGGGTATAATAGTAATCATTACTGTATTAATGTTTATCACAGGAACTCTTGTGGATACTGAAAAATGCGAACATACAGATAAAATTCCTGTGCTTGAGGAAAAGGAAAAAAATAGGTAATAAAATATATTGATGTACTAGGATAAATATTACAGCAAAAAAAAAAAAGCAATGTAAGAAGAAAAAAAATAGAGGGGTTGGTTATAGATTGGGTGGTTG
Organism: Mormoops blainvillei; assembly: GCA_004026545.1. Classification (NCBI taxonomy): domain Eukaryota; kingdom Metazoa; phylum Chordata; class Mammalia; order Chiroptera; family Mormoopidae; genus Mormoops; species Mormoops blainvillei. The sequence continues at coordinate 365,636 of PVJD01000617.1, read as the reverse complement.
GAAAAGGCTCTTTAGAGCTGATGATGTATTAGAACTGACCCAAAGGAAGTCATGCATACATCTGAAGAAAGAATTCTAGGCAGATGCTAGAAAAATCACGAAATTTCCAGGCAGCTCTGTGTTTGGCACATTTAAAAAGTAGAAAAAAAGATAACATTGCTCGAGTAAAGTAAATGGTCCTAAATAAAAGAACGAGGGCAAATGATGTTGGGCTTTTATACCATTAAGGGCTTAGATTTCCTTCTCACCCCACGAGAATAGTGTGAATTCATTAGAAGTTTGAGTAGGCACAAGATTTAACTAACACTTTCTAAAACTGCAATAGATTGTACGGGGAACAAGCAGGAGCAAAAGCTGCCAGATGAGGTAGTATGCTACTGCAGTTGTCTTGGTGAGAAGTGTTACTATTTTAGAACACAATGTTTCTCCTTTATTCTTTTAATATGAATAAATGCACTGTGCTGTTTTTAAAAGTTAATCAATATCTTGTATTTCTAGAAAAGAAAAGCATTCAAGCATAGTGTATTAGACTATTATGCATCATTGAATTTGATATGCTAATGTAGTAACCTATTATATATTATCATATTTATATTGATAATATTATATTACCAATTATTATATAAATATATTGCATCAATGGTCATGCAAGAGATTATGCCATGGATTTCAACAGTACAATTTTTTTTTCTTTTTCAAGTACTAGGGTAATAATAGCTTCATAACATGAATTATTCTAGCTCCTCTTCTCCAGTTCCCAGATTTCCAGGGTTTTTATTGAGGCTGGTTACTAAAGGTGCATAGAATTGCTAAAAATTGCATCTGTTCCCGGGGTAAGGGAGGAGAGGGGTGAGAGAACGGTCAGGTAATGCTCACCAGGACAACCAAGAGGAAGGCAACACTGGTTCCCCTTCAATGGCCACGTTTGTGCCAAGTTCTGCATTCGGAACTCCGCTCTTGGTGTCACAGGTGCACATACCAAGGGGGTCGAACTCCACATATAACATTGGTATTACTTATTCCTTAAAAATTTAACAGAATCTACCAGGATAGCTATCCGGCCATACAGTTTCATTGTGAAAATGTTTTCCACTCTGAATTAAATGTGCTGAATTGACATAGGTCTACTGAAATTATTTATTCTTCAGTCAGTTTTGTTACTTATACATGCATTAGTTTTTTATTGTCATAGCAAATTACCATAAATTTAGTAGTATCAAACAACACATTTTAATCTCACAGTTCATAGTTCAGAAGTTCATGTACAGAATGACTCAAATAGTTCATCTGATTAATAACCTTACAAGGCCAAAATCAAGATGTCCTTTTTAGAGGTTCTAAGGATGATTCCACGTCTAACCTCTTTCAGATCATTGGCCAAATTCAGTTCCTTGGGATTATAAAGCTGAAGTCCAGGTTTTCTTGCTGCCAGTCCACTGGAGTCTGGTCATTGCCCCTAGAGGCTACTCACATTCCTTCTCACGTTCCCTGAATGAGTAAAGTTATAATATATAAATATATATATATATAAGATATAGTTAAATATGAGATAATTAGAGCAATTATCGTGACTGCCCTGCAGCAGGAGACAGCCTCTCTCATGCTTCACAGCCTTGCAAACTCCTCATCTGCCATCTCCCTTTAGATCCAGCCTGAAGATATTCTCTGCTTTTAAGAGTTCTTATATATTCCTTGTCATATATTTTATTAAATAATAAAGTGGTAAATATAAGTGTTTCCCTGAGTTTTCTGAGCTTGTTACTGAACCAAGGAGGAGGCCATGGGAAACCTGATTTGTATAGCTGGTCAGTCAGAAGTACAGGTGACAACCTGGGACTTAAGATAGGAATCTGAATTGGAGACAATCTTGTGGGACTAAGCCTTTAACTTGTGGGATCTGATGTTAATTCCAGGTAGTGTCTGAAGTGAATAGCAGAAAACCAGGTTACTGTCTGTGGAGTTGGAAAATTACTTGGCATGGAAGAATCCCACATATCTGGTGTCAGCAGTGGAGAGTTCTGTGAGCGTTGTGACAAGAAATAGAGTTTTTCTTTTCCTTTGGTATAGAGAAATTTTATTTCATTTTTGCTCAGTTTGCAGGCATTTAGGATATTAAATATTCTTTCCAGAGTGTACTCTTCACATTATAAAATGTTCTGTCTATCCCTGTAATATTCCTTGTTCTGAGGTCCACTTTTCTCTAAAATAATTGCTCCAATTATCTTATATTTAGCTATATCTTATATATATTTATATATTATAACTTTACCCATTTTTTACTTAACCTCTTCTAGCAAACATTAGCATAATTACTTTTATTGGATAAGATTTATAATGTACTATGTTCCATATAAAAGGACATGCAATATTTTTCCTTAAAACCAAATACTTCTTCATAGTTACCAGCACCAAAAGATATATGTCAACATGAAAAGGGAGAGAAAAGATCTGACTTTGGGTGTTGGGTGCACAATGCAATAAACAGGTTATGTATCATAGAATTGCATACTTAAAACATATAATTTTATTAACAAATATCACCTCAATAAATTTTATTAAATAACAGATATTCTTTGGAACTCTTCTATGATTACCAAGCACAACAAAAACAAAATCTTAACAGTGAAAATGGTTAGATTTGTTCAAAAACTTAGCTGCATTAACTGAATACTACTGGGTTATATTATGGGTAAAAAGAGAAATGTTTTCTCTACTAGTTCACTCATTTGTTTTTATACCTTTACTTACAAATTACGGTTATATGCATTTATTTGTGTCCTCATTAGATGTCTGTCTCCCCAGTAGAGTGTATACAGCAAAAGGTAGGATATATTTTCTTGTAATAGTCTTGTTAAAAGAAAGAAATGAGAGAGTAACTAAAAATGAACTTTTTTACTACTTACAAAATTATTTCAATTAAATATGCATTTGGAACAGTTTGCTCTATTAAGTGTGCTAGTAATTTTATAAGCTACAGTTCTAGAAATAAATGGAATTTCAACAAACCATACAAATTCTTATATAGTGTTTGAGAGAAACTATGCACTATTAATGTAGTTTGAAGGTTCAGAATTGAAAATATGAGCAAGGTGTTCTATGGTGACAAACACTATGCTGGAGACGCTCCTATAAATAGGAGCTATGGGGAGCTAACAGTTCAATGTATCACTTTCAAATTCTATTAAATAGAAAGGATGACTCTAAAAATGGGCAAACAGAAACAATAAAATATTTTTCAGGAATTCGAAACATTTCTAAAAGTAAAAGAAAATAAAAGGCTAAATAAATACAATTTATGCTTAATACTTTTGAGTTCAGGGAGATAAAGACTAAAAAGTTTTCCAGAGTATAGCTCCAAAGGCAAAAACGAAATTTTGAAAAAATTTCAGAGGGTGGCCTATAAGTCATGAAACCTCACCATTGGGCTTCCAGAACAAAAGTGAAAATTAGTAGAAAGAAAGAATCTTTATTATTTCATTTCAGTGCTTCAAACCTATGGCCTTTTCATTATTATTCTATTGTTTGACTTTTTCCTGTTTATAGGTGGAATTTCCCCATGTGACATGATTAGCTCTTTGTTTTTTTAAAATCTTTCCTCAGCCTTTGGATTGTATATTTATCCAGTGTAATTATGTGTTTTTATTGAGGTTTGGACAGAATTTTTAAACAATTATTTTGCCATCGCACTTAGGCAGGCCCCGTGCGCCCCCTGCCCCTCACCGCACACACCCGCGGCCTCTCCTGCCCCGCCCAGGAGGAGCGTCCTTTCGGCATCTCGCCCCTGCGGCTGTGGTACACGTGGCTTTATGGTATTCAGCACCAGGCCCAGGCATGAGGAAGCTTTCCCCAGATGCTCTGTTCAAGCTTCAGACTTACTCACCTTGATTACCCGAATACCTGGGCTGTGTTTTCTTTCACACCCCTCCTGCAGAGACAGATGCAGTTATTTCCCAGCCATTTCCAGTGATTTGCCCAGAGAGCGCCGGTGGTTTGCGTCCTCTCAGTTCTCTTTCCTTTCCATGGAGGCAGGACCTGTGTGACTGCAATTTTGAGGTGGTTTTTCTCTTTTCCTCTGCCTCACTCCAAAGTTTCCCCTGAACATTCAAGAAAAAACTCATGAAAAGGACTGGGTGAGTAGGGACTGACTTCCCTTATTTCCAGAGTTTACAGGGATTTAAAACTATCAGTCCAGCTAATCCTCAGGATTTAAGAATTCATTAAAAGCTTAGCTCTTTTCTTGCTTCTGTGGTGGCTTTCTGTTCCCCTACTGCTTTGGCAAAGTGACCCAGCACGGGCCCTGCCTCTTCCAGGATGAGTTTGTCACTGCTTGTAATTTAGTTCATTAGGTTCTTCGGTTATCTCAGTCCTTTGAAGCCTTAAAATATTTATATTTTGGTAAATTTTCCAATTTATTTTTCATAGAGTGGGAGCTCCTCTCCTTCCACTTTCTATATCCTCAGCAGGAATCCCCTTTATTCTTAGTTATGGGATAGTTTCTTTTCTTTTTTTTATATTTGCTTTATTATTTTTTTATTGTTCTTCACGTACAGTTATCTCCTCTCCCCTACCCCATCCACACACCCCCCCCTCAATCCTACCCTTCTTTGGCCTTGTCCATGGGTTCTTAGATATTTTCCTTAATATGTGGAAAATCAAGCTCTATTTAAAATAGGGTTTTTTGATAGTCATTCATTATCCAGATATTCTGTATTGTAGTTCCCCAACCCCAGAATAACTAATTAAAGGCATGGATGGAAAATTAAGTCCTCTTCATGTTTCAGAGCAAAGTCCATAGATATTGCCTAACGTTGCCTACAGAGAAAATAATATTACTCATAATATTACTTAGAGTCATTTTCAGCTATTTAGGACTGATACTCATCTGGTATGCCAAGCATGCAATGGACCAATGAACTAAATTGAATTGGAACAGAACTTTAAACATTAGAATGTAAGTTGGGAGTGAGCTAATGCAAGGTCTGGGTATTTGCAGGAGTGAAAGACAGTTCCTGAGTGTCTCAGAGTTAAAGTCCAATTAGCAGAGGCAACAAGGGAGACTGATATCAATGATTATGAAATAGAGTTTCAATAAATTATTCAGTGATCAGCCAGAAAAAAAACTTTAATTAGGAACAAGGACTCAGGATGCACCATATTATTATATTCCCTGTCTGTGTTTTCAATGACAGCGTATAACCTGTCTGCATATCACAGGCTTGGAGCACCAACATTTTGGCACAAACTAGAAAAAAAATCCTTGCTGTCAATTTGGCATTTCAAATTACTTGGTTACTCCCCAAACCTTTAAGTTTTTGAACAATTAGGTAAAATACTGACAGTTATCAGGTTCTTTTTCTTTCAAAACTATATTGAAAATTGTTATAATGAGTAGATTATTAGAAATCTAAGTTATTAGGCAATAAGACAGGCTGTATACTACTGCTTTGCACTGTAAATAGTTATGCCGGATCAATTGCCCTAAACAAATTAAGAATAATAGATCTATATGTTGGCTTTTTTCATCAACAATTTAAAAAGATACTATAAGACAGAAATTAACTATAATTTCTGTTTCACCTTGAAAATCCCTAGCAAAAATAAATCCATGACACATATCTAGTTTGTAAAAGAATCAGAAATTAGTGTAACCTTTACATAAATATTTTATGATTACCCATATATTTAAATAAGGGCACTATAAATAACAAGCACTAGATTGAAAAGGTATTGCATGAAATTGAAATAACTATGTCAAATAATGTGTTATACAATGATTTTCTTTCTGATATTTTAGCATCTACTAGGAATATTAATTCATAAATGATGTACACTAACTTAAGAGCTCTGGCAGGATAAGTAAATAATCAGAAATTACATATCTTACTGGATAGAAATTTGAAAATGTAATATTTGTGTTCAAATAGAGTGTAAGCAGTGTCTAGTTTTATAATGTGTGTGTTCATAATTGTATAAAACCTATTTGTTTGAAACATGAGATTTCACATAAATTGATTGCAACCTGGGGACCAAAATTTTATGATTTGCTTGAATTATTATTCTACAGTTAGTACTGATGGTTTAAATGAATCATTGAATCATAAAAATGTAGGGCTGGAAGCAATGTCAAAGTCACCTTTCCAACAGTGCAGAAGCAATCGAAACAAATGGAGTCTATCAGATGGCTATCTGTCTTGTCATTAAAAATTTCCCTTAAGAGAAATTTACGCATCTCCCTGGGTACATGGCTCTGAGGTTTGATTGGCCTGATTACCTTAAAACTAAGTCTGTTTTTCACACACACACACAAAAAGAAAAGAAAAGAAAAGAAAAGAAAACCTTAACAGTGTTAAAAATAATTTTGATTTAATCTTTATTACATTTTTTTCCCATTACTATTTAGTCCCCTTAGAACTCCCTTCCCGCAGCAATCACCGCACTGTTGTCCATGTCCGTGAGTCGTTTTGGAATGCTTGGCTTTCTCATTTTATTTTTTTATATTCAGTATAACACTGGAAATAAAAATGAGAGCAGCACTCAAAAGAGTTTTTAGGGCAGTGAAAACATTCTGCATGATATATAAAAATGGACACAGGTCATTATACACTTGTTTAAGTCAATAGAATATATAACACCAGTGTTAACCCTAAGGTAAATTGTGGCTTTCAGGTGACTATGATGTGTCACTATGGGCTTATCAGTTGTAACAAATGTACAACTTTAGCGAGTGACACTGATAATAGAAGTGGCTCTACATGTGTGGAGGCAGGGGGTATATAGCAAATCTCTGCACTTTCTTCTCAATTTTGCTATGACTCTAAATCTCTCTAAAAGTATAACATCTTCAAAAAAAATGTGAGAGGCTTACTCTCAAGATATTTACTTGTCCCTGTGCCCTCATTTCAGTTCTTTCCTCCACTCTCTCACACTGTATCTCCCCAGTTCCCTACCAATTGCTCTTTTCCATCTATGTTTATAGTCATTTATCTAGTTCCTAAAACAACTTCTCCTTTATCAAAGATAAACTTTAAGAGCTAAAATCCTATCTATACTATTGAGTTAATCACACCTTTATTTACTAACTTGTCCTGCAGATTATAAACTGCATTAATTTTTCCTACTTTTTCACATCCAATCTAGTTTTTAACTCTTTCCTATTTTGATCATTATTCTTTCATCACTCAATCATTTCTGAATTCTTATTATATACAAAAAAACAGTGATGGTCAGAAGAGTGATGAGATAGTCACAGGGAGGAAGGTAAAAAGAGAAAAAAAAACCCTTTATTTTGCAAAGCATATTTTATCATTCTATTAAAATTTCTCCTTTAGAGGTCAATGATAATAATATAATTGTCAAGTCTACTAGTCTTTACTCAAAGCACATCTGACTTGATCTTTCTGGAATGTATGACGTACTTAACTTTTCCTGACACTTTTCCCTACCTTAGATTTCATGAATGTAAATCTCTCAGGGAATACAAAAAATACAGGTTTATCAGTTCACCCTAGGAATGAGACAAAAGTAAAGTACTAACAACAAACTACCTGAGTTGACTGCCTTAACTACACTGCTCCTGAAGTCTAAGTGCTGGCAAAATAAACATTGGATGTTATTTCTGCCTTTTGACACAACTCTGATGCTTATACAAGCATGACACTTGAATCTCAAATCTTCTGCTTTATATTTCAGCAATAGTCCTGATCTATCTGTTGTCATTTCCTCATCTTATCAATCTCTAAAATAGTACATTGCCACAGAATTACCTTTCTTTGGTACATCTGTGATCATCTCATATGCTTTCCCAGTATCAAGAATTGGTGACACAAAATACATATATCGTTTTTCTTTTTTTAACTCAAAATTATATATTCACATTCTTTTACCCTCAATACATGGAGACCATGTTTGCACACACACACACACACTCTCACACACATGAATGGAAGCTCGATAAAGACAAGTATTTAGTCTTGCTCATTACTCTGTCCCCAGAAGACAGCACCATGCTTGAGCATATATTGAGTTATGAATAAATATATCTTGGATGCATGAATATATAAGTGTATGAATGATGGTGCTGCATATCTCCTCTCAGATTTTTAAAGTTGATATTTCAGAAGAATGCTATCTACATAACCCTTAGAATACCACTGTGGTCTATAGGAGCTACTCATGTATAGGTTTGTAATAAAAATAGAGGTCTAGTTTAAATCCCTTCTTTGCTAAGAGAAAATTGGGCTCAAAACCAATCAGACATCATTTCCAGTGTTTTATCTGATAGCACTGACAGGTTCTGCTTCCACCTGAGATCTTTTCCCTCCTTTTTTCTGTTAAATCACTAGTTGCTGTTCCCCTTGGTTCCACCTCACATGTCCTCACCCACGCAGTCTCTTTAGATCACTCCTGTGGAATTTTGTTTTTGCCTGTGTTGCAGGGAAATGAGTATCTGGCTGGAATTGCAGAAAACATGTTTTTATTTTTCCCTAGCTGCATCACTCAGTAGACTTATTACTTTTTTAAAAACATAGTTTTGTAGTCTTACATTCTTCATCTGCAAAATCATAATATTTCCTCTTTGTGTAGCCATGAACACAGATGCTGTCGGTGGACTGTTGGTGTTTGGGTAGCAGGCAGGAAAGTAAGATTTGCCATGTGGTAGCCAGATTACTGCCCGAAAATATGTTTTCAAACTCCCCTTTCCCAAAACTGAGAAAAACAGTATTGATAATGACTTGCCCAAAGTATATGAAAGCACTATGGCAATGCCATTAAGTGCAAATGTTAACGAAAATATTATAATTTGCATACAAAGTCTTTCTTTAGGCACCTGTCCTGATCCTCAGAATTTACCCTTTTTTGTTGGTAAGGATACATCAGTGGGAAACTATGAGCACTGTCTTAACAATTGAAATTATATCAAACGTGTATTTAAGTTTTTCCATTACTGAACTGCATCTTGAAATTGTAAGATTATAAGTATCAATGTTGACAATAAGAAAAGTTGAATAATTCTCTTATTACATTTATGTTGTAGAGGATATGAGAGGGGATTTCTTTCTATGACCTCATATAATGTTCCACTCATACCTAACAAGCCTACAACTTTATGAACAGGTTGTGGATTCAGCAATTTTCATATTGAGGACTTTGTGTATATTTATTGGAAGGTGTTCCTCAAAGAGGAACACAGCTTTGAACTCTTTCCTGCATGGTCAGTATATTAGCTCGACAGTACTGTTTCATATTTTGGCATGTGTGTGTGTATGTATGGGTTTTGGTGTTATGATACTAGAGTTCATGGTTACTGACATAACTTAATGTTCTACACCTGAAATGAGACTCCAGAAAGAAAACAATATGTAACACACACATGTAGGAATATGTTCCATGGGTGATGAAAGTAATTTTTTATACTTGGAGTCATTATTAAAATTATTTTAGTGGTAACTCATAAATTAGCATGTATTTCATTTGGGAAAAAAAGTGGATAATTTATAGATACTACTTTGCAGCCTTGAGTTGTAAAATCAAACCAAGAAGAAGGCAAAAAAAAAAAAGGTATGGATAATGGAAACAGACAAGGAGTAAAATTGTGAGAGCAGAGAATATTCTCTCATATCTATTTTTTAATGTTAACTTTGGGATTTATTTTGTTTATTTCTGTAAACCCTGTACTTGTCCCAAAAGACTGCAATTTATTTTTCTAAATTTTCAATGTATGGTTGTTAACCAAGTTAAAACCTAGGGATTGACAAAGCAATTGTAAGCTTGAGGCTTTTGTGCTCTAAAAATTAAACTGCAGTAAAATTTCTATAGCAGAACAACGCAAATACAGTGCTGTTTGCCTATGTCTATTTAAGTATTTGTGCATCTTCCCAAGTGATTCTTTGAGACAACCACTTTAGGAAGCCATTGGGTACAGTGTGTGTGTGTGTGTGTGTGTGTGTGTGTGTGTGTACACATGTAAGTGTGTTTCTTACTGTGTGTATATGTATGTGTGTGTATGTATCTATGTATCTGTGTGCAGATACAAATTGCAGCAACTATATATTTTTTCAAGAATCTGATATGAGAGATTGTTTTACTCTGATTTATCCAGAAGGTTTCTTGTTAAGTATCTACTGGAATGTGTCATGCATGCACATTCTGGCTCAGCTCACAAATAATTTTATTTTTTCCACTGTAAATCAGTTTAAACAAAATCTGAACACTGAAGGAACAAAAAAGTAATGCCTATAGTTTTTATTTCTGTTAGGTCATTTTAACTTAGATTGGAAAGCTTGTAAGCACATGATAGCTGTTACAGGATGAGGCTTGCTTTAAAAAAATAGTTTTCATTCTCTTTTAAATGCCCCACATCATCATTCCCAGCAATATCTTTAAGGGGACTTGATTTTTTTAAAAAAAAATCCATTCTTTACTTGTGAAAAGACAACTTTTATGGACAAATTATGCAAAGTATAAAATAGGATAAATGAGAAAGATGAAAGAGCAGAAGGAAGAAGAGAAGGAAGAATGTAGAGGGGAGGGAGGGAGGGAAGGAAGGAAGGGACCGAAGGCTGGTATCAGAGAAAGAGAAGAGGAAGAGAGATGAAAACAGAAATAACTATTAACCTGTTATCCACAAATAACTACATATTTGGTGTAATTCTTTCAGAAATATATTTTTATTTTCAATTTAAAATGATGTTCACAACTTCTAACCTGCTTGTATTTTCTTTTTCATACAGGTAATTTTCTTCAAACACAGGAGTGTTAAGTTTTATAGTATTGCATTGTATATATAAAATTTTACTATATGCTAATTGCCTCATATTTTGCTTACATCTCTGTTGAAATCTCTGATTGTGCTTTTCTGGATTAGAATTAAAGAATATGCATCTTGTAAATTTTTGTTATGCATTTGGAAATTGCTCCATAAAACAATCATTCCCATTTGCTTTCTCATCAACACTACAGAAAAGTTTCCACTTTCCAAACACTTGCAAAGGTGGGAGATTTGAGCAACAAAAATAACAATGATTATCCTCTTATGTGATAATAATTACCATACTTATATAATACAATATATAATGTAATAATTATTATTATATTAGAGGAGAATCATATCTAATTTTTATTTTCATATGTTCCATGGATCACTTGAATTGCATTACTTGTGAAAGTTGTTCCTTCTTTTTCTCATTTTTTCTATTAATTCATTTTAATTTTCTTACTGGTCTGTCTGTGCAATTTAAGTGTTATGGACATTTAATGTCACCATATCACATATATCACAGGTATTCTTCTCAATTTGTTCTTGACCTGCACAAATAATATTTAATGTGCTTATTTTCCACTTTTGGTCTTTAATGTCTTATTTCAAAAAGGCTTCTTACCCAGATAGCCAACCATTATTTCTTCATGTTTTTAAAATTATTTTATTTTAACTCTTTAATCCACCCAGAATTTTGTGACATGAAATCTACTATAATGCTTTCATTTAATTTCCCTCAAAAAAAGTAGTTCACCTGCATTGTTTATTAACTGGCCCATGCTTCCTTAGCCAAGTAGAAACTAATTGTATATCTATACCAAATACATAGAAACATACACAAACATACCACAAAAATTTAATGAGTTCCCTAATTGATTCCCAGATCTACCTTTCTACTTGAGACCAAAGTTTTTGTTGGTTTTTCATTACTAAGACTTTATAATTCATTTATTAAACAGTGGTAATGGATGTTGTTTTCAATTTTGATTTATTGTTATATTTTAATTATTTAGATTCAATACTTTTAAACTGTCTTGTATTCATTAATGAATCCATTAATTCATTACTCTACTCATTAATTCATTAATTACTCTAAGTAATTATGCATCATCATTTTGATGCAGCTGATTTGATTTACTAATATTTACTAACATTTTTATTTAATATTTTTCATGTGTTAGAACTAATTATTTGGGACTGTGTATTGAGATATAACTTTATAATATTCTAGTATAGGAATTATTTTTACTTTACAATATCATTATTTAAGTTTACATTTATAGAGTTATACAGAAGCCTCTCCAAAGGTATCTATTTTGGTCTAATTCCTGGAATAGGCCTTAAAGCATCTACACTTTGGTTCTTTTAGTTTATTTTTATTTTTAGTTTTTTACTTTTTTTTTAGTGTTGTTCAAGTACATTTGTCTCCATTTTTTCCCCACTGCTCCCCCCAGTCCCACACATCCCCACTTGCCACCCTCAATCCTACCCCTCTTGGCTTTGTCCACATGTCCTTTATACATGGTCCTTGATGACCCTTCCCCTAGTTTATAACCCCGTAATCAACTATGGTTCCTCAAAGCCTACTTCATGAGATGGCTGGGTCTTGAAAGATTACAGCCACACTGTAGCAATATAGAGAAAATATTTTTGTGTTTCAGTAGAGTTGGAGCTTTCTGAATAAATTATGCTAAAACCTGGGACCCTGGGCTAAGAATAAGTACTGACAGGTTAACATTCACCTGTAATATTAGGTGAATATTAGGTAGTGAGAGACCCTTGGAGAAGCTACCTAACTCCTGAGATGTGAGTTTATATCTCAAAGGAAAATGATGCCCAGGACCTTGGAGACATCTCCAGGCAGTGACATCCGGAAACACTCGGGTATATCTGGCTGTTATTGAAAATCATTCATATTCTATATGGCGAGAGTGAGAGCCCAGGATCCTTTTCATCCTACATCCAAGAAACACAGGTTTTCATGCCTCCTTTTGACAGAGAAGAGGGAGGCAGCTTCCTCCTGCTTCTGCTTAGAAGCTGAGAAATTACTCATCCCTCACTTGTGGAGTATTGGCTGCACAGGTACTAGATATTTTCATTGGGCTTTTATTGTGTCATTTCAGGATAAAAACTGGGGGAAAGGCAACCAGTCCAGTTCTTAACATTTAAGTAACAATGACTAACCTGTCCCTGATCCAGAACATCCATGTATGTATTCTGAATAAAATTAACAAAAATTTTAAAAACATAATAGTTTTAAATTAGCCTGGAAAAGCATCTGGAACCCAGACAATGGGTACCTTTCTTTAACTCAAGAATATTTGCCCCCTTCCCCTAGAACTGGATCTTTGTTGAGAGAATAAAGGTCAGGGACTATGCTGAGGTAATTTGGAATGTGTTTTCTATAATTAATTTAATGCGTACTAATATGAGATAGTTACACCAACAAATAAGTGCAAACCAGTTCTCCAGCAGCTCGTAGGAGTGTTTAGGAGGAAGTAAGAACATGGCAGAGGCGGAAGTTAAGCTAGGCCTAATCTTGGTGGGGATGGGAAAGCCTTTATAGAGGCTGTTCATAAATTTAGCAAACATTTATTGATAATTTGTTCAGTGTCATCTACTATTTAGCCACTAGGTATGCAGAGACAAATTCAAAATGTCTGTTCTTAAAAGATTCATTGTTCAATGGGAGAGTCAAAAAGTCACCTTTAACTAAATGCCATAATAAGAGTACACACAAGGTTGCCGTGAGGGGCGGACAAATAAAATCAACGTGTCAGAAGCAGAACAGTCGATGCTCAGTGTCAGCTAGAGTAGAGGGCATAGAGAACAGGGGAATTTAAGGTGAGTGTATTTTTGAGTTCAGATAATTAGATGAATAGTGATTCTATTTTTAAAAAATCTAGAAATTGAATCTCGGTTTAGAGCTCACAAGAGAAGCCAGGGCTGGTGATATGGATTTTTCCCATAGCTCCATATAGATCAGGGTTTCCCCAAGTATCACATTTCCCCCTGCCTCTTTTCTCCCACACCTCTGGAAAATATCGAAGATATAAATTATTACTGTTTAGGAACATAGACTGAGGTTCTTTCTTTCAGCTTTCTAGATAGGACTATAACATTATTCAATTTGACAGATGAAATGAAAGTAATTTCTTATTCCTTTTGAAGAGAAACAAATAATTTTAATAACTGTAAAGCAAATAGAAATATCAGAGGAGCTAATGAAAAATTTAAAGCATATCAAGTTTAAATGGTTGTGGGGTAAAAAAAGTCTATATAGAGCAAAAATAAGTGGAAGCAGGTTTAAATATACTAGAATCATAGTATTATACTATGACTCATATACTGCAGTTAAAATCACATCACATAATCCCAGTATTATGAGAAACATAATTGAAGACAGGTGTCAGTCCTATTTGTAACTGTAGTCTTTTAATAAGATTACACTCTACCAAAAATATAGTCCAGATGATGCCTTGCATACAGGAAAAGTTAAAAAGCTAGCTTTGCCAGGAAAAGAGAGTGTTTTACCGAACACTGTGTAAGTAATACTGTGTTAGTTAGGGTTCTCCAGAGAAACAAAGCCAGTAACACCTACTCCTATATCTATCTGTATCTACATCTGTCTTTATCTACATATATGTAGCTATAAAGTAAATGATTTATTTCAATGAATTGGCTTATATGATTGTGAAAATGGGCAAGTCAGAAATTAGCAAGACAACAGGTCCGCAGGCTGGAAACTTTCAGGTAGAAGCTGAAGATACACACTTGAGGCAAAATTTCTCCTTCCTCAAGGAAAACTCAGTTTTTTGCTGTTAAGTCCTTTCAACTGATTGGGGGAGGCCTGCCTGATTATCAAGGTAATTTCTTTAATGTAAAGTCAACTGATTGTAGATGTTAACCACATCCACAAAGTATCTGCACAGCAACACCTAAATCAGTATTGGGTTGGACAAGAGGTATCGGAGCCTGGCCAACGTGACTTATTAAACTAACCATGAAATAGTTTTTGGCTCACAATATAGAAAACGTGTGAGTTGTTTCAGTGGCCTCAATGTGTCCCACTTTGTTATCTTCTCGACATGGATGGTATTGATACAGGTCACTGCTATTCAAGAATGTTTCTGATCAGTTGCTGATGCCAGTCTTTTTTGCACACTCTGGGTTAAAACAGGGGCCTAGAAAATTCTAGTGTGTCACCTACTTATCTGGGTCCCCAGGTTAAATTAAGACCTAGTAGGAAATGTCATTAAATGGTACCCGTTCATGGCCCAGGGCAGTCCAAAGATAGCTCCCAGATGAAATAATGATCAATATGCTCCTTCCCTGTTGAACCCTAGCTTCAGGGCAGTTGGAAAATGTCAGAGGAAAAAAGTGGTTTGTTTCGCCAAAGCCCCTCAAGCAGTTCTGAGGAGAAACAATGGAGGAGCCGAAATGATGCAAAGGCTAGACTCTGACTACGAAGTTTTGAAAATATTTGGCTTTTTCTAGTGCTCCACAAACATAATAGATGTTTTTATAATCTGATGGTAATTTTCATTAAACATAAATACTAATATATTTCTCAAGTTGAAAAATGCTGTGCTAAAATTGAGCACATCAGACAAAGTGTTTCTATAAAGCAATAGCATTTATCTGTGTTAAAGATTTTTAAATATTTTATCAGAGGGAAGACTATGAAAAACAAGGGTAGGAAAAATAAACAGAAATAGAATTGGAGAAGTAAATGCATAAGGAAAACCTACATATTTCTAGTTGATTGGTTCAAATCCATAACTTTTAAAACTATAATCAAATAAATTTTGCTATAGCACATACTTAAATATTTAAAATGGGGAAAGCTTTATTTCATCATTTTGAGAAATTTTAGTTAATTTTTTAAAGAATTCTGAGTATTAAAAAATATATAAAATAGTGCATATTAACTACATAGTATAAAATTAATAGACTTGGATAGGTAATGATGTGAAAAAAGACTAAAAATAGAAAGCTGAGAGACTAATCATAATTTTATAGTTATCATAAACATTTTAATTACCAATTTGGAGTAATTATAATATCTAGGTGTATTAGTACATGTTATGTCAAGCCAGAAGTGATACCTAATATTGTCTATTTGCCTAGTCATGCCAGAGAACTCCTAGAAAGACATATTTCTCTATACGAGTTTGACACCAAAGTGTTTGAAACAAATTATACAAAACCTCAAACAAAACCTGCCATTGAAATTGGCCTCATTAGAAATATTGTGCTTGATTTTGGAAACAGCATGAAGTATCCATTGGTTATAGTTTTACATCATTTATATGTTATTTTTATGCCACGTGATCCTGTAAAGCAAATTATTCAAATTATACATCTAAAAGGATGCAATAAATATCCATTGAGGATTTTGACAACAACTAAACCAATTATATTTTAGAAGACCAAAATACACTATAGTAAAAAGAATGAGCTCTAGCTGCTTTTAACTTCCAATAGATCTCAGTATCGCTTCATCAAGGATCATTTAAAATTTAAAATCAGCACTTTGATAACTTTGAAAAGACAATAGTTCATTTTGTGCTAGAGACAGATCCTTACAGAAGTCTTGTAATTCAAATTTTATATCATTCACAACTAATTTTTCTCCAAAGAAATATATATCCATGTATATATGTATAGTATGGGAGAGGCATTCTTAGAGCACATAAATCTACACACTTCATGTGCCCGTTATGGTATGGATCTTGCATCCATTTCACTAGCATTTTCTCAGCATCCTTTTCTGCACTTACGTTAGCTTTAAAATTAAAAGCATTTGTGCTTTAGTGTCCTTTAAAAAAATTGCTACATTATCTCTGCATTTTACAGAATGTAAAATTATAAATTAACAGCAGAATGTGTCACATTATTTGCCTGGGTCTTTCTTTCTTTCTTTTTCGATAGGGTTACCCTCAGGAGCAAATCCTTAGACCAGGGTTGAACAGTCATTTATTTGGGAGAGGGCTCACAAATTAATGGGGATGGAAAGGCAGGCAATAATGGGTATGTTGTTCAATGAACTTCCACAGCCACTAGCCATAGCTTGACTCCACAAGAAAGCTCTGGCAAAAGGTGTTAAACACATGTATCAGAATTAGTATGGTCAAGAGTGAGGGAGCTAGGCATTTATTGTCTCACCTTCAACCTTGTTATTGATTACAAGGTGGGTGGGCTTTAGTTGGGGTATGTTATTTCTTAGGCAATCCCAATCCTTCTGGGCTCTCCCTGGCAGATCTTGCAGAGGTAAAAAGTCATGCTCATGTGTGGAAATAATATGATTCAAAAATATGGGCCAAGTACAGACTGAATCGAGTACAGAGAATAATAAAGTGAAATAGTAGTGCAGTATAAAATGGCCAGTGCTAGAAAATAAAAACTGATTTTTAAATCCATTTTTAAAAGATTTTTAAGCACTAAAAATATGTTTATGCAATAATAACTGAACATTTTGGGTTACTAAATATCAGTTTTAAAAAAGTTGTTTTCTCGCCAGATTTTCATTTTAAAATTTTCTCAAGCAGTATTGTATCAATCATTTAGTTTATTAAATTGTATATTGTTAATATCTCAATCTTACCAAAAATAAAAACCCCTCTTCTCCTTTTCTAAGGCCTTATATGTTTGAAAATAACCTGTGAGCTTGTGTTTATGTAACAAAAGGGTTAAATACACAGGCTTTAAAATTAGACACCTGGGTTCCTGACTCTGTCACTTAGACATTATTTGGCTTCGGATACCTTACCTAGTTTCTCTGACCCTCTTTTTCACCCTAAGAAAAATGAAAACCACAATCCCCTCAGGACTGTTTTGAGGATTAAGCGAAATGATATATGTAAAATGTGTAGTACCTAAAATATGGGAAACACTTATTAAATGGCACCCTAGCTAAGTTCAGATAAACTGAGTAATGTGAGTTGGTAAATATGAAATGCGGTCTATGATCTCCAAATTTTCAGAATTTAGAATTAGAATTAGAAGGATGGAATATACATATGCAAGTGAGTAAAGTTTCACCTGCTATTCATCACATAGTCCTAAAAACCCCCATCCCTTTCTAAGACACTCTTACCAGGTGTCCCCAGTGAGCAGAGAACCACAGAAACGCCTGCTTTATCGCAGGCTCAGTGTTCTCGAGAGGCTTGAGAAGTCATTGCCTGGGTCCAGGAGTGTGATGCTTTTAAGAAAACGTTAGACAAACAGCATCCTCTCCAAGTTCCTTCCTGTGGCTGGGTAGAGCCTGTGCACGTGTATCTTTCCACCTTTTCTATTTCAAGTAGATTCAGCAAGTTGTAGTCACACAGCCTACACATTTCAAAGAGAAATAGGATCACCTATTGAGTCTTAGTTTTACCTTATTTGTTAATTTCCCAAAATAGGTGTGAATTGGAAGTCCAGTTCATAATCTCTCCTGGACTTCCTTCGGGGAATTATTTAAACTCTTGATGGCCTGGTTTCTCATGTATTAAAAAAAAACAAACAAAAAAAAAACCTCCCTTAAAATGTACCTGAAAGTCATTTTAATTATTAATTAGTACATATAAGTAAACCACTTAGAATCTCCTGATTTATAGTAAGCTTCTGAAAAATATTCTCTTTTAAGCAATTATAATTCCCTATTAAATTACAAAAACATCAGTGTCTTACAACTCAGAAGTCTTTGAGTAAATGTATTATATGTGCCATTTATATAAGTACCCCTTATATAAATATTGATTGCAACATATCTTTAAAAAGATAATAGGAGATTTACTGTGCATTAGTTCTTAAAAGCAGAAATTTTTGACCATGGCGCATTAACTTCCTCTTGTTGAAAAGTCTGGCCTGAGCTTCGCCTTAGTTACCGTCCTGTTGTAACCTCTCCGTGGTCCATCCACCCCGAGGTTTACTGCACAGAAATCATTTTTATTGCTCCACTCCAAATAAGTCACCATCTGTCACTGGCTCTGCCAAGGCTGACTTATGGAAAACCCTGGCAGCTCATTCCTCGTAACCCATGGAAAAACCTGTCTCTAAAGTACATGTTTCCTAGTTAAATTAAATTATGTAAATATGGAGCATCTACCATGCACGAAACTCTGTGTCACAAATTGGGGCCACTGAAAAGAAAAGATCATAAAATGGACATTTCTTATCTCTAGCTGGTACTCTGGGGCATTGAGTTCTGAAGGCAGCATCTGTATATCTTTCTTATAGCATCTAATGTTGGATATTGCAATGCTTTCCATGGAATAGGAAGCAGGTATCTTTTTCTTAGAAAGCATATTATCATTATTTTAATGCAATTTCACTAAGGCACGGGGTTTATCTAGCTTAGTTCTTTCATAAAGTTCAATGGAATGTTAATAGCCGCAAAGCATTGGGATCTGGGATATAGATCTCATTATAATGAGACTGAATGGCATGCAGGAAACCCCAGAGTCCTGTTCAATTTTGCGATGCTTGTCGCACCTTGCAGGTGGTTTCCTGGAACTTGCGTGATAGAGAGTTAAAGAGGATTATAGCAGACAGTAGTGTGATAAACATATTGGAATTCTTTCTTCTCAAATAAAAAAGAAAAAGAAAAACTCATGGAAAAAAGTTTTAAAAACATTCAAGACTTCTTTACTAAGAACCTTTAAAAATCATTGCCATAATCTGAAACAAATTATAGTAAAATTTTACTTAAGCTCTGTTACATTAAAAAAGAAAACCAAGGTGATAGATAAGCACTACATAAAAAGTACTGTGGAAAAGAGGACCTAAATAGACATTTCTCCCAAGAGGACATACAGATGACCAGCAGAAATATGAAGAGTTGCTCAACATTACTAATCATCAGAGAACTGCAAATTAAAACCACAAGGAAATATCACCTTACAGCTGTCATAATGGCTAGCATCAATAAATCAAGTGACAACAAATGCTGGCGAGGATGTGGAAAAAGGGAAACCTCATACACTGTTGGGAATGTAAATTAGTGCAACTGCTATGGAGAACAGTATGGAGATTCCTCAAAAAATTAAAAACAGAGCTCACATATGATCCAGCAAATTGCACTTTTGGGTATTGATCCAAAGAAAACAAAAACACTAATTTGAAAAGATATATGCACCCCGTGTTTATTGGAACATTTCTAGTAATAGCCAAGATATGAAAGCAACCTGGATGTCTATCAATAGACAAATGGATAAAGACAATGTGTGTGTGTATATATATACACATTTACATATATACATATATATGTATATGAATAAACAAAACAAAACAGAAACAGACTCATAGAGGACAAGGTAATTGTTAACAATGGGCAGGGGGTGGGAGGATAGAAATTTTAAAAAATTAACTGCAATACACTCACACAAACTAGGTGAGAGAGAATATGTGATAAATGTTCACAGGCAGGAAAGAGATACATTGGCCAAAGTCTGATAGCAGCTGGATCTGAGAAGGATATTGAGAAATGGGCAGAAATTGTACATAAAGTGCAAAGGAAAGAGGCCAAGATGTTGCTACAGAGTGGGAAACACAAACTAACTGGCTCCTTGACTGCCCTCCTCCCCGCTCCCTGCCAAAACAAACAGTGTGTAGAGCACATTCCACTGGTGTGCGATGCCTGCCTGATTGGTTACTTTAAAAAAAAAATAGACTTTATCTTTTAGAGCAATTTAAGGTTCACAGAAAACGAAGTCATAAAAGTACCGAGATTTCCCACCATAGCCCCTGGTCCACACATTTACAGCCCCCTGTTATCAACCTCATAAACACGCTGCACAGGAATGGTGCATTTGTTTTAGGTGGTAAACCTACACTGACACATTAACGCCCAAAGTACATAATTTATATTAGGGTTCACTCTTGGCGGTGTATATTCTATGGGTTTGTACAAATTTATAATGACACAAAAAACAATATTAGATTAAATCTTGAAAATATTACGAGGTTCCTAGGTTAGCTAATAATGAATGAAAATTTAGAAGTCAAATTACTTAAGACTGAAGGTAAAAGCTGAAAATATTTAAATAAAAGTTTGAGAAAAAATCCCTATGGGTATTGCAAAGAATCGATATGAAACATACCACCATTCCTTTGTGAGCCATCACTTTTGATCAATATACCTTTCTGGGCATGGAGATGTGCACAATTTGTATAAGATTATGGGATTAAAAGCTTGTCCTACTGGAAGAAATCTATCTCCACTCCTGCAAGAGAAGCTTAGGAATCCCCAGACACATCGGTTTTATATCCCCTGTAGAGGCCTCTTTCCTTAATAGCTCTAGAACACTGTCCAACAGAATTATAATGTGAACCACAAATAAAAGACACAAGCGTAACTTTACATTTTCTAGTGGCTACTTTAAGAAATGTAAAAATAAACAGATATAATTAAGTTTAATACTATATTTATACTTAGAGCAATTATAGCCAAAAAATCAACATAAAATATTAATATGATATTTTATATAATTTCTCATACTAGCTGATCAAAATTCAGCACAACTCAATTTGTACTAACCACACATTTATAATTATGCCTAATAAGTACATGAAACTAGGGTCTACTGTATTGAACAGCCAACTCTATACCTATGTTATAGCTGCCCTTTGATAGAGCCACTTGCATAATATGTGGGCATAAGAAAACAAACAAGTCTTGCCCCCAGCTGGTGTAGCTCAGTGGATTGAGCATCGACCTGCGAACCAAAGGGTCACCACTTCAATTCCCCAGTCAGGGCACAGGCCTGGGTTGAGGGCCAGGTCCCCTGTAGGGGGCACTCGAGAGGCAACCACACAATGATGTTTCTCTCCCTCTCTTTCTCCCTCCCTCCCCCTCTGTCTAAAAATAAAATAAATAAAATCTTAAAAAAAGATATTTTTAAAAAAAGAAAACAAACAAGCCTCAATCACACATGTACATACATACATACATACATACATACATACATAAAAGTGCACATACGTATTCCTGCTGCTCCATTGCTGTTCAACATCTTGATAAATGTTTGTGCATCTCCAGATCCACTCTCTACTTCCTTTTGCTGCAGGTTTAACTCCTCCTATATTTGACACCAATGGACATGAGCAGAAGAAAACAGGGAAGGGTTAGTGTGTTTACCTCCATCTTCCCACTCCCATCTCCTTGGTAGGTTGCAATTTTGGCAGTGGTTGAAATTGTCCCTACCTTTCAGGAGGGCAATAATGAATTTCAGTGTCACTAGTGCCTAGGTGTTTTGCCATTATCTTGCTGGATTCCTTTACTTTGCCCACATTCCTGTAAATAGCTCCATTATTATCCTTTCTACATCTAAATCTTTGAATGTATCATCTGTTTCTCATTGTGCCCCTAATTAATGTAATGGCATAATAATTTACCTAATATTACTCATGCCATAAAACTAACATTTTTTTTCTTGTCTCTGCCAAATTAGCCTACCATTTGGACATTAATTGCTTTGTCCTATTACTTACCATATTTTCGTCTTGGACTCAGTCACTTTCTACTACAATTTGTCAATTTTTTTTTTTTGCCTTTTTGCCTTAACTGAAAACTGGATTTTCCCTCAACATATCACATTTTTTACATCTGCTCCTTTTTCTCATATTCACATTGTAGAACCATAAGGAAAAGTACACATTCTTATTTTATTCACTATTCTTTAATTTATACTTTCAGCTTTCATTAAACAGATATTTATTGAGAACTAATTATATGTCAAGCAAATTTTAAGAATGAGGAAAGATCAATGACCAATTATATAAAATTCTATGATCTTTCGGATCTAATATATTCCTAGGGAGGCAGCTGGTTACCACAGTAAGTATAACATATATTATGTTAAATAGTGAAATTGCCATTTACACATAATTTCTCTCTAGCAATCAAGCATAAACTCCCTCTTTTGACATGTACATCATCTGAATACTCATTTAAGAATTTCTGAGTGACAAGTTCACCCTATGGCTTTCATGAAAATTTTTGCCCTGAACTCCTGGCCCTTAGTTTTCTATTTCAACTACTATTATCAGTATCATCTATATTCATGCGTAAAAACTGATACACTCTCCCTCCTCAGGGTTCTCTGACCTTCTTTAAAGCCGGTTTTTAGTGACAACCACAATTTATGGGTATATTTAGTACATGACAGTAATACAGACAAACTCCGTGTCTAATATGTTAATATAACACCCTCTCACCCAAACAGTTAGGATTCCAGCACACCAATAACTGTTCTCACTGTATCTACTGTTCTTTATGACCAAAACTTTTGACCCTTGATATGCCTGTGGGATATACTTTTCTTCTTTCTTTACCCAGCATGGGCTCCATGAGCCCCTTCATAAACTTTCTAGTCAGCGCTTTTAACTTGTCAGCTTTGGAGCCACACTATCAATTTCTAAACCTTAATGAATCCAGGTTCAGTGTTTTCTTTACCTCTACAACCAGATTAACACACACACACAAACACAAGAACATGCACATACACAAGAGCAACCAAAATTCTGCATTTTTATATATCACAAATTTAATGTTGCCTATTCATTTTCCTAGGCCTCTTAATTGACATATGAAATATTCTTAGCAGTTTAGCTTATTATTCAAATCCTATAACTTTCATAATCGTCCTTGCTTACTCTTAATGATGACTCTCCGCCCAAAAGGAGCTAAAGCTAATATGCACACACTGCCTTACTGCTTAGCCTGCGTACCTACATGCCGCCTACCCCGTGCTTACTTTCTTGTCTTCAGCCTCTGAGAAATAAAGGATTCTCTTGGCTATGTCATCATTGTTCCTCCTAGGTGCCATCATTCCATTCCTTATCTTCTTCAAACCTTTATTTTACTTTAATTACCCCTTTTCTCTCCTCTAACTTTCTGTGGACCTTACTCTCAGCATATAATGGGGTACAAATTTTTTCCATTAAAATATAAACAGAACATGAACAGATAAATAAAAAATAAAAGGAAATAAACAACTTCTTATAGCTCTTCCTTCTTCCATTTGGTAGATATTTCTGGAATTTACCAGCAACTCAAAGAAAGTGGGGGTGGGGGTAAGTTTGAGGAGCCAATCCAAAGCAGCAGTAAAATCTCTTCTTTTTCTATGATTAACTGGATAAAATATATGGAGCCATATGTGTTAGTAACAATTTCCAGGTCTATTGCTCTCTAGTTGTGTAGCATTGGGGAGAAATTGCCTAATTTCCCTAAACTTCCTTCTGTTCTTATTTTAAGATGGGAAGAAAATAGCTAAATAACTGTGTTGATTATGAACTATATTAATATGAATAGGACAATATCTATCACATGACCAATGAATAAATGTCATCTATCACCATTACCATTATCACCACCCAAAGAAAATATTATTGGATACTATAATAGCATTCATGACATTTCAGAAAATAATCTAACACACTCCCTCTTTCTGAATTTTATAAATTAACAAATTACATTAAAGAACTACCTATCTTGCATTCCATATACCCATCCCATTTGGGCACTGTCAAATCAATCTGAAATGCAAGACTTTTATTTAAAAGAAACTCAGACTAGATATATTTTCTAAAATTAAATGTCATGTCCTGTGTCCAAAATTGTCTAATAGCATGCTAGTGATTATATGTTTAGATTTGATAATCAGCAGCATTCAATCCCTGTGATTTAAGATGACATAAAGACAGCTTTGATGTGCCTTGTAAGATTTATCAGTCTGAGAGAATACTCTAGAGCATCTAGAACAACATACTTATTTACACTGACTGATAAATAAAATGATGGTTTATAGCAATTACCTAGAGGCATTAGTTCATTTAAAGGATAGCATTGTAGTTGGCATGACCTTGAAAGGATAGGAACATTGTTTCTTCAGGGTGTTTAATCAGCTAGGAAATAAGGACTTAAAATTGTCTCTTGGCAAATGTAAATTCTGCCATGCCTCTCTGATAAATTTCCCATACAGTATCACAGGAGGAAGTGAGAAACCCCTAAAAATATCTCTGCAATAGTCAGTAAGTCATGTCACAACATATGTATAAAATTAAACACAATTTGGGGATTCAGAGAAATCATGGAAGTGTGTAATTTATATAGGGATTTTAAAAGTCTTCCATGTGATGACTGATGTTAATCAAATAATAACTGGGGAACACATGAAGCACATAGAAATATAGAAAAGTACCTTTATGATCACAACATAAGTTATGAGAAAATACATGGATAAATCTTAAGACAAAGAAGCATTTCTTGTGGTAAAGAATGCTGCAGGGAAGAGCAGGACTTCTCTAAAGGCGTGCATGAAAACATAGAGATCTGAACTCGAGTTAACTTTTAGAGACGAGGAAAAAGTATCAGAATATTCCCCAAGACACTTCAATGAGCCAATAGGAAGCATCAGAACTTTATTAAATATGTGACATTCATACACACGATAAAATGGAGAATAAAGAGATAGGGCTGTGACTTTTCCCTATTACTCTGTCACAGAGACAAACAGGATGGTAGTGTCATTATACCAAGAACAACAGTTTTCTCAGAAATTTCTATGTTGTTAGGGAGTGAAGCCATCTGGGGCCACCAGAAGATCTAGTATTGTTGGAGGCCATATGTAATGGCAAGAAACATCTGATAAGGTGAACAAAAAAGGATCTGAAAGCTGATTGCACATTTATTTTATCAACACACCTTTGATTATTTAGGTGTTGTGGTGACATGCCTTTGGAGTGAGGCTAGGCAGAGGAAACAGAGAAGAAAAATTTGAACACTGCATATGGCAGACAGAATAACACTACCTCTGCCAACCCTGAAAAGATGTTCACAGCTCAATGTTCAGAGCCTATGAATAAGTTACCTTACATGGCAAAAGAGACTTTGCCAATGTGATGAAAATAAGGATCTTGAGATGAGGAGGATATCCTATATTATTCACTGAGGCCCAATATAATCACAAAGGATCTTATAAGGAAAAGAGGGAGGCAGGAGAGACACAGAGAGACATGATGATAGAAACTGTATGCAGAATGACATGTTCTAAAGATGTAGGAAGAGACTATGGTCAAGAGCCAAGGAATCCAGGAGCCCTCTAGCAGCTGGAAGAATCAAGAAAACAGAGCCTCCCCTAGAAACTCTAGAAGGAATGTGGGTCTGCCAAAACCATGTCCTCCAGAACTGTAAGGTAATAAATCTCCAGAATTATAAGGTAATAAATCTGTGTGAAATAGTTACAGATATAGTATAAAGCTAATAAACAGCTCAAAAATAGTCGGTATATATTAATACACAAATTACTCAATAATTACTCCATAATATAAAGAATGCTACAGAGTTTTGCAGACATCACTGGCCATCCAGAGAGGGGCCTCAAACTTTTATTGATTAAGGAAGGTGTTCTGAATAAGTGATTATTATTAATTTTGAATTATAAATAGGAATTATCCAGTACCTTTAACCAATATCACTTCTTGTTCTTCAGTCATGCCATTGTCAATGCTGTCTTTCTAAAATATAAATCTTGTCCCATACTGCTACACTTAGAACCCTTCAGTAGTCTCTCATTGCCTACAATGCTGAAACCTTTATTTTTTAACAATTTTCCCTCAATTTACCTCTCTAATCTCTCATTTTACTATAAACAGGAAGAAGAAAATCAGGCAGCACCTTCAACATTTTGCTTGGAAATCTCCTTTGCTATATAACCAACTCTACCACTTACTAGTTCTGCTTTGCACAGAAGGATAAAAGACGTTTTCCCTAAGTTCTCTGGCAGTACCAAAAAAAAAAAAAGAACCTCCTTCCAGTTTCCAGTAACAAGTTTCTCCAGAGCCCTTACTAGAAGCATACAGTAGGTTCTTCATTTCATTCAGTGTCATTTCATTGTAATTTTGATGAGCTGCTATAGGAACTACACTCTTGTTTACATCAAAAAGCCTGTGGTAAAACTGGTTTTCTTAAAAATTGTTTGGTTTAAAGTTGTCAAACTTACTGATGATAAGTGAGGATTTACTGTACTTAAAGTCCAGATTTCTACTAACAGTGTCTTTAGATGACTTGGGCTTTACTATACCATGCTCCTCAAATGCCTGTAAGCCTCTACCCACTAGCAAGTTTCAAAGCCATCCCCACATGTTTAGATATTTGTCAAAAGAGGAACCTACTTCTGGTATCAAAACTAATATCAGTTTTCTACTGCTATGCAACAAATTTTTCAAATTTAGTGGCTTAAAACAATGCATACTTATCTCATCGATTCCATATGTCATAGTCTAGCAGGGCATAGCTGCATCCTCTGCTAAGGGTCTCACAAAGCTACAACCAAAGTATGAGATGGCTGTATCCCCACGTGGAAGATGGACTACAAAAGAATCTGCTTTAAAACCATTCTGACTATTGGCAGAAGTCATTTCCTTACGGATGTATGACTTAAGGCCCCAGTTTTTTGCTGGTAGTGGGTTCAAGGTTGCTCTAAGGTCTTATAGACAGCCTGAAGTTTCATGTCCAGTGGACTTTCTCAACCTGGACACTTATTTTATCAAGCCAACAAGGAGAACTCATGCTCCGGTCTAATGAAAGGAAGATTTATATAACATAATGTAATTCCAGGGAGAGCATCCCATCATTTTTCCTATATGCTCTTGCTTAAAAGCATAGATCTTGCCCACACTCCAGGAAGGATATTATACAATGTGTTGACACCAGGAGGAGAGAAATCTTAGGTTTTATTCAACATGCATAGTATCTAAATTCTTCTGTGCAGTAATATATGCATTCATAATGCATACCTGGATTAACTTTCCCTGAAGAGTCAAGAAAATGATTCCCCAGCTCATTGTTCTTTAATTATCAAAACCATTGTTTAACTTAACAGAGTCCTCAATGCCATTTATCATTTTGATATTAAATTACTACACATGCATTCTTTGGTGCCACGGTCATATGGTAGGGACAGCCTGGAATATGAAATAAAACTGTCAGAATTATTATGCGGATTACTGACTTCTCCGTATCTCCTTCTTATATTATTAGGTACCGTGAGTCAAACCATTTTAACTCTTTGACCTTAAGTTTCTTCATCATTAAAACTAGGATAATAACCAACAATGTCATGAAAAACTATGTGTGTGTGTGTATTCAAACACATCTTTTATAAACTTTAAATTTCTATGCATATATTGATTTGAATAATATTGGTAATCATAGAGCTAATAGAGTATGGCCCATGAATGTCATCTCAATTAGTAAAGTTTTGGGAAATTTTAAAAAGGCAAGCAAGATAAGTGTTTTGTTTCATTACTTTACAAAATGATTTCTTGCAATAATCAACTGTCTTACACAGACCAATTTTCATCTACACACAATACCTCTTCTAAAGTTTCTGCCCAGCATCCTCTGATTTTCCTCATTTCTTCCTAAATATGTATTTATATTAATGCTCTATTATTTGAAAATGGTAGTTACTTTTGCAAAATTAGTCACAAGATACTCAAATAAAAATAAATTTTTCTTTACCAGTCTGTCAGTTCAATCTTATTTTCTATCTTTATGTGTTTTGCTTAATCATTAGTAATGTTCTTTGCTGAACACAGATTTTTTTTTCCTCTTTAGCTGTCGAACTAACTCACTTTCCAGGTGTTAAGCTCCCTAAAAGTATTTAGGTTATAGGATGGTAGGTTTTAATTGTCTTTGCCTTTTTCTTATATGACTGAATTTTAAGATGATGATAATAAATTGTATATATCTATATATAATCATTTATAAATATTTTTTTAATTTTTAAGGAATGTTATATTTGAAAGAATTAACAGATAAAATTATCCCAGATGATACAAAATCAGATTTTTACTGTCACACAGCATAAACTAATTGGTTTATAATGAATGAAAGTTTGGCTGCTTGAGGAAATGAAACTTTAGAACCTAGAAAAGTAGAACTTGGGAGTAGAATATATATTTCCCATATTAATCTGAAGTAATTTTAAAACTTCATTTAGAGATATGAATAATTTATAGCAAATAAAATGTATGAATAGATTTCATATTTATTTAATGTATAGTCAATTCCCTTTGAACACCTTAATTTTGACCTTTCCAAATTCATAATTTCATCTTTGTGTTAACTAGGAATTCTCATCATTTACTTAATTTCTACTTTTGCTATTTTTATCATTATAGTTAGCCTAGAAATCTACCTTAAAACACACATTTATATAAATAGTAGAACTAACATTGCTTTCTCCCTTTATATTTATATTTAGGTTTGAAAGATATTTTAAAATATAGACCTTTGATACTCTTACATATAAGTCATTGACCTCTCTAAAATTTCTAAGGAATGATGTCAAGATAAGGAACTGGTAAACATTCAGATTCTGAACACTTTCAACTCTGAGTATTAAGGTAAGTATTTTTTAAAGAATATTTGACAAATGTTTTTAAATTTCATTGCCCTTATAAATTACTGCAATGATTATTGATTACTTTTGGCCCTCTTCAAGTGTTAGAGAATTCTTCACATCAAAGCTTTAATCTCAATGTTTCAAATACTTTCCCAAAGCTTCTTCTCTTATTTAACATTTATGGGACACTTGTTACCTTGAAGCTAGAAAATCAGTTCACCTGAAAGACAGGAAATAAATCAGACAATAGCACAGCTTCTAATGAATGGTGGGCTCAAAAGAGAATTGGAAGCAATAAGCTAATCTTGTAACGTCTCTCAAAATTTATTAGCAGATATTTATTGCACAGGTTTATAAGCTAATTGTTCCACTGATTATTATTGTTTTAGCAATAAGATATCTTTCTATTAATTGATTATATTTGCATAATATATCAAGTAATGAATCGAGTAATCTATCAAGTAATAAATATGTATTTATTCAATAAAGATTTGAATGGTGACGCCCATAGCTGCGGTGCCAACTGGGAGTCCCAGAGAAAAATTCTATGTCCTAAAACTCTAGAGGCACTGGCAGGCTGTAGCCTGCCCTGACCCAGAGAGACTTTCTGCTTTTTGGGGAGGTGGAGCATGCAGAGAACCAGTTAGTAACTTGGTGCTGTGGTGAGAGTGCCACACAGAGACTTTATAAGAGGGGAGCTGAAAAGCATCTGGACAGGGACTCCATGTGTGTACACAGCTGCCCTGCCAGCAAAGAAACCAGGTTGAAAGCACAGTTCATTCCCACTGATTCCATCTGGGCAGAAAGATAAGAAAGCTGCACAGCCAAGGGGTTTCAGGGCCTCACCCACCACCGCTGGTGGAACTGTGCAGAATGGAGAATTCAGGTCTGAGTCTCCTATGAGAGCAGCGGGCTGGGAGCCAGATGGACAAGAGCTGAGCACCTGAGATTCTTTGCAGCTAAGCAGGTCCCCTCACACCGCAGAGTACCAACCTCTGGGAAGAGGAAGGCATGCCCAAACCCCACCTGCAGGATTGTAAACTCTACAGAACAGTAAGACCAGGCTCAAGAGTCTCCTGCTGGGCACATATCTGCAGGGGAATGAGAAAGAATCTCCAAAAAAAGCCCTTTCTGAACTTTTGTCAGATGCTGACAAGCTACATGGATTCCTCGAACTCTATTTCACTGAAACTAGCAGGGCAGAGATTAGAAACCGAGATGGCAAGGGGAAGTCAGGACCGCACGCAGCCTCAGCTCTTATACAGAGCTGTCATCAGTGCCAAGCAGGAAAGAGCTAACCCTTTTACACAGGTTGGCCCGTCACATGAAACAGACAGCTACTTTATCAGAAACTATGCATTATTGGAAATAACGTGGGACAGAGCAAGGTGTGTGGTGCAAGGGCAAGGAATCACACCCACCATGTTCTCCGAAGACTGAATAGCACCTCCCAAGGGATATCCAGGGATCTCACCCTCCTGATCACACCAGGAGCCCCCTCTAGAGGCAGGTGGAGGTGGTGCATGTGGTACTTTCAGCTGTTTGATAAAACATACCCGGGCCTGGGCTGATAAAAAGCCATCAGAGCAGAGCAAGATGAGAACAAATTCTCAAGTTCTTGAGAACTTGAGAGCCAAGTCTCAAGAAGACAGCCACAGACTGTGGATCACTTGCAGCTTCAAACAGGATGCCTAAAGCTAGACTTGGACGACATCTGACACTATCAGAGATGGATCCAGAAGCAAGAGATAGTAGGTAAATACTCAACTCTGCTGAGATGAATTCCTCCTCATTCTTTTTCATTATTTGCATTATTTTTTCTCTTGTATAGCTTCTAAGCATTTTTTTTCTTCAATTGTATTCCTATTATTTCACTATTGTTAATTTATTTTAGTTTTATTTTAAATTTCATATTTTACTCTTCTCTTACTCCATTGTGCCTTCTTCCTTTCCTTTCTTATTTTTGTTTTAAATTTTTTTTTTCCCTTTCCATACCTTGTTTCTATTCTTGTCTTGCTATTTCTTCTCCCTCCATGCTCTCAAAACCTTCTTTCTTTCCATTAGTTTCTATTGTTTCTATTCCCTGCTCTTATAATTTCTCCTCCCTCTACCCTCTCAAAAACATTTTATCTTTCCATTAGTCATATTATATTCCTTTTTTCCTTTCTTACAATGTTCTTATTCTCTTTCTGCCATTATTAATCTTCACTCATTTGCTGTTAACATTGTGGTTGTATTTAGAGGATAATATTGCTGGTGTGGGCTTTGTTTTCTGGGATGTTTTATTTTGTTCTGAAAGCACCCATACAACAGCATAAAAGATGTGTTGGGGTTTGTGGCTCTCAGTCAGCCAGCTGGAGGGTAGAACCCACCAATGAATGAGGCAATAATAACTGAAACACAATTAGAACAAGAGAGCACATATAAATTGCATAAAAGACATCCCTAGAACATCCATTTCAAGACAGCAAAGAGACTGTACCACTGAGTCCCACAAGTCTCCTACCACATAAATCCACCCCAAGAAGACAAGGATTCAAAACAGATCAATCTAATACACAGAAACAAACAAAATGATTCACCTGAAATGGAGAGAAAAAGAAACAACAAAAGGAAAGGAGGAGTCTTGAGAAAAAAGTGATACATGAAATTGAGGCAAGAAATCTATCACACAGAGTTCAAAATAATGGTTATAAGGATGCTTAAGGAACTCAGTGAGAACTACAAGGAAATTTATGGGAGTTACAAGGAACTTAGTGGGAACTACAGCAGCATGAAAAGGGACATAGAAACTATGAATAAGAACCAGGAGGAAATGAAGAATAAATATCTAAAATGAAGGCTACACTAGAAGGAATTAAAATCAGGCTAGATGAAGCAGAGAAACAAATCAGGAACTTGGAAGTCAAGGTAGAAAAAAACACCCAGGGAGAGAGAAAAAAAAAAAGACTCAACAAAATAAAGATAGTTTAAGGGAGCTTTGAGACAACATGAAACATAACAATATTTGCATCATAGAGATACCAGAAGTAGAAGAAAAGGAGGAAGGGACAGAAAACCTCTTTGAAAAAATGACAGAAAACTTCCCTAACTTGGTCAGGGAAATTGAAGCCGTAATCAAAGAGCTCCTGGCACACAAAAGCTTTGGACTGGATGGCTTCACAGGAGAATTTTACCAAACCTTGAAAGAAGAACTAACACCTATCCTTCTCAAACTATTCCAAAAAATCCAAAAAGAGGGAAAACTGCCAAACTCTTTTTACAAGGCCAGTATTATCCTAATGTTCAAGCCAGGTAAAGACACAACAAAGAAAGAAAATTATAGGCCAATATCTCTGATGAACATAAGATGCTAAAATCCTCAACCAAATATTGGTAGTCTCAATCCAGTAATATATTAAAACGATGATACATCATGATCAAGTGGGATTTATTCCAGGGATGCAAGGATGGTACAATATTTGCAAATCAATTAATGTAATATACCACATAAACAAAATGAAGAACAAAAATCACATGATCAGATCAATAGATGCTGAAAAATCATTTGATAACATCCAGCACTCATTCATGATAAAAACACTCAGCAAAGTGGGAATAGAGAGAGCACACCTCAACATAATAAAGGCCATGTATGAGAAACATACTGCCAACCTCATACTCAATGAGCCAAAACTAAAAGCTTTTTCCTTAAGATCAGGGACAAGACGAGGGTGTCTTTTTTCACCACTCTTATTTATCTTGGTACTGGAAGTTCTAGTCATAGTGATCAGGCAAGAAAAAATAGGAAAAGGCATCCAATATGGAAAGGATAAAATAAAACTGTCATTTTCGGACAAAATGATAGCGCACATAGAAAACCCTACAGCCTCCACAATTTAAAAAAAAAACTACTCAAACTAATAAGTGAATTTGGCAATATAGCAGGATACAAATAAATATTCAGAAGTTGATGGCATTTTTGTACACCACCAATGAACCATCAGAAAGAGAAACAAAGAAAAAATTCCATTTACTATAACAATAAGAAAAATAAAGTACCTAGGAATAAATTTAACCAGGAAGTTAAAACCTGTACTAAGAAAACTAAAGAACACTAAAGAAAGAAACTGAGGAAAATACAAATAAATGGAATCATATACTGTGTTCACTGATTGGAAAAATTAACACCATTAAAATGCCCATACTCGCCAAAGCAATCTATATATTCAATACAATTCCTATTAAAATACCAATGGCATATTTCACAGATCTAGAAAAAATATTTCAAAAATTTATATGGAATAATAAATGTCTCCAAATAGCTTTGGCAATCTTGAGAAAGAAGAACAAAGTGAAGGGATCACGCTACCTTATATCAAACTATACTGCAAGGCCACTGTAACCAAACGGTCTGGTACTGGCGTAAGAACAGACACAAAGATCAATGGAACAGAACAGAGACACTAGAAATAAACCCGTGCCTTTAAGGTCAATTCATATTTGGCAGAGCAGGTACTCTGTTCCTAGCAGTCTTCCACATTCCTTCTCATGTTAATGAGGAAGGAGAATTTGGTCCCCTCCAAATTCAAAGCAGCAACAAGACATTGAACTTTTCTCATGCTTCTAATCTCTGACAACCCCTTCTGCTATATGTCTTCCTCTCTGCCTTCCTCTTCTTACATCAACTAGAGAAAGTTGTACGTTTAAAAGCTAATGGGATTTATTTAGGCTTATCTGAGCAACTTCCCCTTTTTCCCCGATCAAATACACCGTACAACATAACATAAGCTCCACCTTCACAGATGCCGGGGAACGAGTACTTGTCTGATTCCAATGTTCAGGTTTGAAATTCCACTGCCTATAAAATTACTGTTGTAGGAAATTTGCAAAAATTATGTCAACCCCACATTTATCCAGAAACAATTGCAGTAATATAATGGACTGATTCAAAAGAAAATTGTGGTTCTCAGCTCTTTCTGCAATTAAAAATCTCTGATGATGACACTCTGAAGAAACTATATACTCAAAGAGAGGCCCATCAAACTGGCTAGAAAATAGATAGGGGATTCAGATAGATCTACCAGTGCAGCCCTCTGGCGCCCTCATGTGCAGAGTAGGATTCCCAAGACCCACTCTTCTATCTTCCTGGGTAATTACAGCATGAATGTGATACCATGAAACCAACTTCAGCACAATTTTAAGGCCCTATTGAACAACACTGTCCCCAGGAATATCCAGCCAGATTTTTTAATCAACATGAACATTTTGATAATCATTCCAGCATTAACTTGGTACCACAGGGTCTAGCTGATCCCATAGGATCTGGTTGGTCCCACATCAAAAAGAATAAACAACTGAATAAACTTAACCAAGGAGGCAGAATATTTGTATAATGAAAACTACAAAATGTGACTGAAAGAAATTAGATAAGGCACAAATAGATGTAAAGACATTCTGTGCTCAGGGAGTGGAAGAATTAATATGTTAAGATGTCAATATTACCCAAAGCAATATACAGATTTAATGATTTAATGGACTCTCCATAAAAATACCAATGATGTTTTTTTTTCCAGAAATAGAAAAACCATCCTACGAGTTCATGAAATGCCTGAATGTCCAATCTTACAAAAGAACACAGTGGAAGACCTCATACTACCTGATTTCAGAAATTAGAACAACACTACAGCAATCAAACAGAATGGCATCAGGGCCAGCATATACAGCAACATAAAAGAGCCCAGAAGTACACACTCGTGTACATGATGAGGTCATTTCCAACAGGAAAGCCTATACACTTCGATGGAGAAAGGCCATTGCTTCACCAATGGTGTTGAGAAAACTAGACATCCACAGGCAAAAACAATGAAGCTGAATCCTTACCTTACCATATACAAAAATGAACACAAATTAAATTAAAGGTAAATGTTAAACATAAAACTATAAAACTTTTCTAAGAAAACACAATGGAAAAGCTTATGACATTGAATTTGGCAATGATTTTTTGCCTATAAAACCAAAAGCAGAGGTAACAAAAGTAAAAATAGATAAATTGAATGACATTAAAACCAAAAACTTCTTTTTTAAAGGAAGCAATCCACAGAGTGAAAAGGCAACCTCCAGAATGGGAAAAATATTTGCAAGTTATATATCTGGTAAAGGGTTAATATCCAGAACAAATAAATACTCTTATTTCTCAATAACAACAATAAAGAACACAAATAACCCAATTAAAATGATATTTCTCAAAAAAAGATGCACAAATGGCCAACAAGCACATTAAAAGATGTTCAATGTCACTAATCACTAGGGAAATGCAAATAAATACCACAATGAGGTACAACCTCACCCTCAATACAATGGTAACTATTAAAAGAACAGAAAATAAATGGTAGCAAGGATATCGAGAAATTGGAACCCTTGGACACTGTTAGCAGGAATGTAAATCACTGCAGCTACTATGAGAACAGTATAGTAGTACCTCAAAAAATTAAAAATAAAATTTCCTTACATTCCAGAAATTCCACTTCTGGCTATATACCCAAAAGAATTGAAAGCAGGGACTCAAAGAGATATTTGGGCATTTGTGTTCCTAACAGCACTATTCACAATAGCCAAAAGTTAGACAAAACCCAAGAGTTCATCAATAGATGAATAGATAAACAAAATGTGGCATATACATAATGAAATATTATTCAGCCTTAAAAAGGGAAGGAAATTCAGACACGTGCTGCAACTTGGATAAGCCTTGAAGATATTACGCTAGGGAAAATGAGCCAGTCACCAAAAGACAAATACTGCATGATCTGGTTACCTGGAGTAACCGGATTCATAGAGACAAAATGTAGAAGAGTGGTTGCCAGGGGCTGGGAGCTGTGGGGAATGAGAAGTAGTTGTTGATGGGTACAGAGTTTCAGCTTTGCAAGAAAAGAAGAGCTCTGGAGGTTGCACAACAATGTGAATGTCCTCAACACTACTGAACTATACGCTAAAAAATGGTTAAACTGGTAAATTTTATGATGTGTTTTACCACAATTAAAAAATGTATGTGATTATAAAAAATAGTCCCCGATGATTTTTAAATAGATTGTGTCTACTGTCATACTATTATTTAAGGAAATGTATATGCACATACACACATGTACACACATAACATATGAAGTGGCAAAAATGGGGCCAGTCAGGGAGGAATCTATCCTTGGTTTATGGGAGGATCTGGGAAATTTTGAAGGGAAGTCAAAGTTGAATTGATTCAATATTGCTTTCATACAGGCTCTTTATTAGTTAACACACTATTTGTCCATTATGCAAATGTTTACCCACCTGGTCCCAAACACCTGCATATTTAGAAACATGATACAGACATTTTTTTCTCACTCCCCTTAGATTGTTGGGTAGAAACAACCACATTTCAATTATTTTCTGTGAGGTTTTGACAGACTATACTAGAAGAAATATACTCAGAGTACTTATATTTGTCACAATTCTATTTATTTTAATAAAAGATTGTTGATTCTCGAGTCTATGCAACTGTGAATAAAACTAAATTTCATTCAGTGACAAAGTGGCATGTACATATATGTTTTAGAGGAATTAAAATATTTGGGAAGATATCATAATTTCTAATTATGTAACATTGATTATCTCAAGAGAAAGAAATTGGAAATGTTGGATAGGGATAAAGAAGGTATATATTATTCATGCATTCATTATAGACCTCTGCATTATTACAACGAGTAATAACCTTTTTAAAAATCCATTGCAATTAATTAAAAAATCTTTTAAAAATATCCTTTCATTAACACTACACATTTTTATAACAATGTCTATACTTTCTGGATGATATTTTGTCTTTAACGCTAATGCCATCAAACTTCAA
Source organism: Mormoops blainvillei (assembly GCA_004026545.1). Taxonomy (NCBI): domain Eukaryota; kingdom Metazoa; phylum Chordata; class Mammalia; order Chiroptera; family Mormoopidae; genus Mormoops; species Mormoops blainvillei. The sequence goes on along the minus strand of PVJD01000617.1, from coordinate 328,627 downwards.
CAAGATCTTTACAAGTGGCAGCTTTAAATTTTTATATTTTGGGTTATTTCTGTGCAAATGCATTGAATCTGATTCTATTATGGTGACCTTTAATAGTGTATTAAATTTAAAACTCAAGAAAGCTCAAACATTCAAGTAATGCAGATGTTCCTAGAGTAATAACAATTGTTCTGGCCTTAATTTTAGCTGGATTAAAGGCTCTGGAAATCTAGTCACTAATAATGATGATAGCATTTTATATATCTGTAATATTCTAAACTTTTCAGAGTCACTAATTTATTTTTATTATATGCTCACAATGATCCTTGAGTCTTTTGTCATCATCTACAACTCTGACAAAGATATTTGATAATAAGATGTTGGGTAAGTTGCCAAAAGTCAAAGCTACTATATGGAGGAGTTGGAAAGATGTTCAAAGATACTTGAATCTAACTCTAGCTTCCTTTTCTTGCTTCCCTCATTTTTCAAAATTACATAGATGGTCTTTGGTCAGATACTTGTAGCAAAATCCAACTTGCAAGTCTTCGCATGATATTCTCTCTGTCCCAGAAAAGTTGCTCTTTCTTCTGACAATGTGGCGTATTACCACTACAACATCCTTTAATAAATAAACACATCTATTCAATGTCAAACAAATTAGAAAGTACTTACTTCTGTTCAGTGAGCCAGATGAAATCAATAATCACCAGGGAGTTGCCACTATAATTCATTAGAGCTGTTCACTGGACCTCAGCAATCGGTTGAGAGAAAGGAGCGAAGTTTGAGGTCACTAGGGAGAGAAATTTAGGATCAAACATCTCGGTTCAAGTGAAAATAGTATCTAATAATCATTTCATCACACCCTTTACACTTCAAAGTGCTGGACTTTTTTCCTCAGTAATGGAAGAAACGGCTTCAGAATCACCCATTAATTTTGAGAATGCAATTCAGCATTAAAAATAATTAGACATGAGTTGAAAGAAATAATGGCAATGATTTTATGAAAAGTATTGTGATATTCTGGTCTGTTTGCTCCCCCAACTCCTTATCATTCCTCACAACTTAAGAGCTGCTCACTGCTCTATTTCACTACTTATTATTTTCAGGTTCCTTTCTGGAAGTCCCCTTTTCTCCTCGAGGACTCATTTCTTGATTATCTGTCTTTTCTATACCTCAGTTTATTTTCCTAGTGATTTTATTCAGTTTCACAGTTTTATATAACATTCAAATGGCCACAAATCCTGAATTTATAAGTCTATCCTAGACTGTTTGCTGAATTCCTGACTCAGATATCCAATTTGACAGGACAAATTGGCAATTCCATTTGGATGTCTAAAAACCATTTTAAACTCATCTCCAGAACAGAATCCCACATTTCCCTCCTAAAACTACTCTCAATTGATACCAACTCCATCCTTCAGTTGCTCTGTCTCTGAACCATGAAATTATTCTACATTTTCCCCTTTCCCTTATACTTATTATCCTTCCCAGCAATCCATTGATTCATCTTCATCTTCAAAGATATCCAGAAACCACCCACTTATCACTGCATTCACTACTACTTCCCCAGTCAGAATTAATACTATGTTACCTGAATCATTGAAAGAGCCACCTAAAAATTCTCCCTGCATCACATTTACACCTCTTCTCTCTGTCTATTCTAAAGGTAGAATAATATATATATTCTGTGTATACACACACACACACACACACTCTCACACACACACACACATTCAGATAATATGACTGCTGTGCTTAAAATCTTGCAATAGTTTGCATAAAATAAAAGCTAAAGTCATGACAATGGCCTTCAAAGGCCTGCAGAACCTGGCCCCCATTTACCTTTCTACTCATTCACACAGGGCCTCCTGAAGCTCTGTGCGCACCCCAGGCCAGCTGCAGCTTAGAGCCTTTGCCCTCGCCGCCACGCTGTCGCTCCACCTGCAGTGTTCTTTCTACTCACTAACATCTAGATGGCTGTCTCCTTCAAATCCTTCAAGCTTTTATTCAGTTTCTACTTACTCAGTGACCCTGTTTAAAATCACAGCGTGCTACTCCAGGCAACTCCACTTTTCTAGTTCCATTTTTCCCCGTAGCTTCTAATCTATTACAACATTTACTTGATTAAGTATTATTTGCTGTCTATCTTTCTCTGTTAGAATGTAAGCTCTGTGAGGGACCAGATCATTGTTTTGTTCACTGTGTGTAGCAATCTGACAGATAACAGACACTCAGTAATGTGTTAAAAAAATATTTGTTTCTAAAGAAATTTATCTCTTTAGACTGATACAATAATTGGTTGTTTCTCTATATGTCCTATAAAACATGCAATTAGGTATACAATATTTCTATTTTTTTACTATCATTAAGAAATGCTCACAGTCTTAAATTCAGAATATCTAGTACCCATGCCTCTTGGGCAGGGGCTTAACAAAAAAAGATATTTCTATTTTGAAAACACTGGCTACATTCATTGGAACTAATAAAGGAACAAATCTAATAAAGCTCATTAAAATGTAACCCATATTAAATAATAGTTAAAGGATGTGTTTACATGTTCTGTATGTGCGAGCATTTTGGAAAGTGTTATTTGGGCCTAAATTATGCTGGAGGGAATAGGGATACTGAGCCAAGTGGTGCAAAGGGGGTAAAATTGGGACAACTGTAATAGTATAATCAATAAAATATATTTAAAAAAACATTCAAAACCTTATGTGGAATCCAAATGGCTTTATTATACTATCCATTTTAGTATAGAAATTTAGCAATTATCATTTAAAGAAATAGTATTTTAAAAATATCTTCTGCTTTTTTCCAAATTAAAAAAAAAGTATGTAAGAACCCCAACCTCACTCACATTAAAATGTATATATCATCCTGAATTGCTGCACATTTTCTTTATATACATTTTAGTAAGGCTGACTTAAAATATGTTGTAACAACAAAATTTAAAATATATTTTAAAGCATAATTATTTAAAATGTTAAATAAATAAAAGTATTTTTATGATTTTAATTAAAAAGAAGGAATGTATTTTATTAAAGTTTTTGATGATTATTTGAAAATCTATGTTCATGATTACAATATAGCAAAACAGTATATAATGAAATTTGTTGAAATAAAACAACTCCCTATTAAAGTGCTTTAGATTAGTTTAGTCTTTCAACTAAATTAAAGTCCTCAAAACTATTCTATATTCATACATCAATATATTTACTAAGAGAAATATGGTTCCAAGATAATAAAAAGTTCAGCTTTAGTTTTTCTTTTCTCAAATTCTCACATTCAGCTTTTCAGAGTGGTATGAATTAATGAGTCTTTTTATGATAAAAGTCTGAAAGAAACGTTAAAATGCTGAACGTATTGCAGACTTAGAGCTGATGTTGTGCAAAAACTTAATACTTCTAATAATACATACTTCTCTCAGCTGCTGAATTTTCAGTTTAATACTTTCTCAGGGAGATGTCAGAAGGAAGCATTAAAGGCTGTTTGACTCCATCAGGATAAGAATAGAGTGGCAATCTTGAAGAGAACGAAACTGGAGGAATCAAAGACCCTCAGGTGGGCCCAGAGCAAGGGGAATGCAACAGACAGTATGAGCACTGTGACAGGCTCGCCGTCTTTAACCGATTGTTTTCCTTCAGTGATCACAACAAAACTAGTTATGATTTTTCTGAATGTGGAAGTTAGGAAAATGTGGCTTAAAAAGTTTAAATGACTCAAAGAAAGCAGACACTTTTAATTTGTTAACCTAAGAGCAAGACCAAGATCTGATGGAACCAGCCACTGAAAGGTGTGGTCCACAAAGCAGGTATCACCCAAGAGCTGACTGGAAATGTTCACTGCAGTCGGAATCACAGTCTAGGTGTGGCACTCAGGGACTGGCTTTAACAAGCTTTCCGGGTGAGTCTCATGTACACTACAGTTTAGAAAGCACTGTTCTATACCACACAAGGGACTTGGAATCAGGCTTCATTTATCATATGATTGCATGTCTTTGTACAAACTACTGAACTCTCTATAAATTATGCCATCATCTATTTACAAGGTAGAAAACAATCCTTTATGCCTTTCATATCTTAATTTAACAGCACGTTTGAGTCAGCTTTAGAGAATAAACATCAAGCATTCAGAAACAAGATCTATCAGAGGTAAAATAACCTTGTATTAATAGGAGTGTGTGCTTTGTTTCACAAGGGCAAAGTCCCTCTCTAGTTCTCTTTCAGTATAAAATGAGTTTGTAGGTATCTGTGTGTGCATAGAAGTACATGACTAATGCAGAAACAAATTACATTTTCAGAAACTTCCAAATAAGGATAATTCTGAAAAAGGGACAGTTATACTAACTGAAGATTATGTACAAGGGGGGACCCAAAAAACCCAGAATTACCTTCTGGAGAGTGATCCCCTTGTAGTACAGGCTTCCCTGCTAGTCCAGTGTTCTAGGAACCCATCTGCATCGGTGTACCAGCTGATGGTGTTGTGAGAGGCTGTGTTCACCTTCAGTGAATTTTTTCTGAAGACTCTTTCAATGCACTTGCCCATTTCATGATGGGCAATTTAAGAGTGCACCTGCCCACATCAGCTGAGATGTCAGTAGTTTTTGACCAAAAATGTCATGACCCCTCGGCTACTCTCCCCACCACGTTCACCAAATCATGCCCTGAGCAATTGTTTTGTTTCCCCAATGGCAAAAAAGTACTCAAAGGGAAATATTTGCAGATATGCAAGATATGAAATGAAAATGGCAGAAGCACGAAAGGCATAAGAATCAAATAGTTCAAAAACTGTTTAGAGAAGTGGAAAAAATGTTTCGATAGGTGTATTTCACCAAGTGGAGAGTATTTTGAAGGTGACATGTTTAAACATGTAAGAAAAAATATACATTTTTATAAGTAAAGTAAGTACATATTTTCCCTGTTTTTCTCAAATACAGAATTTTATATTAATCACACATCCATTCCAACAATGCTCAAGTTAGTAAATATAAAGGTAAACAAAACATACCAGTGCAGGCACACACATTGTATGCCCACCCAAATAATAACCTAGAATCAAAGTTTTACTTTTGGGGGGATTATACTGATTATAAATTGATCAAAGCTAGGATTTTTTGTTTCTCTGTGTGTGCAATTCTGCCTCCACCTCTCCCTCTCCCTCTCACTCTGTTCTCTCTCTCATACACACACACAAACATATATACACTCATAGTTTTGGAGGATTTACCTACATCTTGAGGGCCACTTGTGAACCTGTTATTGAAGGTCCGGTCGTATGTTTGGATTTGGAAGGACTCCCGTTACCATTGAGAGGGAGCATTTTACAGTTATTAAGAGCAGACTCTGGAACCACTTATCTTCTTTTGTAATCCCATTCCATTACTTAAAAACTATGTTAACTTCAGGCAAGTTATTTAACCTCTCTTTAACTCTATTTCCTGATATAAAATGGGATTACCTTCAAGGATAAGATTTAAATAACTCAGCATTTGTAAATCTCTAGAAGAGTTATCAGTACCTAACATGAACTAAAATGTGTCTTTCACATAAAAATAAGTGAAATATAATTGTTATAATAAAATGTCTATTCTTAGGTAGATATTAATATATTATATGTGGTAAAGTTGCCAATTAAATTAATGTAGCATTTCCCCCAGAGTCCCATCATTGTCAGGTTCATCAGATCAGTTATTAAAACAACTCTCCTCTAGCAACTTTGCAGCTAAATATTTCTAGAAGATATGCATTACGAATGTGAGAAGAAACAACGGAATCAAATAGTGCAAAATGAGTTTCCATAACTTTCCAAGAGTATCTAATATTTTTTTAAGTGTCACATTGTATTGCAACAAGAAGACTTTCATGATGTAACACCATACGTAGTTTTTGCGATGTGGTACATTCCTTAAAGAGGATATCAATTAGATAAAACAAAACAAAGAGCCAGAAAACAACTGTGGCCTAATACAATAAAGCCATAAATTGTTACTCAGTCAAAGATACCAACAGCTGAGTTTGTGTTGTGTGTATATTTGAGCGTTTTGTGTGTGAGCGTTGGGAGAATGATGATCCTAAAAGCTTGTAATAAACAGCATTTGGTAACTTGAGGGTGATAATAATAAAAATATTACAATGGAGAAAAGAATGAGCAAAAGCATTTGGAAAATATTGAGTGAATTCAAGTAATACAGGAAAAGAAGCAGGCTAAATTAAAGTTATATACTCTAACACCACTATATCATGCAAAGGTTCACAACAATTTCGATGATGATCTTTACAGAAAATATAAACAGAATATTATTCCTGAAAGAAACTGAAATTTGATGATTTTAAAAAATCATACTGAAAAATTAAGATTTATTTGTGAAGAGGGTCTAGATTATTATAAACTTTTCTGGAAAATATCTAGAAATGTGCAATTAAATTCTAAAATATCAACACATCTTGCTCCCCAATGCTACACCAAGAAACCCATTTTAAAGCAGCAATTGCCAATTCCATATATGTGTATGACAAAGTTTATCGGAGGCTATTTATAGATGTAAAAACATAAAACAGTTTAAATGAGCAATGACACGATAATTATTAAATTAATTCTTCAGAATCCATAAAATAAAAGCAATTTGAAATCATGCTTTAAAATATTCTAAAAACTTGATAAATGCATATAAATGCAATGGTGAGTGAAATGATATATATAATAACTCAGAATATAAAACTATAGGTGTAAATTTTTACTATAGTTTCATATGTTTGTAAACCCATGTACATATATGGCTGAAAATGAATAACCCAAAATGTTTCCAGCAGTTATTACTAATAATTTTAATTCTTACACATTACAATTTTTCTGATATATGAGTATTACTTCTTTAATGACAGATGTTCAAAAACCAAAGTTATATATTTCAAAGGATATCTGTGCTGGAATTTATTAAGAAGAAAATTCTGCACATCAAAACTTTAATCAATTTATCTAATGTCAAAGTTTACAATAATTATTTAAACAGTAATTTAAATAAATTTTAAGCCTGTTTATATAAATTTAGTCTTGGAAATACTTGAAAAACTTACTTATTTCAAAAATATATACTTAATTAACTCCTAAAATATGACCAAGAATATTAAGCTTATATTAGTTTCTGTTAAGACATTATGCTAGTTATATAAAACTGAAATTTTGCTTTATAAACAAGGAAAATATTTCCTCAAAATAATTAATTTGGGACAATTTATTTCTCTCTTGTACACCCGTGTGCACACTTCCTTGTTCTATCTCTTTTCTTTCTCTATTCACTTAAAAAGCATGTTTGAAATTTTAGATTTAGTTCAAATAATAATTAATATAATATTTTCCAATAATTAAAAAGCTATTCTTAGGAAATTTGGGCTCTTAGTTGTTTCTGTTTATGTTTTGTAGCATGCAATACTTAGGGTTAGTATTTCTGAAATTTTAAATGAGTTAGTCTTCCATATGCGACAACATAACTGATTAAATAAGTAGCTTATGCATATATTTAAAAACAAAAGCATAGTTGTGGTGGGGTTCTGTATTTGAACAAGACCATGTGTTTGAAAGAGGCCATGAGTAGCATGTTAATTACCTGCAAAATTCAGAATCTCTGCCAAGTTTCTACACATCGTGGACAATCTCTTTATACTTATTGGATTTTCAAAACATTTTCCTAGATGACCTAGTTATTATCCAGGAGCAAAGAAAAAACAAAATGTGCTTTTAGACTTCCTCCTTAGGATGAGACTTTCCAAATTACAGGCACCTCCTCTGTTAAGCATGAAGTTTTCCTTAGAGAGTGAAGGGGCGACCCTATATTTCATTAGGATGCTTTCAAACTTACTTCTTTTTGTTCTATTTATACCTCTGGATTTTAAAAGGTAAAAAGAAGTGAAATGAAATGTTTATTCTGAGGCACTTACCTTTAAATCTTTGAAATAAGGTAAACTGACATGAAAATAGGGATAAAACATATGTAGAATACATAGACAAAATTCTGGAGATGCGCTAAAAAGGTATGATCTGGCTGGCAGAGCAGAAATATGAGATGAAGAGACGAAAAATTGCTCAAGAGATAAGCTGGGGTCCTGGGCTTTAAAAACTGCATGTGATAAAGTCGGTGGAATATTGCATTTAGGTGGCTCCTCCTTCTCCTCGTCTTTATTGAAAGGGAGATTAATCCCTCAAAGAGAACATTGCTAACACTTCAAAAATCCAATTTGTGAACAATGTTCAAGTGTCGGGGAATACACATTTATAATCTTAACAATCTAGTCACTCTAAACTTGGAGGAACCTGCCATTTATTTTCAAATATCAGAGAATGTCATACCTTGAGGATAAAATTAATATCAGAAAGAAAAAAGTTATAAAAAATTGACGAAAGAACAGTAAAAGATATAGGTACTTCTATTCCCCTGACAATAATATTTAGCTGGCTGGTACTAGGGCAAAATATTTTGGGTTTAATACGGTGGTTGGAAGATATAATAATGACTTTTTCATGCTCTTTATTAAATACTTAAGGATATAGAGAAGGCCTGCTTCAAGGAAACTGAAAATAGCAGGAGAGAAAGTATCAAAAATTTTTAATTTTTAAGTATGTTTCATATTTAAAGTATTTCGCATACACTAAAATCCATCTTCTCAAAACATAAAATTAAAATAATTAAATGTTACAGTCCTTTAAAATGTATTATTAATGTTACTAAATTTTCATTTTCTCATATGTAAACTGATAGTAACAGCTATCATAGTTGCTATGAAGATTAATAAGAAAATTCATAGAAGTCGTAGCAGAGCTCCTGGCACAAAATAGGTGCTTGTTAAATGTCAGCTGTAGTACTACCAATGCTTCAAACCACCTCCCTGTTACCACAATCACTGATATTAATGTAAATAATAAAATTTTGTTGTATTTTATATGATTAATGCTCAGTTTTTATATATCATATCACTCATATATTAGAACCTAAATGTAATACAGGATGTTTCAAAAATATTTATTCTTGTTTTTCTTTACATTTTCTATACCTTTATCATAAAATCTACCAAGAAATGCTATCAAACCACTGAAAGTTAAAGAAATGTGTGAATTATTTTCCTTGTGAATATATTTTCTAATGAAAAAAAAGTGCAAGATCAGACGGCTTCACTGGTGAGTTCTACCATACATTCAAAGAAGAATTAATACCAATTCTCAAACTCATCCAAAAAAATAGAAGAGGAAAGAATTCTTCCAAACTTACTTTATATGGCCAGCATTACCCTTATACCAAAACCATACAAGGATACCACAAGAAAAGGAAATCGCAGGGTAATATCCCTGATGAGCATAAATACACAATTTTTCAAGAATATATTAGCAAACAAAATTCAACAACACACTAGGAGGGGCACACACTATGATCAAATGGTGTTTATTCCAGGGATACAAAAAAATCATATGATTATCTCAGTAGATGCAGACAAAGCATTCGACAAAATTTATCATTCACTTACGATAAAAATTCTCAACAAATTGGGTATAGAAGGAATGTACCTCAACATAATCAAGACCGTATATACCAAGCCCACAGCTAACATCATACATACTGAACAGTGAAAAGCTGAAAGCATTTCTCTAAGATCGGAAGCAAAACAATGGTGCCCACTCTCACTATTTTATTTAATGTAATTGAGAAAGTTTTAGCAAGAGCAATTACAAAAAGTATTAAAGGCACCCAAACCAAAAAAGAAGTAAACCGATCTCTGTTTGCTAAGGACACAATATTACATATATATTAAAAAAAAAACATAAAGAATCCGTAAAAACCTGTTACAACTAATAAATTTAGTAAAATTGCAAGATAAAAAATCAACACAAAAATATCTATTGCATTTCTATATACCAATAACAAACTATCAAAAAGAGAATTTTTAAAAGATTCCTTTTAGAAAATGCATCAAAAAGTATATACAACTTCTGAATAAATTTAAATATTTTCATTTTATTTATTTATTTGGGTTTTTTGTTTGTTTATTTATTTATTTTTAGAGAGAGGGGACGGGAGGGAGAAAGAGAGGGAGAGAAACACCCATGTGGAAGAGAAACACTGCCTGCCTGCCTCTGGCACATGCCCCAACAGGAGACTGGCCTGTAACACAGGCATGAAACCTGACTGGGAACCAAACTGGTGACTTTTTGCTTTGGGGACGATACCCAACCAAGCCAGGCTGTCCAAGGCTACCTTAGAATAAGTTTAACAAAGGAGATGAAAGACTTGTATATTGGAAACTATAATACATTAATGAAAGAAATTAAAGAAGACACAAATAAATGGAAAGACAGTACACGTTAATGGATTGTTAAAATGTTCATCCTACCCCAAGCAATACACATATTTAATACAATCCCTATCAAAATCCCAACGTCATTTTTTTTATAGAAACAGAAAAAAAAAATCTTAAAGTTTGTATGGAACCACAAGGAAATCCCAGCAAACTAGGGCAATCTTGAGAAAAAAATATATATCTGGAGACATCATACTTCCTGATTTCAAAATGCATTATAAATCTGCAGTAATTAAAACAAGATATTTGCATAAAAACACGCATATTGAGAGTGGAACAGAATAGACAGTGCAGAAATAAACCCATCCATACTTGGTCAATTAATTTACAACAAAGGAAGCAATAATATAAAATGGGGAAAGAATAGTCTCTTCAGTAAATAGTGTTGGAAAAACTTGACAGCTACATGTGAGAGAATGAAACAAGACCACTATCTTATACCATAAACAAAAATTAACTCATAATGGATCAAAGGCTTGAACGTTAGCATAAAATACCTGGAGGAAGGCATAGGTAATGAGCTCCTTGACATGAGTCTTGGTGATGATTTTTAAAAATCTGACACCAAAAGCAAAACCAACAAAAGCAAAAGTAACTAAGTGGGACCACAGCACACTAAAAATCTTCTGCAAGGCAAAGGAAGCCATAAACAAAATGAAAAAACAATGTACTCAATGGAAGACAATATTTGTAAATCATATTTCTGATAAGGGACTAATATCCAAAATATATAAAGAACCCACACAACTCAATAGCAAAAACAGACATTTTTCCACAGAACACTTATAGATGACCAACACGTATGTGAAAAAATTCTCAACATCATTTATCATCATAGGAATGTTATAGAAACCACCTCACACCTGTTAGAATGGATATTATCAAAAAGACAAGAAATAGTAGTGTTGATAAAAATGTGGAGAAAAATAAACACTTGTGTACTGTTGGATGGAACATAAATTGGTGTAGCCAGTATGGAAAATGGTATGGAAGTTCCTCAAAACATTAAAAATAGAGCTACCATATGATCCAGCAATACTACTTCTGCATATTTATCCAAAGAAAACAAAAACACTAACTAAAAAAGATATATGCGCCCCTATTTTCATTACAACATTGTTTGTAATAGCCAAAATATGAAAACAGCCTAAATGTCTATGGGTAAATGAATGAATAAGGAAATCATGGTATATATACACAATGGAATATTATTCAGCCATAGAAAGAACAAAATCTTGCCATTTGTCTCATGGCTGGACCCTGAGGATGTTATGTTAGACAGAGAAAGACAAATACTATGTGATCTCTATTACATGTGGAATCTAAAACAAACAAACAAACCCAGTTCATAGAGAAAGAGAAAAGATCAGGAGATAGGAGTCATGGATGAAGGGTGTCAAAGGTAAAAAGAAACAAATAAGAAAATACAATGCATCACTAACCAGCAACAACCAGCAACATAGAAGCAATTGTTGTTTTCCACTCAACGCAGGATAAAAGTTACCAAATTATCCATTCCAGTTCAAGTTATTTTTCTCTTTAATCATAGTGTTAAAAGAAAAATTGCATTCAAATATAAGCCATATTTTTCAAAATGTCCATGCTTAATTTTTCACTTTAGTGAACAGCTTATGTGCAACTATTTTCTGCATTCGCACTTGGTAAGGAAATATTTCTCTCCAAGACCAGCCCTAAGACAAGCTAAGCCATTGCAACTACATTCCTGGTGAGATCTCATCTAGGTACAGAAAGGCCCCAGAGTGAGTCGGGTTCAATTGGAAAAGTAAACCTCAGATAGAAAGTAAATCTGGTCTCAGGATAACCACACTCAGGAAACAAGTAAAATATAAAGTAGATTTGCAGTCCCATGGTGACGCCACTAGTTTTACACTCAGGAACACTGTCTAAATGTATTGATAAAATCTCATTCCCTGAGACACCGCCCACCCCAACCAAATCTTTGGGATGTGAGCTGGCCGTGGGACAGGCCAAGGCAGTATGATCACAGTGGGGCCCTGGCTGAGGGACGGGACTGCCTTTAATTAAAACAATAATAATAGAACATGTCCAGAAAAAATTTGATAAAATACTTTTCTAAAGATTTTATATTGGTATATATAAAAACAGTAAGTATTTTTTGAATAAATGTTTACCTGTGTTGTGAATAGTTTTTTTGAATGGAAAAAAGTTAAAAGCTTGGACAGAATGTCTATTGGTGACATTTTAACAGAAGCTACAAAGTGTCTGAGTTGATGCTGCCATTGACCTTCCTGTATGCTTTAATTGGAGCATTCATTCTGTATAAGGCTATTGCACACATGTGCTACATACATTAAGATGGTCTGATGAAAGGAGTCATGGCACTAATTAAAAGAGTAAAACTGTATATTTTTTAATATCTTCAGGTTAATAGAGTTAGCTTAAGACAAAGATGGAGGAATTAGAGAATAGAAAAAAAGACCAATTTTTACTTCTAAGCAATTGGACCAGAAACTAAAAAGCCAAAATGAATGTCTTCTCTTATAATCTTCTTGCTTTCTCTAATATCTGCCCCGGTTTTCAATGCTACAGACCACATCATTCCCACTCCCATACATGAGGATGGGCACCCCAGAGTTCCTGAGTTTACAATTTATAATTCCAGCTCCTACAGAGAGACTCAACAGTGTCTGTGAAACCCAATCCAGAATATGATTGCCCCAGCATGAAACAGCAGTTTATCTCTTGTCTGATTAATTGTGATCAAAATGACAGTGTCACATAGTACCACAGTAGCACTTAATCCCTGGGAGTTAGAGAGGCAATTCTCAGGAATAATAGGTCATTGTGAAATGGAAAAAATACCCTCAATTGTATCCGTATCATCTGACATTATTCTCAGAGGGTCTCCACCAGCAACTTTCCAGAAAGCCCAGTCCATGCCACATGGATTCTAATGAAATAACTCTATTTAAAACATGCCCTTGACCATGCTGCACAGAATGATCTCACTGTGCCCCACAGTCCAGCAACTGTTGGAAATCTCTTGCCATTCTTCATGAGTTACATTGAAAAACGGCAAATCTAAAAAAATTAAATTTACTTGTTGGTAGCTCTGTATCGCCATTTGTTAAGCATGGTTTATAGACACTGATTAATGGTGCTATTCATCTTTCGCAGACAAGATTCCAGTTATGCTTAAAGCATCACAAAAGACCCAATGATTTGGTTTGCCTAGAAAGCCAATTCAGTGTGAAACATACAAGCAGTCAGGTCAGTGGGAGGCTGTTATGTAGTGAGACCAATACATGCAAAAACAGGTATAAAAATCAGCTGATTAGTTGGCTGAATTCTTGTAAACAATGAGTTGGACTGATATAGAGACAGCTATAGAGTTAGAATGGGGCATACCCCAGTTAAAATGCCAAGGTGTCCATTGCAATGAGGCACTTTGGCTTTTGTGATTCTATGTGCACCTTTTTTTAAGCCCTTCCACTACTTTTTCCATTGTTGTCATTTTACCTCACCAGTTATAAATAGAGCGCAGAATTAAATTAGGAAGTCTGATGACTTGGGTCTTATTGTGTCCCCACAGTAAGTAAAGTTGATCATGAGTTACACATATTTGCTTTTCTCTCAAATGGAAAATATGGACAATTGAGCAAGATAATCTTAAAAGCACTCCAAGGTATCAAAATCTGAGAAAATTTCAAATAATACTTAGAGTTTTAGACTAATATTTAAGTATAGCATTCAGCTTTTGATAAGAATAAAGCTTGGGATTTCTCTGAGAACCAGGGGCATGCCTTTTGCCTCTGGAATAGTAATGCCTGTTTAAAAATTGCATATGCATTTGACTCCAGAGGTAGCTGTCAACAGTAAAACAGGAAAATCCTCTGGGGAATATTTATATTTTCAAAAAAGAAGCTAGAGAAGATGATTAATCAGAAGCACTAAGTACTTAAAGTGAATGATGTGTGATGGAAGCCAACAGATAGAACAAATATTGAGACATCAGGGATTGCTTCAGCTCATATTTCCACTTACATCTTCATGCAAAACTGGCAGGTAATGTTTCAAATGTTTTACAAAATAAAAGTCCTCACCTACAAACATCATCTTTATGTTATATACAAGCAGTCTTGGTGTGTTGTGTTAAGGCTCATCATAAATTCTTCAGTCATGTCTAAGTTTGAATCGGTATTTTGATATAAAACATTGCTCGTATTGCTTAATTACTCCAAAAATCATCTTTGAGGATGAGCACGTTGGCGCCTCGCTCAGACACCTAATAATGTGTCCGCGACAGCTACTTTCGCTTCTCTGGTTTTTGAGACCCCGGAATCAGGCAATGTTTTCCGATTTTTCCACATGGAAGCAGTGACGGTTGTCAGTGTATCTCCTCTTAGCTCTAAATCTATGCTTCTCTACGGTGCTTTTTGCGATGATAATTTTGGGGCTGAATTCTGTAAGCAGTTCTCCTTTGCCAACTAGAGCAATGTCAGGCCTTTTCAAAGAGGATGGGGAGGGTCATGGTGAGGCTATAGCAAAAGTAAGGTGCCTTTCTCTGTGGTATTGATTTGTGAGTTTGCCTGCTAGCAGTGGGCCTGGGGGAGTGGGCCTTATCTTCACCTGCACCCTTCAGCAAGTTTCTTGACCATCCAGCTGACTGTTACTACAACCGGCTTTGGCCTGCTCACACTCTCTTGTGAATTTCTCTCCCCAGTGGTTTATCCCGACCGCCCTCACCCATCCCTCCTGTCAGCTTCTGCCTCTGGATAACTTTGTGTTTCTGTGGCCGGCATACGTTGTGTAACAAGTTCAGAACGTCAGCCTCAGCACAAAGGGAGGTGGGGGCCAGGGACGTTCTCTTAAGTTCTTAGTTTCTTCCTTGTTCACTCTTTTTCAGCCCTGGAGGTAGTGGGTCCTCCTTGCCTTTGCTGTTTCTGTACTCCTGCAGTCCGTATTTGCCACCTTTTTAGTGGTCACCCTTTTCACAAGTTAATAATTATTTACATTGAATTGTCTCTGTTTAAATTGTTGATGTGGTTTTTACTTCCGGACGGATGAATATACTTATGGAAATTTTTTAAATCACACCTAAAAGTTTAAATTATATTAGTGGTGAATCCTTTAAAAGAAAATATCACTAGATCTCAAAGAAATAGTGTTCAAAATGCTCACTTAACTAGGTGGGGTTCACTTGTTTTAACACTTGTGTTTTAGGTTTGAGAGAACATTGGAGAACGAAAAAGACAACATTTGGTCATAAAAGGCAAGCATATCCAGTAAACTACTGGACTCATTATTTGACTTGATACAATAACACCCTTAGCCATAAGTACATGTTTTATTCGTATAGGGAACTTAGAGAAGGTTTATGTGACTCTATAAAGAAGTCTTCCAAAGTGATTCATTTTCATTATTTCTAAATTCACCTCTGACAAACAAGAGAACAGTACCAAAGTAGATTAAAACGGTTAATGGGACACTGCTGCCGTGTAGCCAGAACTCTGTCTCTCAGGAAAAGAGCCCACACCCTATTAGGCGCTCCCGCGTCTTTTTCAGTTTGTGTTAGTTATAGTGCTTCTCGGGTCATCATTACACTATGCAATTGCCTTCGGCAACTTTAGAACACTGATATTTTCATGTGAAGGGAAGAACATTCCAAACCTCAGAGCACTGGAAAAGATGCTTAAATGTTATCTTATAAAATCTACCTTCTCCCAACGCAAAAGACATTCAAATCACCCCTAACAATGCTGTAGAAAATCTAAATATCTTTAGAAAGGAGATTTCGTAAGATTTATCTCCTTTCAATATCATCCTAGTCCTCTGACTCATGATTTCTCCATGTTTCTACCACCAGTATCAATACTAAAGCTGGGAAATCCATGATATCTACCACAGCTGTCTCTCTCATATTCAATGTACTTCAAGGTCATATAGCAGAGATGGTGTCTTTGCAGCTCCCAGGGCTTTTTCTAAGTAGTGGCTCTCTCAACTTTATAGATCCTACCCCTCTGACTTAATCATATCCATCTATACGACTCCTCCTCCTTCTCATTGCCGCAGTCTCAAAATTTTCCTGATATTAACCATTAATCAATAAGCGTTTCTAAATCTATTATTTCCAACAGAACCCTCGTCATTCTTTTAACATATGTACAGCTATGAAAATGATCTTTCCAAAGAATACTAGCAAATCAATCTTTGTATCTTATCACTAATAGCCTTATCCTCCAACATTTCTCTGTCACCTAATCTTATATTCTCCCCATGACTTAAAACTAAATATATCTTATATTCTCCCCATCTCCAAACCTGGTCAAATAAACATGCCATTCTCTGGCCATAGTCTCTGCCCTCTTCATTTTCCTGTTCTTAGGCATCACACTGACCATCAGTATATATTGTACAACTAGTGTCATCTCCTCTTAATTCCTCCATATTCAGTTTTTATTGCAAGAAAAAAATCTCTCCTTTCAATCACTACCTTGCAAACATCCAGATAGCTCTGCACCACTTCTTTCCCCCTGCAGCCCCTGCAAATCTACATCCATAGTGAACCCAGTCAGAAGTTTTGTCCATGATTACAGTAGGTAGCTGGATATTTCTGGAGAAAAATCCCACATCTAAGAAGTTTATAGTTATTCGTGGTTCTCAGCCTTATAAGGGGCTTTGATATTTCTAAGAGATCACAACGTCTCCCCAGTAATTCCTTAAACCTCAGAATATTACTTTTCTTCTGCTGCCTTGATAAAAATAACAGCTTCTATCAGTTGCAAACTCTGTCAACTTTCTCTCTCCAATAAACAGAATTATAAGCACTATAAATATTATCGTCTTGCCCTGATGGTATAATGTGAGAAAAAATGCCTTCTCTTACTGAAGGTTCATCTCTCTACCTAGGCTGTGGTCCCACGTTCATTTCCAACTCTTAGGACTCTTGCTATCTGTTATGTTTTCCAGCTATCTAAGACAACTTCAGTCCACTAGACTCTTCTGATTAAGAGCCAGATATGTTTTTGACAGTAGTTCTTATAATGTAAGGCTATAATCAAGCAAAGTGCTTTTACAAATACCAGTGCCTCGGCTGTAAACATAGAGATTCTGGCTAATTAGCCATAGTTAGGTCCTGGAAATTGTATCTATATCTATGTCCATATATATATCTATATCCATATCTATACATATCATCTATCTCTGTCTACATATATATATATGTATATGTGTATGTATAATGTATAATTCTATACATTAACATTTTATTGGTAAATATATTTATATATATATATTTATATTTATTTAATGTATGAGATTTGAAAACACTTGTTCTAGTTTCTCACATAATTAAGGCGATTCCTCCCAGTACCAACTGTCTCCTCTAATATCATTGTATTACTTTACTTTCCTTCACAATAAAATATTTCAAAAAGTAATTTACACTGGTTATCTAAATACCCTTCTTTATCATTGATTTATCAACACTCTTCACAAAGTCTTTCCTTGCCGAGCACAAAATGGCTGTCGTGTAACTAAACCATGCCTGCCGTATAACTAAATCCAATCCCATTCAGCCCTTATTTTACTTAATTTCACAGCATTTGACACGTGACCATTTGGTATTTTGTAAGACATTTTTCTCTTAATTTCTCCCTCCTTAAGCTCTATCTACCATCCTGAAAATAGCTTTAGAAAATCTTTTACCATTGTTTCTCTTGTACACAATCTTGAGGTATTGAAATTTAATTTATTGAAATTCTTCTAGTATAAAAATTGTTAAACTTTGAATCAATAAACTTAGTATATAATGTTGGTATAGTGTGGACTCATTCAAAACAGGCTAGATCTGACTGAAGACTAAAAAATAAATTAAAAATCCATGAATTAAAATAGGAGAAACTTACTTCTCTTTCATGGTCATCTCAGGTGTCAGCAAGGAAAGACTCTCTGCTGATAGCAGAGACTCAAGAATCAGGTGGACAGGTCAGCTACCATCTCAAGCACTGCCTGTTACTGAGACAAGAAAAAGTGTCCCAGCTCTCAAGTACCAAATATCATTTCTATCTTCAATTTGTTCACCATAATAAATCGCATTTCCCACCTAACCACAAACAGACCACAAAAAACAATTCCACCATGGTTCTGAAACTGGAGAACTGCATAGCAGTGAACAGCACTGAAAACTACCACCTGAAAAAAGGAAACTTTTGTTATCTATCAACAGAGCTGCTAAAGACAATTTGGGAGAGATCCCCAGTTCTCTATATAGGATATGTAATAAGCACCCTGAAACGGTGACAAAACTAAGTGGTGATAAGGCTATAGAGCAACAAGAACTCTCATTCATTGCAAGGCCACAGAATAGTATTCAGTGTTAGAAAAAGAAGGAGGAGGAGGAGCAGGAGAGGAAGAAGGACAGGAAGGAACAAGAAGAAGAAGGAGGAGGAGAAGAAGGAGGAGAAGGGGGAAGAAGATGGGGAGGAGGAGGGGGAGGAGGAGGGGAGGGGAGAAGAAAGGGGAAAAGGGGAGAGGAAAGAGGAGGGGTGGGGCAGGGGAGGGGACAGGGAGGTGGAGGAAGAGAAGACAAGAAAGGGCTATCAAGCCATGAAAAGACATGGATGAAACTTAAGTAAATATTAGTAACTGAAAGAAGCCAATATGAAAAGTGTACATACTGTATGATTCCAACTATGTGACATTCTAGAATAGGTAAAACTATGGAGATGGGAAAAAGATCAACGGTTTCCAAGAGTTAACAGGATGAGAGGGATGAACAGGTAAACCACAGAGGGTTTTAAGGCAGCAAACATACTTTGCAGGATATCATAATGATGGATACATGTTATTATTCATTTGTCCAAACCCATAGAATTCACAACACCAAGAGTGAACCTCAACATAAGCTATGGTTATATTGAGGTGATTGTGATGTGCCAATGCACAATTCATCAACTGTAACAAAAGTGCTGCTCTGGTTGGAGATGTTGATAATAAGCTTATACGAGACACAGACATATGGAAATCTTTGTACTTTATCCTCAATTTTCTATGAACCTAAAACCACTCTAAGAAAATCAAGTCATCATAAAAGTTGTGAAAATGTTCTTCTTTGAACTATCCTCAGGTGAAACATTTCTTATCACACATGAAATAAAAGCTAATAAGTGTAATATATAAAAATTATTCCGGTTTTTCTGATAATAGTACATTTTAAGTCATCCTAAAAGCATGAATATTAATAAAGTACATAGAAATATGTCCTCTGCTTGGCAGTCTGTCACATGTGAAATAAAACATCTGAAGTAGACAGGAAGATGCTGAAGCAAAAATGAATGTAAGATCATCCATACAATACACAAATGACAGGCACTTAGCTATTTCACTACTTATTTTTCTTACTAATCATCTTTGGAGAAATTCACATGGCACATATGCTATATACAAAGTTAAGCAAAGTGCTTTTGTTAATTTTAACGTTATGAAATGAAACTCATTTACCTTTAAATAGCTCTGATTAAGGTTGTAAAGATTTTTTTCCTTCCTTCTTATTTCTTCCTTTCTCAAGATGCCTCTCCTTACTCTTGTTTACCACTCTTCCACTACTTTTTTTCTTTTATAAATCATTTTCCTCCAGTATGTTTTTCTATACTCTTTCTCTTTATTTTATCTTAGTCACTTAATTTGTGCAATTTTCATGGGTTCTACATCTTGGATCCAGAAATAGCCTAAGCTTTTTACTCCTTCTGTATCTTGTTTCTTGTCTCATAAAAATATTTCAAAATTCTTTCTGGGTCATGACACAGCCCATCACAAAGGGATTTCTCATGGAATGCCCATTCTAATTAAAGGAGAATCAAAATAATCTTTTAAAGCCTAATAATTTCCATTTTGAAGTTCACAATTTCATTAAAGTTATCTGCTTTATCTATAAAAATGATTTTTTGTTTATTCAGAAAGAAAAAGAATATAGTGGTAGGAGGAGGCCATTGTATAATTCATCATTTGTACACAAGCTTATGTGTTTCAAAACCCTAGGAGTTTCAAAGACAGCAATTGGAAAAATAGAAAATGTTTTCATAGTTTTTTTATTCTTAAAAACAGAAAAAAAATCTCCTGAGTATTTTTTTTTGGTATTATTGTCTTTTCTGATAGAAAAACAAAGTAAGATCTTGTAATCCTAATTTTTTTTCTCTGTTTTGAATAGTAAAACTTCTTATCTTACAAGGCCCTATGAAAACTCTCTAAATCATCATTTTTACTTTTATCTGTATCTTCTCTCTGATACTAAGAACACAAGAAATCATTAGAAAGTTAATTTAAGTTCCCTAGTAGACAAAGACGGCGATGAAGGCGAACAAGACGGTGGACAGGAGCCAAGCGCTATAGACAAGCACAATGACTCTGTGCCACTTCCACCAAACGCGGCATATTGGTCAGCACTTCAAATACCTGGTTTCTTAGATCTCATTAAAACTCCTCGAGTTGTCTTTTGGCTCTGTCTTTTTTTGCCGATACCTTGATGAATAGCAAAGTTTGAAACTTTACTCACCTAATAGCCTTACATTTGTTTCCTAGGACTATGTGTATTCTGCTGGTTCCATACATAGAAAGTACTAGGAATAAAATCCATAAGGACATTTGTCTGAAAAATATAAGCAATGTCTGAGAAGTCATGCCATTCACTTTACAAAATGAAAAAACACACATTTTGGTAAGTGAAATGATTATCTTCCAATCCTCTCTGATATAAAAGCCAACCTTCTTCTTGGATGGAAATTAGCCGTTCATAAAAACCTCTCTTAACAAGGAATGGCTGGGCTAGTGACAAATGATCATTATCCTTCCTTCTTTGCAAAAAAAAAAAAAAAAAAAAAAAATCCTTGACATGATGAAGTGCTCTGATCGATTTCAGCTTCTCTTTTGTTGTTAAAAAATCTATTTACCTATGGGGAACTCTGGCCTTAAAGTCCAAAGATTCAGTATTGTTGATTGAGTAAGATCCATATTTTCTGTTTGGCAGGGTTTTTTTTTTTTCCCCCTTCAAAATAAAGGGAAATAAAAAGCCTGTATCTTTTTCCTTGTCACCAATAGCATGGTTTTTCTTCCACTCCGATTACTAATCCTCAGATGAAAGGGTTTTTAGATAGTTCAAAGTGCTCTGATTGGACCTTTTCTCTATCTGAGATACTTCTAGAATTTTACACTTGTGGTGCATTGCAGCTCAAGCTAATGCTCCTGTTTCCCTGGCAATATCTCAAATATTTATCTAAGGAAAAAAAATATAAGATTTCCTCCACACTCATTGATGGTGTCAGTCTCTGAGAGTCAACCAACCTTATTTATCCAAAGGGGAAATCAACATTTAAATTAGGATTAATAATAGCATAATTTATGGTTCTAATTTAGAATGGTCTCACTATTGGAATTATTAAATGAACTCAATATGGTTGACAATTTTTGCAGAAAGGCATCTCTTAAAATTCTATATCACTATCAAATAATTAAACAGTTAAAAGCCATTTTTAATTTAATGATCTAGTGTATATATTGGCAAGTGCAGACAATGTATATGCTCATTTTACAACTGGATAGGAATGAGCATCTTAAATATAGACTAAAATGATGTTTAGTAGAAAGAACTAATAAAACTGGCACATTATGGCAAGATAGATCAAAGAATAAAGAAAGGGTATAAAAACAATATTAGAAAAAATGCTCAACATCACTAGCCATCAGAGAGATGCAAATTAAAGCCACAATGAGATACCACTTCACAAAGGTCAGAGTGCCTATCAAAAACAAATCAACAAACAAGTGCTGGTGAGGTTGTGAAGAAAAGGAAACCCTAGTGCACTGTTGGTGGGAATGCAGACTGGTGCAGCTACTGTGCAAAAGAGTGTGGAGTTTCCTCACAAAACTAAAGACGGAACTGCCTTTCGTCCAGCAATCCCACTACTGGGATTATACCCTAAGAATCCTGAATCACCAATTCAAAAGAATCTATGCACCCCAATGTTCATAACAGCACAATTTACATTAGCCAAGTGCTAGAAACAGCCTAAGTGCCCACCAGTATATGAGTGGATCAAGAAACTGCGGTACGTTTACACAATGGAATACTACACAGCAGAAAGAAGGAGCTCCTACCCTTCACAACAGCATGGATGGAACTGGAGAGCATTATGCTAAGTCAAGTAAGTCAGGCGGTGAAAGACAAATACCGTATGATCTCAGCTTAAGTGGAAACTAATCAACAAAACAAACAAATAAGCAAAATAGGACCAGAGACTTGGAACTAAACAGTAAGCTGACAGGGACCAGAGGGAATAGGGGAAGGGGGTAACAGGGGAAATAAGGGGGAAGGGGCAAGCCAAGGAACACCAATAGAGGACTCATGGGTATGGACAATGTGTGGGGTGGGAGAGATTGACTGCGGGAGTAGGGGGGACTGGGCAGGGGAGAGCAGTGGGGAAAAAGGCAGGACAGCTGTAACGGAACAACAAAAAAATAAAATAAAATAAGCCCTAAAAAAAAAGAAATACGTTTAAAAACATTATTAAAAGCTGCTATAAAAATAAATGCTATATATTTGATAACAAAAATATATAACTTTCTAAAAAAATAACTTACAAACCTAGAAACATATACTGTGTTATAGTTATTATAGAATCAAATCGATATTTTAAATCCTCCCCTAAAAGAAAGCATCAGAACTGGATGTTTTATTAGCAAATTTTATCAAAACTTCAAAGAACCAGTATTACCAACCTTGTATAAACATTGATATAAAAGAAATAAATATAATTTCCCCTACTAGTTTATGTAAGGCAAGCATATCTTTGATGTCACAGTCAGGCACAGATTGTGTGATAAAGTAAAATTTTCACCTAGGTATACAAATAATCATAACTGAATATATTGCACATTAAATATGAACAAACCGAATACAATAGAGTTTATAAAACGATTATACATCTTGATCAGTTTCAATCTGTCCCAAAAGATAAATTCAAAATCTAGTGCTATGAATAAAAGATAATATGCAAGTTCATTTTATTATGAATAGAACATTAATAAATCCATTAGTGAAAAGGAACATCTCAAATAAAATAAGAGCAAAAATGAATTATAAAATGAATGATCAACCTCATTAACAAAAAACTTAAAAATAGACTTTATAGAATACATTTGTATCTATCTCCTATCTATCTGTATTTCTCTATGGCAATCTATATGTTCATATTCCATTTATAGCATATGAAAGGACCTTTTTCATGCCAATAATAATCTTAACTGTCTTCACTTACCTTATATGAATAGGCAAAGTTAGACAAAGATTATTGAGATCATGAAATCCAATGTTGAAAAGGGAACAATGGACTTAAATTTTGTTGGTACTCAGAAAACACCCTTTTTCCAACTGCATTTTTAGTTTTTTAATGTAATATTTCTTTTGAGGAAATAAAGTTTCTTCAGTAACATAAATATATGATTTTTATTCTTACATATGCTTTCTCATCTGATATCTAAAAACCAATCTCGAATTCATTTCAGGGAATGCTTACAGCAAATCTAACCAACAATATATATTCACCAATGTAAAACTCACCTTAAAAATCTTGTATTCTTGCTATGTAAAAATTATTATTTTCTTCTCCTTTTCATGATAGTCAGTTGGAAAAGACTCATAATTTAGGAAACAGGGAAAGTAATGAAGATTATATAGTATGTATCAGTAAATGGGCTGCAAATATTTTTTGATTGAACCATTCTTTATAAACATGATTTGGGATTTCAATAAGGGCATATTGCAAATGCCACCCAGTACGTTCAGCAAATGTTAGCTTCTATCACAGAATACAACTCAGCCTACAAATATGATTTGAGTAAAAGGAACCACGAGGGACTCGCTTGTAAATGATACTTTGGCTTTTCATTTCAGTTTGATTTCAATACTGAATTTGAAAATAATATTGCTGCATTTGTGAACCAAGTTTATTTCTAGTTTTATATAACCACTAAGTGTTTTCCTTTAACATTCAGGAAATTATCGCTTCTTCCACTAAAATATGTATTTCGTTATTGTACTATAACAGATTTTAAAATTCGGGATAAGCCACCCTAAAATCTTAACTATTCCTGTGGGCATTCTTCGTATTTCCATGAAATCAACTTGTTGTGAAACTTCAAGAGCCTTTAGCAAGCGGCTCCCCTCTCCATTTCAGAGCCCATGTAGTTTTAGTACTGTTTCACTGATCTTACCATCAAAAACAAGAAGGTAGAAAAATTCATTAAGGTTTTATTTTGCATTTGCTCCTAATCTCCATTATTGATTTTTTTATCATAACAAAGGATAGTATCTATAAAATTTATATGGTCACAAAGTTTTCAAATGACAATTCTTATAAAAAAGATAGTCAATGAATAAATAAACCAAATGATTCCAAGTCATATCCTCTGCCTAGCATAAAGCCAGATCAGTCTCCACAGACCATCCTTACTTATGATTTTTCTCATTCATATTCTGTTATCACAGCACTCAGAATAAATCAATTAATTCAATTAATTAAATCTCCAGTAAAGTATACCAACTCAATGCAAATATAAGTAAATATATTTAGGAACATTAAAACCCTCTGAGAGATTGGAATATTCCACAATAAATCACTAAAAAGAAAAGTTGATGATTTTGTGATACATTCTGTTGTGTATATTTGATGACTTCATTTTCATTTTGTTTATTGGATGAACATAACAATGTCCTCAAGTTTTGTTAATATGGAAAAAGTTGAAATCTTCTAAAAAGATAAATGCTTCTGTATCATTTGAATTCAATAAGGAATGGAACACCGTGTTAGCGTGAAAATATCTTTATATTGTTACAAATAAAATATTAAGTTAGAAAGAACTAAGAATAGAAGCTAACTATGAATTACTACAGTGAAGAAAACTACAATTGAAATTTTCTGTCATTTTTCTGGTTAAGTAATAGATATAAAAGAATAACTTTACAATTTAAATCTTAGAAAATATCATTGCATTTAGACATATTTTATTATTAATCTTTTCATATTTATGTAAGGGTCATAATTGCCAATAACCCATTAATTAAATATCAAAAACAGATTAATTTTTAATATTGTATTTTATTTATACTGCATTGTGACACGTAAAATCTACCTTTCAATGTTACAAGCTTTTAGTTCTGCATTGATTATATTAAATCTTATCACACTTTAATGGGTTTAAAATTTAGGCAACACCTGAATGAATGTTCTGATAAAGTAGAGGAAGAAAACACCTAATAGAGAGGGCTGTAAGGAGAAATCTGGAAAAAAATCATACAAACTGTCAGCATCTAAAAATGTTTTTCATTGTTTTTGACAAGCAGGTCACTCTTGAATACTCACCTTTTGCTTTTTGGAGATATATATATATATATATATATATATATATATATATATAAATAAATTTTTTTCAGCAAGCTGGCAGTTTTTAGTGACTACATAATTCAATGAGAAACCAGGAGAAGTGCAATTTCTTGTCTGTTAAATTATGCTTTAAAATTTCAGAAAATCTTGGAATACTTGAATCTGATCTTTATACTCTCATTATTATAGAACCAAATTTTTTTTAAAATTTGTTCATTTTAAAAATAATTGATAGTTTTATAGCAATTTAACAGGAATAAGAGACTCAGAAATTTAGCTTATTTTATTCAAATATGGGTCCACATATATCCACATTAAAAGTGCCTACTACCTTATAACTTACTGGAGATACTAACCAAACATTTAACATAGTAAGCAGAAAGCCCCCACCCCCAAATTGCCAGGTTCAGTCATAAAAACATGCTGGAAAATCCTTGTGCTAACCATGTTGAAATCTCTATATAGCTTTATTCTCTAACGTAAAATTTCAGAGGACAGGAAGGGTATGTGAGAGGAAAATGTCTATAGATATGCTGTAATATATAGTAACCAGGATCTATTGAGTAATTGAAAATATCACTAGTCGAAAATGAGTTGTGTTTAAGCGGAAATACATACTAGGTTTTTACAAAATCATTTATAATTTCATAACAATTAAGTGTTGATAATTTTGAACATATTGAGTTAAATAAAATATATTATTAAAATTATTTTCACTTTTTAGGAGGTAACTAGAAAATTTGTACACATGTATATATGTGTATATATATATACATCTATATAAATGTGTATACATACATACATATGTATGTATATGTTTTTTTCTTGTGACATATATTCTATAGGGCTATGTTACTCTAGAGAATACTCATAGTTCTTCCACTTACCAGTTTCTTTGATATTGTAAAAGTATATCTAAGTTCAGCAATGAAAGGTCACATAACTGGGATGGGGCTGCCAACTGACGAGGTAGTTACATTTCTCCCCGCTTTGAGGAAGAATTCTAGTTGGCTGACTCTAACAGCATCTTCCTGTCACCATAACTCCAGGAGACAATAAGCAGGAAGTATGTGGCGTTTCCATATTTCACTTTTGCTCTTCCATAAAGCCTTTTTTCAACCTTATCTGTTTGTTTATGTTTCATACTGTGAACTCCCAAGCATGAAACACTTCTGTCTTCTTCCATACCCAAGAGGTACGAGTGCAAATGGACATAATAGATGTGATATAAATACATGTTGGCTGAGTGTTCCCAAATCCCATTCCCTATTTTACTTGGAATATTATGTATTTATTTTCATATTGATTAATCCTGACCACCCACACTAGAAATTAACTTCTGTAAAGGCAGGTCAGTATTTATTCTGGTATTTGGTATCACAGATCTTTAGAATCTAGAATAGTGTCTGAGACAAGCTGATGCCCAAAAATGTTGAATGGATGAAACTAAATCTTTTGAGAAGGACTAGAATGTGCGAAGAGTGCGTCCCCAATGCCAAGACAGGTGCCCTTCTCTTGCTTCCTTTCCATAATATGATTTTATTTCCTAAATCATACTAGTTAAGGAGATAGCCCTCCAACTTCTCCTTTGTGACAGAAATTTTTTCTTTCTTTTCTAGTAATTCCTTCTCATATAACATCCTATCTCATATTTATCTCTTTTAAGGGTCAGAATTCGAACGTCAGTTAAGGCAAATCACTCTGACAGGAGGTTACCAAATTGTTGTTCCCATGTAAATAGAGTTGTCTCAAGTTTACTCTACCTCTGCTATATTTTAGGCCAGATTTCACTTCTTTTAACAAAGAAACTTCTTAAGAAATATTCATTATTATCAAACAAGATATTCTTTTTTAAATTCTTAAAGTTCTTTATAAAATATCAGTGATATCATTAGGGTGGTTTGAATGAAGGACAAGCGACCTCAACACCATTCCTACCATCCATAAGGAAAAGTAAATCAAAATAAAGAATATATATTCATTTTCTAAATATAAGTAAATATATGTTATTTTGCATTTCAGGTGTTAAAAGCCTCATGCCTACAGATAAAGAGGTTTAATTAACTTTCATCGTATCATAGACTCTGAATAAAAGATCAAAATCATTTTTCTAAAAAGAGAGTAGGATATACAAAAAAGGCAAAATCAAGCCTATGGAACTCGGACACTTTTATTTTTGAAAGTAAAACTTCTTTGAAGAAAACTTTGTTACTGATCAAAAAAGATAGAAATATTCACCAATAACTTTTTTTAAAATGACAATCTCATATAGAAGAATCAACCATAATACATAAAAGCCAGAAAATTTCCAGCAAAGAGTGTTAGATGCTAAGAATCAAATCTTTATTCAAATATGAATTGTCACTATGACAACTAATGTTACTTATTCAAAATGCAGTGCTTTAAATTCAATAGTAATATTACTAAAATGTCTCAAAGAAATCAAAATGATTCTATTATATAGGTAGATGCTTAATTCATATATACACTCATATACATGTAGTTGTATATGTGTGTGTGTGTGTATTACTGAAAAAAAAAAGTTCCCTAAAGTTAAGTTTTAGACCTAAATATCTATGGAAAAACAGTAAGAATAAGAAGGAAAAAAACAGAACAAAATAATTGTAAACCACTTTTTTGCCACATATGTTTAAAAAGTTGTTTATAGGCTTTTGTGGGTATTTTAGAAGATATGTACTCAATAATAAGTTAAAGTGCATTGTTTATTTAATTATTTTCTGGTATGATTCTTTATTTTGTGTATTATAGCAATAATTATACTCATTTAATAATTAATTTTCTTTTTTCTGATTAAAAACTAAAATAAAATCTCAATGAAAAAATATAGCAACAACTCTATGCCAATGACTTTGATAATCTAAATGAAATGGGATTTTCAAGGAATTGTCTTTCAATTCCTTGAAAGACATAGCTGCAAAAATTCACACAAGAAGAAATGGATCATCTGAACAAGCAAATATCCATTAAGGAAATATAATCAATAATTAGTAACCTCCCAAAACAGAAAGCACCAGGTTCAGATGGAATAACTGGTAAATTCTAATCAATTTTTTAAAAAGGAAATTATACAAATTCTCTACAATCTCTTATATAGGCTAGAAGCACAGAAAACCTATTCTTACACAAATAGCAAAACTAGACAAAGGCATTACAAGAAAACTACAGACCAATCGCTTTAATAAAATACAGGTGCAAACATATTCAACAAAATGTTATCAAGTTAAAAACCACAATGTATAAAAGGTATATACCATGAACGAGTGTGATTTATTACAAGTATGTAAGGCTGGTTCAACAGTGGAAATTAATTACTGTAATTCAGAACATCAACAGAATAAAGGAAAAACTCACATGATCATATCAATAAATGCAGAAAACAACATTTAACAACATCAAATATCTATGCATAGTAGAAATTTTCAGTAAACTAGAAATAGAAGAAAGCTTCTCAACTTGATAAAGAATATCTACAAATAACCTGCATTTAATAAGCCAGTGAGTGAAAGACAAATACCATATGATCTCACCTATAAGAAGAATCTAATGAGCAAAATAAACTAATGAGCAAAATAGAACCAGAGACTTGGAAACATGGAACAGACTGACAGCAACCAGAGGGGTGGGGAAGGGAGATAATGGTGGAAAGAAGGGGAAGGTACTAGTCAAAGAACATGTATAAATGACCCATGAACATAGACAACGGTATGGGGATTGACTGTGAGAGTGGGGGGGTGGGCTGTGTGGAGGAGGGTAAAGGGGAAAAATTGGGACAACTGTAATATGTAATAACAATAAAAATGCTTTTAAAGTATCCTTGGATGAGGATTAAAAAAGAAAGAAAGAGGGTTATGTCTGATATTTTGTCAAAAGCTCTACAAATCAATAAGTAAGAGACCAAAAAAACTAAATGACAAAAATGGCAGACCAACCACAGCCCGTTTTCATGTGTCACTTACTTCTGAACCAAAGTCTGCAGGAACCTACATCATTAGGCTGTGTATAAACTACAGAGCCTTGGGAATTTTTGGCTCTGATTTACCTGTTAAGGAAGAAAGAGTTATGTTATGGTGATGTCCTTTCATACAGAAAGGCAGTTTAAGAGGTGGTGAACATTCATGTCTATGACAAATGTCCACTACCACTCTTTTGCAGGTTGTATTATAATGGTGGTTAGTAGGAAGTTATAGATGCAAATTTAAGATTTTTCAAAAACCTGGCTACTTATTTTGAAATACAGCAGCTATTTCAAAGACAAATACACACACACACACACACACACACACACACACACACACACAAATACCCTACAGCTAACATCATACTTAATGGTGAAGAACTCAAGTATTCCTACTTAGGTACTTGGATCAGGTACAAGCCAAGGATATCTCCTGTCACATTCTTTTTCAATATCATATTTGCATTGCTAGCTAATGCAATAAGATAAGAAAAGTATCCAGATCTAGAAGGAAGGAATAAAACTGCCTTTGTTTGAAAATGACATGATCGTTTATGTGAAAAATGTAAAGAATTAACCAAAAACTCCTAGAAATAATAAGCAAATATAACAAGGTTGTAGGATACAAAATTAATATAAAAAACAATCACTTCTCCATATACTGGCAATAAACAAGTAGAATTTGAAATTAAAAACATAATACTATCTATATTAGCACCCAAAAAGATGAAATGTTAAACCCTTAACCTAGCAAAATATTTCAAATAGCTATATGAGGAAAACTATAAAACTTTAAGGAATGAAATCAAGGGACGACTGAATAGAGATATTCCAAATTTACGGATAGGAAGATTCAATATTGTCAAGAGGTCAGTTCTTCTCAATTTGATCTATAGATTCAATGTTATCCCAAACAAAATCCTAACATGTTATTTTGTGAATATTTACAAAATAATTGTAAAGTTTATATGAGGAAACAAAAGACTCAGGATAGCCAACACGATATAGGAGGAAAAGAACAAAGCTGAAGAACTGACATGATAGACTTCCTATAATACTAGAGTAATCACAACAGTGTGATATTGGCAAAAGAATTGACAAATAGATCGATGGAACAGAACAGAGAGAACAGAAATAGACCACATATGTAATAATCAACTGGTCATTGACAAAGAACCAAAGCTAATACAATGGAAGAAATATAGTCTTTTCAACAGGTGACCTGCAACAACTGGACATCCACGTGAAAAAAAAAAAAGAGAAAGATCTCACTCCCTGCACAAAAAGAACATAAAATGCAAAAAAAAAAAAAAAAAAAAAGTATCCAAAGTGTTCTTAGGTGTGGATTAAAAAAATAATGCTGCATAATAGAAAATCTAGATGAGCTTGTATATGGTGATGACTTTTTAGAGACAACAAAAGCACAATCAATAAAAGAAATAATTGGTAAGCTGGACTTCATTAAAATTAAATATTTATGTTCTTCAAAAGACAATGTCAAGAGATTGAGGAGACAAGTCACAGGTTGGACAAATATTTGAAAAAGATACATCTGATGATGGACTGTTATCTGAAATCTATAAAGAACTCTTAAAACACAACAATAAGAAACAATCTAATTAGAAAATGGGCCAAAGGCCTTAAAAGATGCTTCATCAAAGTAGATATACAGATGGCAAACATATTAAAATATGCTCCACATCATTTCTTGTCAAGTATATGAAAATTTAAACAGCAATGAAATATCACTAGAAAGGTATTAGAATGGCCAAAATATGGAACACCATCAACACTAAATGCTGGCAATGATATGAGGCAGTGAAAGCAATATAGTACAGCCACTTTGGAGGACAGTTTGGTGTTTTCTTATAAGACTAAGCTTTCTTACTACATGATCCAGTGATAGTACTCTTTCATACTTACCCAAACCAGGTAAAAACTTATGTCTGCACAAAAACCCACACATAAGTGTTTATAGAAGCTTTATTCATAATTTCCAAAATTGAGTAGCAACCAAAATGTCCCTCAGTATGTGAATGGATAAGTAAACTGTAGTAAATCCAGACTATGGAATATTACTCACCGCTAAAAATAATTGAGCTATCAAGCCAAGAAAATCATGGAGGAAATTTAAACGCATACGACTAAGCAAAAAAAAAAAAAAAGCCCATAAGAAAAGGTTATAATACTGTATGATTTCAAATATATGACATTATGGAAAAGGTAAAACTATGATGACAGTAAAACTGATTATGGTTGACAAGAGTTGGGGATGGGGTAGGGGTGGATAGGCAGCACACAGAATTTTTAGGGCAAACTCATGTGATACTATATTGGTGCATACATGTTGTTATACATTTGCCCAAAGCCACCATGATTATATCATGATTACAACACCTAGAGTAAACTGTACTGTAAACTATTGACTTTGAGTGATTATGATGTGTCAACCCATCAAGTAGTTTCATCAACTGTAACAGAGGTGTCACTCTAGTAGAGGATGTAGATATGGTGGAGGCTATGCATGTGCAGGATGGGAAGTATATGGCAAACTTCTGTACTATCCTTTCAACTTTGCTATGAACTTAAAATTGCACTGAAAAGTAAAATATTATTTAAAATGTAGCAGTTATCAATTTTGAATATGTAAAGATTACTTTTATTAATTTATTTAAGAGACAGTTCTGGGTAACCTTATTGATTAAAAATCTCACTGTAAGAAACATGACCATTTGAAATCAAATCAGTGAGAATGGAACATTTTGCCTTTGCTTGAAGGATCTGAACCATTTTGGTCACTTTGACATACAAGGTAGCCTCAATTTCCAACCTCAGTTCTTCAGATAAGAGTTTTTTTTTTTATTTAGGTTTTGTTTTTGCAGCATTCCTCATTTATCTTAACTTTGTAGTTGCTGAAGAAACAGAACTTAATGTTTTCTTAGTGCTCTTGGTAATCAGAATATAGCATTACAAACAGAAATTAACAGAATGCTTCCAGCTAGACATGGCCAAGGCCACACAGTTTGTACAGTTATTACTTCCCCACCAATGATTTCCTCAGCCCTATTTTGTTTCTGCTGTCTCCTGAGTAAAGTTATTGTGATTTAAAAATCCAGATGTATTTCGTGCTTCTCCAATTTGTTCCTTAGAAACAATCATTAAGCACAAATACAAGCCCTATTCAAAGGTCCCTTCCCACTCCCTTTTAGTTATCTGCTCTTTTGTTTTTCATGGACAGTGTTCTGTAATGATGCAGAAAGTTAATAAACCTAACTGTTTTACTGCAAGTGTATTCCTAGTGGTATTTATCAGATAGGCTTTTTCAATATAAAAATGTGTAACTTTAAAAAAGAGTGGCAGATATTTGTTGATTGCCTCTTCAGTTCCATTCTCTCTCTTCCATCAACACTTTTTGGAATTTCCAATATTTGTCTACATGACTTGAGTGAGAATGATTGCCTGAAACAAACATCCCTGGCCAATGAAAGTTGATTAAAAGCAATGAAAACAAGCAATTTTCAAGATTTGAAGAGATAGAAGACACTCTTTTTTTCAATTGGATTGTGAAGTATAAAAATATATTCTGAACATGTTCTAGTGATTCTGCTATCCTAACAGAAAAATCAGGAACACTGGTGTGGAAACTGACACCATCAAAAGCATAGTTGAGAATCAGAGATATGAAGTTATAGGTAATATTGTGCAAATTACTGGATCCAGTATTGCCTGCCTCTAACTTTTCAGGTAAGCAGCCAATAAAGCCCCTACTTTATTTAAACTAATTTGAGAGATGTATGTTTGTTTTTAATTCCTGTTTTAATTTTAAATGTAGCCTGACCTAAAGACATAGAGAATATGGTAAAAATTCAAAGGAAATACATAAGCTTTGCCGACTGCATATGCATCATGGCAGAATAAGACCAATTAAAGACTAGTCTGTTTCTACTAACCTTGGCTCATCCACATGACAAGGGAAATAATACGAGTCTGCAAGTGTGTTTGACAGCGTTCATTAATAATAGCAGAGTCTGGTCTTGTGCCGTTCATGAGGTCAACCTCTGATTGAGCATAAAATGAAAAATGTTAACCCTGAGGGTATTAAAAGTCTTGAGATTATTTACTTACTTTGAAAAAGAGAACATAGAATAAAGTCCTAATAATGTTTTCCAATTTTGGAGAGTCCAAAACTGTGAGAGAAAACACTGACAGTTCTTATCCTACAAAGAGAAAAAAACACTGGGAAATTATATAAATACTATTCTTTGAGGATGAGAAGAGTTAGCCACAGAGATAACTGGTTTTTCACAACCTATATATCATGAAAGAGGAACTAATAATAAAAATAAGAGCTAAATTTTATAGTTTATTCATTCTGTTTCAAGCATGAACAGGTTTATTTCACTCCATGAAGTATGTATAATCAGTATCATTTTTATTGTAAAGTTGAGAAACTTGGATATAGACAGCAGCTTGCCCAACAGCATCCAATCCAGTCTGTAAAAAGGCAAATGCAGGGTTTGAACCCAGTCTCTCACACTCCAGGCAACACATACTTAACTACTAGCTATCTTTTACACAAAGATCCAAATATTTTTTCAGTGCAGAGATCCTGAACATCTCTAAAAATGAGGTCAAAATATCAGTTTTCTTTTCAAAGAAGGTATGAACAAAAATAATCAAAAGGAATATGAAATCTTTGTCAGATGATTTATTTTATAAATAATATTATTTTACTAGTTTTTTTCTTATCTTTTTTCATGTATGTATATATTAGAAGGCTGAGAGGCTCTTATTCAATAATAAATATCAATGACTTACTCTTTTTCAATCAATATTTGTATTGATAGTACAACTTGTGAAACCAACACTTTAATGGGAGAAACAGATACAGAGAAAGTAAAATAACATATATAATATTAGAACCTACTAAAATACAGTCTTGAGAACAGGATAAAATATGACAGGTACAGAGATAGCAATACTAATTTGTTTGAATGATAAGAAAAGGAATGATAAGAAAAGGAAATCTGAAAACAAATTGAGGAAAGGCAAGCGAAACAAGAGAGGGTTATTAAAAAATCTGGAAGAAGGGCACCTCCACTTCAGAGAATGAGGACAATGACCTCTAGGTGGTAATAACTTGACAGTTTAGAGGGACAGTGTTATTCCAGTAGCTAAGGAGAAGTAAAAATATGTAGAGGCAGGGATTAGTTTGGAAAGTTGGGAATTTCATCTACATAATAGGACCCAAACTCAGTTTGTGCATGGCTTGTAGGAACTTATTAATGTATTTAGATTTTTTTTCAGAGTTTGGCATAATGGGACTAGAAGTTTCACTAAGTGAGCCACTATGTTCCCAATTTAACAATAATTTTTTTAATGAGTTAGCATTTTTTAATAGAAATTTATATCTTGAGTACAAAAAAATACATGTTATATTTCCTTAAAGTATACTTGCCCATTTTCTAATATGCTCTAATTTTACATCTTTAATCCCTATTTTAAGTACCTATACAGTAGTGCCCAGAAATTATTCAAAATGGGTAAGATGCATTGTGGTAGTCTACCTCCAGGATGACTCCTGGTGATCCCCAATTCCTGATATCCATGCCCTTAATTTGAGTGTTGGCTGAACACTCACTTCTATGTAATAAAAGAATCACATTTGTTCTTAGTTACATGAGAAATTTAAAATGATACAATCTTTTCTACTTAAAAACTATTTTTAGGAAATCACAGAAAGTTTTATTGCTCAAAGATGCTTTCAAGAAAGTTACATGCAGTTTAAAGCGAGTCTATAAATAAAATTACATCCTGTCTTGGCTAAAGTATTCACACCTATAGACAGAACATAATTTCAACTTTTTTTGCATTCAATATACTTATCCATTAATTCCAATAAAATATTTTTTCTCTAGATTTTGATAGTTTCAAGCAAGATCTTCTTTAAGAAAACAGAACTTAACCTGCTTTTTGTGGTTTTATTATACTACTTCATCAGGGTTGGGCTTGGGGTCCACAGATATGGCAGGTATCAAGGGAACTAATTTTAAACAATCAGAAAAAAAATATTTCTTATACAGATTGTATCATAATGCTCTTTCCAAATAGTTTACCTATTTCCTGTCTCCCACTATATTTCAGAACCGTAGCCATATCTGGGTTTCTGTACTCTTTTAAGAACCAATTATGGGTTAAGAAAAAATGGAAACTACATATGTGTGTATTAAATATGCTTGTATGTTGTAATAAATTGGACTTACTTCTCCTTCTGCCAAAGACAAAATAAGGGGCATAAGACTAAATCTCCCAATAATAACAACTATGAAATCCAGTTAAAATACAAAAACAGTGGTTGAAGGCATCAGAAATTAAACATGTAGCCACTATTTGAGAGGTAAAGATTCTGAAAGAAGAAAAATATACTGATATGAGTTCTAAATTCCCCCTCATTCCCAGGCTTGATATTTGATTATTTACTGTTCACTGTCAAAGAGCAAAAAACATATAGCAGTGGTCTAGAGCTTGTTACAATCTCACCAGTCTGGAGAGACAAAAATTGGCATTGAGGTCTATCAAACAAGGTATGACTTTGTGGGTCAAGATGCAGAAGAAAGGGAACCAGAGATAAGCAAGTATGACATTTTGAATGCAATTTATTTTATTTGTTGACTCCAAAAGTGTTCCTGCTTGGGGTAATATTTGTAAAAATCAAATCTACAGCAGTTTGTAAAAGCTAAGCAGAAATTTTAACAGCCTTCTCCTATGGGGAAGATGAAGGTTGAAGTTTAGGGTCTCTCTAGTTCTACAGGACAAAGTAAACACCACAACTTTTCAGGTCAGTCTTAGAAATATTATGCCCTGGGGGGAAAAGGCAAAATGGAAATTAATAAGCATTGCCTGAAAAGGTAAATATACCCATACTTGATCTACCAGAAGGAAATTAAAATCCTTTTTGGAGAAAGATACCAAATGCAGACTCTGTATTATTTTTCATATATAATGTCTAGCATTTAAACTAAAACTCAACTTTCATAAAAGGAAATAAATTCGAAATATCAAAAATAAAAATTGACATATAGAAAATTACAGATATTGAATTTTTAAATCACAAGGGTTAGAATGATTATTAAAAGAGAATTTAAAGTAAAGATTTTCACAAGGAACGAGAATAAATAAAAACTGTTAAACCTGTACATCTTAAAACCAAAAGGTTAAATAGCTAAAACTAAAATTTATTAAGTGAATTTAACATCTGATTAGACCTAGCAGAAAAGAGAATTTAAAACCAGGATGCAGGTCAGTAGAATTAATGTAAATCAATATGCAAAGCAAGGAAAAAAAGATAAAAATAAAAAAAAGATGTAGGAAAGATATAATAAGTGTATTAGGAGTTGCATGAAGAGATAGGGTAATAAAGAAAAAGTAAAACTTAAGATGGTATTGCCTAAGAATTACCCAAAATTGATGAAACCCATTACGGTAATTTGCCTTCAAGATGACTCCCAGTGATCCCTGATTCTTGATATCCATTCCCTTGTATTGAATATTGGCTGGACTTAGTGACTCACTTTAGCTAATAGAATAAGAAAAAATTAATGGTTTCTGACTCTAAGACTTGGGCATGTGAGGCAGTGTGGCATCTTGTTCCCGCTCATTCTGGGGGAAAGCCATCTGCATGAACAGGCCCACAAAAGAGTCAGCTGAAGCCCCTGCTGACTTCTAGGGTTGTGAGCATGCGTGTGGATCCTACAGGTTTTTCAGATGACTACTAACTACCCTACGAATGGTTTAACTGTACCCTCATGAGGGAATCTTAGCGAGGACAACCCAGCCAAGCCACCCTTAGTTTCTGATTATCAGAGACTTTCAGATAATATATGCTGGTTTTAAATAACTAAATTTTTAGAAAATTTGTTATTAAGCAATAATTAGTACAATTGTGTGGTCTAAAAGTGAAGCTGATTGTAAGACTACAAAATCCTTTGTTAAGGTCTTAGATAAAAAGTGGTGTCTGAAAATACTGTTCAGTAAGACAAAAGACCCTTTAATGATTTCAGAGAGTATAATTCACAGATCTGCCTAATCAAAAAGAATAGAGCTTCTAAAAATTAATTATAAGGGTATTATTCCTTTAGAGAAATATAAGTTACAAAAGAGCTTACTTCAAAGAAATCTACTGGTATGTTTTTATTGAATGACATGGATAAAAATGAGATTCATAGAAGATAAAGTTTTAAAAGATTTCCATATTCAGCAACATGCCAGCTTAAACTGAAAGAAACAGAAGTAGTACAAAATGAAAGAATCCTTTAGATATCCAAAATTCTCCTGGCAGGAAGCAGACTGAGAAAACTATTCAGCTGCAAACAGACACTAACTTTGATGAAAAAGAAAATATGGCTCAGAAGGTAGATCAAGAGCCAGAGAATATATTCAAGAGACTCGAACAGTCATTTGCAGGTATAAGTAGAGGTGAATTATAGCCAAGAAACTTCCAACATAAGACTCGCTTTCTGATTTGCCATCTATTTAAGTGACTTAGCTAAAAGTAAAAATTGTTTTCTCCTGATTTCAATAGCCATTTTATCTTTTTCAAGAATGTAAGTCCTCGTGGAGTTTTATAACCAATAGGAAGTTTAGAGATCAGCTAATCTAACATTTGTGTAAAAATTAACTACTTGTGGTAGTTAACCACAAGTAACAAATCAGGATTAGGCCTTAGTCAAATATTGCCAGTATAAATTTCATTATAAATTCAAGGAATGGACTTCTGACTTCACTATGGTCACATTTCTTAAGCTAATGTGAAGTTTAACAAACTCCTATTAAACATTTTTCTCACTTATATAAGGAGATTATAGGTTTGCTATGAGGAATAAATATAACAAAACTTTTGAAAGGATTAGAGTGCCCACATATTGTTTGAAGCATGGCTCCTTAAATTCTTCCCTTGAACCTTCCAGAATGTTCAGATCAAAATGACAACAAAACACAATAGTGAGAAAGCAGCACATGTCACACAAAATTATATTATTTAAAGAGGGAAAGGTTTTGCATACATAAGCAAAACCTATATAATTAATTACCAACATTTTAAAATACCAAAACTGGGATGAATGAGCATTAAGCAAAGAAATGAGGCAAATGTACTATATGCTTCATCTTTATAAAGGGATAAATTATCAATTACATATTGGCGGAAATGTCTTTGTGATTTTTCAATAACATCATTAATAAGAAAGACTTGCCCCTGTGTATTTTTTTAAATCATGTATGTCCATGTATAATTAAAGTTCAGCACCTTATTTCGGTTGATTAAAGGCGACTCCAGGTTGGTTGGTACTCCTCCGTGTGTTCGTATTGAATCTTGGCAGGCTCCGAAGTAGCATAGAGTGAAGGTGATGCTGTGCCTGTTTTCACGTCCTTGAGAGACTGGTGTCTTCTTCCTCTCTCAAAACACTTGCTCGAGGAGCTCTGAGCTGCCGGGTAAAAAACCCAACTACCCTGAGGCTATCACAGGAGAAGGCCATGTAGAGAAATGAAAAGGAAAAGTCCTGAAGCTACATGAAAAGAGATGTCTAAAAACCCCCAGCTGTCCCAGCACCCAGTTTGAGTTATCCTAAGTGAGACCCTGTACACTGTAGAGGAAAAAAGCGTGTCTTTCTCTGCCCACAAAATATAAAGAATAAGGGTCATCAAGGAACATGTATGAAGGACCCAGGGACAAAGACAATGGTGGGGGGAAAATTGAATGTGGGAAGTATGGGTGGGTAGGGCAGGAGAGAGAATGCAAGAGAAATGGGGACAACTGTAATTGAACAATAAAAAAATTAAAAATATAAAGAATAATAACAAAATGGGTGTTGCTTTCAGCCACTAAATTTAGTGATAGTTTATTGAGTTATAAGTGCTATGTTATCAAAGCACTGACTGTGATAAAGTCTGGAATTGGGTATTAGTGAATATTGAGCACCCATTTAGGATATTTTCCTAATAATACCACCCCACTTCTAAATGGAATAACTGAAAATATGTCCTAAAAATTGTGATTAAGTCACAAATCCAGTAGCATTATTTGGTAAATTAGCAAACCTTACTAAAATAGGAAGACTGAAAGATCCTTAGGAACCTAGCCATATAAGAGTTAACATAAACACTTTAAAATGCCTATAGGTAGCTATTTATCTAAAAATACCTTTAATGAGAGGCCACTCAGCAAATAAATATATTTACTGAGCATATATAGTATGATGAACACCATTAAAGGTATTAAAGAAAAATGGTAAGCCAGGAGAAAGAGTACCTGACCTCATGGAATGAACACTCTAATAAAAGAACAAATAAAAGACAAAATACTTTTAGCATAAATAAGAACTAATAAATAAATACATTACAAAGATTAGAGATTACTGGGGAAAACACTACTTCAGATAGAATAGTCAGGGAGAGTTTCTTTGAGCAGATGTTATGTAAGAGAAGACTTAAAAATAAAAAGGAGATAATCAAATGAAAAGGAAGTTGGGGCACATTTTGTGGCACCGGGGTCCAAAGTGCACATTTCCACTAAAATGAAAATAATTTTCCATATTCTTAGTAAATGAGAAAAGACAGGTGTGCCTGAGGAGGTAGAGGGGCATAATTATAAAATGAGTTCAGTAGAGATGAACCCTGCTCAACTGTGTACATTGTAAGAATGATCAATTGTCTTCTAAGAGCTTTTGGAAACAAACATTTCAGTAGTCAAACAATGTGATGCAACTTACCTTTGAAAAAGATGGTTTTTTAATTGAAGCAAATTAATAGGAGGTAGCTATAGTAACTCAGATAATAGTTATCAGCAACCCAAGGTAAAGCAATTACACAGTGAAGGAATTTAAAGATTGGCAGATGTTTCGGAAATTTTATCAGAAATATAGTCAATAAGACTTGCTAAAGAAAGGAAGGGGATGGGAGCAATTGTTAACATAAACAGACTTACTAATATAGTGACAAATATAAATTACTGCCATTGGTAATAAAGGGTTACTCCTAAATTCCTGGCCTCAGGTGGGTGGTAGTGGTATTTATTGAAATGAGCAAGAAAAAAGTAGAGAGGGTCACAAAAAGGAGAGAGAGAGAGAGCTTGAGATGTTTGCTAAGAGGTGGTTGTTTGTGAGATACGTAATTATAGAGAGACATAATCAAGAAGATGCCAGTGCCAAGGAGAGATTTGTTGAGTGACTGACACTGGAAATTTTTGGAACTGGTGAGACTACTTAAACATAAGTAATGGAAAAAAGAAAATAAGTAACAGGCCCAAGACCAAATCCTGAGCATCTCAACAATTAAGGATTTGGTTTGGGAGGGTGAGCTGGCAAGGACTGAATAAGTGGTAGAAAAAAAAAAAAGAGGCTTTGTGTAAGCCAAGAAAGGAGAGTTTTTTAAGAAGGAAAAGATATTCCCCCAGTTTTGTAGTAAAAATGATAAGCTTGACAAGAGGATTCAGTGGAAGGATGAGGGGTGGAGCTAGACCTCAAGGAGTAAAAAAAGCAAAATCAGCAGACAAGGATATAAAAGCTCTGTGTGCAAACAAATCGTTTAGAACCTCAGTCAGTGATGGGACCAGATAAATGCTGCCGTAACTGGAAGGGATGTGTGGTTCACAGAACGAATAGAAGCAATCAGAATATATTTTATGATTGTGGGAATGGTCAACTAGAAAAGAAGAGATTCTCAATAGAGAAATAAAAGATATGACCAACAGCGTGAGCCTTTTGTAAAGGACTCGGATCCAGAGAATACAGTGATAGACGGCTTTTGATAGGAAGAGTAGCACTCTAAATCATTGTGGGAAAAAGAATATTGATCTGAGTTAGGCAAATTTATAGATATGGTGGTAGTCTGCTAAAGGGGATTGCTTCTGATGGCTTCTCCTTTCTCGGTGAGTTAAAAGGTAAGTAGTTAGCTCAAATTAAAGGTAGATACATTAGGATTAGAAGAGAAATGGAGGTGCGTCTCAGAGCAAGAAAAGATAAGCCCAACAAGAAAGCATTGTAAGAGATTTAAGTAGTTTTGAGAACCTGTTTAAGATGTGTAATATGAAATAATTTAGGTCAGTTGAGCAGTTTTGCTGTTGTACAGATCTGGATAAAATAAATGGATTTTGGTGTTTAAATCACTTTAGTATCTCCAAGTGAGTACTATCAAAGTGAAATAAAATAAATTTTGTAGGCTTTTCAAAGAAAAACTGATAATGATGGGGTATGAACTATAAGCTGGACAAAAAAAATTGACATGAGAGAGGTCTGATTAATAATGATAAAATGGTATAATACATGGATTAGAGATCTTGATGAAATCAAAGAGCCACTGTAGTAGGGGTTCTTCAGTAAGTATAGTGGAAGAATAGACTATCATCAGAGAGACACATTTTTGATGCTGATGTTTCAATAGTGGATCACACATAATAACTTAAGCGAATTTATATATCTTGATATAAACTGATAAAAAACGCTGTAAATTAGAAAAGCACATTACTACCTAGGGTTTAGTCACTTTAAGTTTCTTATTAAGTGCTATTTTCATGAATACTCTATGAATTTTGACAGTATATCTAGTTATAATTGCTATTTTAAGTAAAGAGAAAGGTGGTAGACTCACATATAAACAACATGTGGTATGTATGTAACCTGAATGCATGAGGACCAAAGTTAGTATCCTTTAATGTGATTATGTTCCATAAACCAAATATAGTAAGTGGAAAAGATCTCAGATATAATCATAATTGTATCAGTTTTTCCTACAAAGGAGATATATGTGGGTTTGTTTTTGAAGTTTAAGTAATATATTTGATAACTGAAAAACATCATTTGGAAAAAATTAGTTAACAAGTTTCATTGCCTTTTTCAGGTATGTGAAAAAGCAATACATCTTATATCTGATTGTTCAAAAGTAATGTATGATGTGCCTCAGAAGTAACATCTAGTATATTCATAACAGGTACAAGTCTAATTCTACAAACATAAATATGGAAGAAATTCAATTTCTGTATTTTTAATCATTCAGTATAATTTTCATAGCAAAGTGCCTTTCAGTGAAGAGAGAAACACTTAATCCCAGTCAATATAAATTTCCTGTCCTACTCCCTGGGATTGTGTGTAACTTGTAATATCTTGGGAAATAGCCAGGATTTCATGGATAATATATGGTCCTCAAATACTTTCAATTCCTGTTGACATCTACTGAAACATACATCATTCCATCGGATTGCCTTTCATTGGCATTCCAGTGTCTCTGCTTCATTCTATACTGAAGTTGGAATAGTCCCTTTTATTTTATCAGCACTTCTTGCTGGCATTCACATGACTGCTTTCACTCCTCACCACGCAATCAAAGTGTATGTGTGGATGCCTCATGACATCTAGTTCAATGTCGCTCTCAAGTTCGTGTAATCATTACTCTCTACCCATGCCACACCAGTGCAAGGGAGAACCAAAGCTCATTTCTAGACACATTGCATATATGTTCTGAGACATGGGTCTTGCCACCTCATTAAGTTTTATTAATAAATAAAAGAGCTCACTTCTTTTTCACTCTTAGATTATACAAATCTCACCAGTTTTCTACTGTTGTGCTATACTTCAAGCTCATTCCCATTTGAGTCACATACCCTTTTTCAAAGGGGCTCTAAGGATCTCCTTGTTTCCACTCTGATACTTTTCTTTTTCCTTTATGATCTAGTCTGAGGACAGGATACTCTGGATTTTATACCATAGATATTCTCCTCTATTTTTATTTTCAAAAACGGAATTTATTTCTATTTCCCCCCAATTATGAGGATTTTGAAATATGAAAGGCAACGTTTGACAACAGCATCCTCTTAGCTATACCAGCCTTTCTCTGAGTGGGAAAAGGGTTGAACCATGCGAGAAACACAGGGGGAAATTGTGGATTAATATTTAGAAACTATATTGTCACATAATGATATAAAAGATCACTACTTAATACAATGTTTTTAAATGAGCTATAAGCAATCCCAAACTCCTGTGAATAATTGTTAGAAATATTTTTTTTTAAAACACTGCATTTTTGCATTATCATATCCTTTTATACCTTTTTTTCCAAAATACAATAAATAATAAACTATTAAACTGCAGATGCTAGGTTTTTCTTGGCAGGAAGGCTCTATGAGTGGGGAAGTGCAGACTAATAGAAAATACTAAATAAAGAACACAGAAGAAAAGATGTGCTATGACAGTATGCCAACTTTACTTACACAATTGAGATTTGCACAAAAATACAAATATATTAGATTATCTGTGCCATCACTAATAAACAATTGACAACATGGTGTCTCAGGGTTTGTGATAAGTTTTGTTTAAGTAACAGGTTGTTTAGACTAAATAAGAAGTGTTAGCCTTGGCCATGTCATAAGACTGTGGCATAGAGTTCAGTGGGGTATTTTGGTATGAATGCTATATACTGGCACTGGAACCACAGTAATGAAAGAGTAGTAGTCACATTCTCAAGTGGTGAACGTGTGTGAAAATCAACAGGAAAATAAGAGAAATAGTGGGCACATGATTCAATATACAGATGATGTAGCACAGAATCATACACCTATATAATTTTATTAACTGATGTCACCCCAATAAGTTTAATTTAAAAATAAAAAAGTAAGAAAATATGCTTTTTAGATTATTAAATGCATGGCCTTAGATTTAAACCATGTTATATCCTTGAGTATGCCAAACTCAATCATGAGACATGTCCAGATAACATTCCCTTAAGGCCTAATCCCTACCTGTCTTTTTCCACATTCCTATTTTTCCTTCCTCTCCAAGACAAGGTCTCTATGACTCCAGAGACTTATTGAATATTGCTACTTCTTTTTGAACACTCCCCCCAGCCTGCATCCTTTCTGTGGAATTGACACTAATTTTCATTCTCGTTTTAGCTCAGTTTTAACTTTTTCTGGAAAATTTTTGTGCTCTTCCAAGGGAGA
This sequence comes from Mormoops blainvillei, assembly GCA_004026545.1. Classification (NCBI taxonomy): domain Eukaryota; kingdom Metazoa; phylum Chordata; class Mammalia; order Chiroptera; family Mormoopidae; genus Mormoops; species Mormoops blainvillei. The sequence goes on along the minus strand of PVJD01000617.1, from coordinate 283,927 downwards.
GTTCAAATGTTCTTAGCACTGCTCTTATAAGAATAATACCTTAGGACATTACGAAATATAGTATTTAATCATGTTTTTCTCTTTTCTGACACTAAAGACTCACGAGGGCTTAGAAAGTGTGCAAGAAAGCATATTGGCAATGTTTTCTATGTTTTCAGAATCCAGTATATGAAAGTTTTAGTCAACTTTTAATAATGTAAATTAGATTAATATTTCTAGTTAAAATTCTGTATTGGCTGACCACTATAATTAGAATAAAATCGCAAACAGCAATTCTGAACTGCAAGGACTTATAGGTTTCTGCTTAGTCTTTGAACCCTATCTTTTATCATTACACTACAAATTAACTACACTATGATCTAACTCTCTTTGCAGTTTTTTAAAGTGTTTGTACTAGCTATTTCTTCTGCCTTGATCATTCTCACTTTAGAAGTTTCCTGTGGCTGACTTCCTCAGCTCCTCAGAGAGAACTGTATTATTCCAACACAAGCGCCCACCTCCATCCATTGTGGCCAATTACTAAACCACTACAAATTTCATTTTCTGCATACCACTTATTAATGGTCATTATTTTGAGTATTTAGAATTTTTAGTGTTTATTTTCTATTTCTTTCCACTAGGGTAAAGTTACAACCCCCACAAAACATTATTATTAGTTATTTCTTTAGTCAATTATCTTTAAAGAGATGTAAGCAACAAGGAAGATTTTATGTATTCAGATTTAGCTGCCACTTCTCCTGTGCTTCATTCCTTTATGTAGATCAAGATTTTCATCTTCTATTACTTTTCCTCTGTCCTTTCTTTATTTTTTCTTAGAATGCAGCTCTACTAGTGATGCATTAGCTTAGTACTTTGTATCTCAAAAAGTATTTATTATTCCCTTAAGTTTTTTAAAAGACATTTTTCCTGGGTATAGAATTCCAGGTTGACTGTTTCCCTTATTATTTTTATGATATTACTTTCTGCGTTCATCCTCAGCAGGACGATATCACCTTCAAGGAAGTGAAAATTCATTCCTGGAGGAGGGGGTGAAAATCATGACACAACAGTTTGTGTCCCTCAGCAGAGCCATAGCACACAGAGTACAGATGTGATAGGAAACAGGTGCCTACATGTGTATCTGTATGTACTGAACAGACATACATGTGGTATTTTGATTTCATCAGACAGAAACGATTAGAAAAATAAATACTTAAAAACTTTTCTGGTTGAGAGTAATAATGAAAACAAGGCTTCCTTCCTTGTACTGCTGTGATGAGAAATTTATTAACATCCTATATCTTTGCTCCTCTGTACACAACATTTCAGAGCAATCTGATTATTTTTTGCCTTGTGATCATTTTCTTTGTTTAATTTACATTCACTTGTTTGTTTGAGATTGATATTCTTAAGTTTGTGAATTTATTATTTTCATAAATTTGGGAAAATTTCAGCTACTTATGACTTCCAATATTTTCTGTCATACTCCTTCTTCAGGAATTCCAATTTTACATATATTAGGCAATTTAATGTTATTCCACAGATTATCTGTTTTATTTTGGATTTTCTTTTGTTTTTTTAATTGTATTTTTTCTATTATCATTTATCACCTTTAAAACCCCCTTCCCCCTGCAAGCACAAAACTATTGTCCTTGTCCAAGAGTCCTTTTCCTTTTTTCCTTGATCCCCCCATGCTTTAAATGTTCTCTACCCCCTGCCCAGACTTGCCCACCTGCTCTCCTTCTATGTGTCTGTCTCTATTTTGCTTGTCAGTTCAGTTTATTCATTAGATTCCACATATGAGTGAAATCATATGGTATTTGTCTTTCTCTGATTGGCTTATGGATGACCTGGAAAACATTATGCTAAATGATATAACTGTTTTCTCAGGTTCACTAATCTTTTCTTTTGCAATATTTAATCTCCCATTTATCTCATGAATGATAAAGATAGTTGTGTATGTGTGCACGCACATTTGAATGACTGACTCTAATGCAGACGTCTATGATTTAATTCATGAGTTAATTGTATCCCTTCATTATTGAGTCATATTACAATGGGACTCTATATTGAATTTAAAGGTGGGTTAGAAAAGTAAGACCATCTTATTATAAATAATTCATTCATATTTAAAGTCATGTGCATATAAACAAATGATTGAAAGGTGATTTAATTTGAAATTTAAAAAATACAATAGATACAAGATGACCATGATCTATTAGAACAAAATAATGAAAATCAAAGTCAAGTTATACATGTTGGAGACTGAAAATAGAAAAATTATATCAATAATCCCTGACTAAAGACTGCAGCAAGAAATGGGAACTTCCTGATTCCAATCACAAAGAGGAAATTGTGAAGCTATCTGTCCTGTTTAGGAAATTATACCGAACACATGACTCTGTCCATAAAGGTCATAGAGGGAAAATACAGATAGTGTCTTTAGAGTAGTTTTACTTCTAAAAGCAATGACTTTTCTTATGCACTTTGTAGCTACAACAAACCTACATTGCTACTACTCTGCAATGTGGTCTCAGAAGTGCCATTGTCATCAGGTCATCTGTCCGCATGATGAAATAAAATAAGAAACTCAAATGTGCACTCAGTGTGTCCCTTATATTTATAGATTTTCTAAATGTTTTTCCTGTATTGAAGCACTATTATTAAAAGATGTTATTATCAACAATTTTGGCTTAGTGTCAGCACTCAGGATGGTACTTTTTCCTTGACAAGATAAAAGAGCTTATCCAAAATATATGTTGAATAGTTCATAGCAAAGTAAGGGAGAAATAAAACCTTGAACTCACCTTAAAATTATAGAAATTTGCTTTGCTATAAAGTAATTGCTAGTTCCATTCTTTATTAACTTGCATATAAATAAGTCCTGCTGGTGGATCTCTAAATAAATAAACCCATGCTAGATCAATCATTGCACAGATGGTGTTGCATTTATTTTTGACCAAAGATTTTCTAAGGAAAGGAGAGGGTAGCAATGGCCTAAAATAAACTAATAAGACCAGAAGTCTGTCTGCTTCCTGCACAGGATATTAGAATAAATGCCCTGTAAAAGGAGAAGCTGATATAAATTTTGAAGAGATAGTTAACAACCAATGACTGTATTTTAGAAAACTAGTAAAAATCTTTTGAACATGAGATAGACTATACTTTCGGAACAACCTCTGTTTTAATCATTCTTTTGATGTGTTTCTATTGAAGACATATTTGCTTGGGATGTAAACTAAGGATGGGTTTTTCTTTATTTTTAACTTTAAAGCATGGGTTTCTTAACTTTAAAAGGGGGATTTTACTTTTAAAAGAGGGATTATCACAAAAACCCAAGCATGCACTCGACTTTTAGTTAAACTTCTTTCTCACTTCTTCGGACAAATTGCTTTTATAGTAGTTCATGCTGTTCTAATAAAATGCCCTGGATTGGCATCACTATTTTCAGGTAAGATTCTTGAGATTGGATTTCCAGGCTATTTAGCACTGAATAATTTCCAACTATAGTTGTAATCTGTTTAGACTTATGAAGTCTTAAATTACCATCTAGGTATAAATGAGCAAACATTTCATTAAAAAATGAAGAGTTTTATGACAATACCTTTCCTTGGAAAATGGAGCCACCTGAGCTTTTCTAATAGCTGGTGACATCCATTAGCGGTTTTCTCTGAAATTGAAAACATTTTCCATCTGTTCATACACACTCATTACAAAGTAGTTAAGAGCCTGTGGGATCACAAAGGCACATTTTGGCAAATTACAAAATATCAAAATGAGTTATTGAAGAGGTAGCAATGACTATATAATAAGCTGCTCAAACCTGCAGTTGTCTGGCTTTGTATAAGAAAAGACATCTGTATGCTAAAATCAAGTTTAGCTTTTAATACTTGGGACTCTTCCACTTGAAGTTGTTTATATTTGTACCTATGACCCACATTCTTTCTTCTACAAGAATTTGTGAATTTTCAAAATAAAGACTTTCTTTTTCAGTCTTTAGAGAACTGCTATTTAATGGATTTGCTTCAGAATAACAAATAGAAGCAAAGGACTTAAAGGATGTAGGGGATTCAGGCGAACACCAGGAAGACTATCTTGATGTCAGCCTATTAAATAACGAATGATTGGCGGGGGTGGGGAGGGCAGTAACAAATGCTCGGGAACAGAGCACGTGGCCATCTCTGCTGGATCCTAAAGAAGCTTTCTTGCCAAATGGATGGGGAAGCTCCAGATGATCTTTTGCAGAAGTTTCAATGATTTATTATTCTTCTCTTATCCAATAACATATCAGCAATGAACATGTTGTTTGTGTCACCTAAAATTTGATATCTGAAAGAATGTGCTGACACCTAACTCTTAACCTAAGGTGCAGAACAGATCATAGCAGTAACAATTGAATCAGGCCTTGTATGGTGACAACATGAGAACTGAAAATGAAGCAGAAATTAAAACACACACACACACACACACACACACACACAACCTAGCTTCAAAAAGAAAACCCTATTTATTTTGCAGGTTTTTGTCCCAAGACTTATCTGCATTATATAAATATCAACATTTATATAAAACCATAGATATTTCCTCTTTTAAAAATAACACATTTTTTCTGTATTGCTATTTTTTAAATGTACATAACATTTATTTTTATATTTATGTGTTCAACAGGATGAACAATTAAAATGTGATAAATGAAAGAAATGTTATTTCAGATTCAATTTTTCTTAGGTAGGTTTGTTAGTGAAACTTGTAGTTCATGAATTTTTATATTGAGAGAGTATATATTTATTTTATTCTTATTTCTCAAGAATTAGAAAGAGAATTAGAAAAACAAGGAAGAAGGAAGGGAGGGAGGGAAGAAGAGGAGAGAAGGAGGGGGAGGGAAGAGGAAGAGGGATATTGAAGGGATGGGGAAGGGAAGGAAGGAAATAAAGCAATTACTTATTAAGTTTATATATAATATTGTAATACCATTATCCCTAGCATGCACTATTTAACATCATTCTCCAACAATTTTTCAGATGTTTGTAGAAACGCAAAGCAAAATGACACTGGAAGAAGAATCACAGAGGATTTGCAACAGCATTTCTGTGTTTGGTTATCTTGGGCAAAATGGTTCTTTCAAGCCCAAGCCTTACTAAGTATAACAATCAAAGTTTAGCTTATCACTTTCACAAAATAGATTTTCATGTCCTTCAATATTGTAGAATTAGCTCAAATTGTCTGTTAGAGAGGTAATATATCTGCTATCTCCAAATGTTCCCTAATAAAACAGAAAGTTAAAAATTCTCTAAACATGTAAGAACTCTCATCAGAAAAATTTTGAAGTTTTGATGTGTACCAGGAGTATTGGTTCATGGAAAAAATCAATATTTTCTTGTTTCAAGATTCTTTTTCTACATTAAGCATCCCATGTTTCTATTTTCTACACGCTTTCACCCATAATGCAACATCTAAACTATTTTTCTACCACCGTGTTTTAAATCAACTCTTGAAATATTAATAAAAATAGGAAGAAAGAGAGCAGCTCCTTGATCACTTATTAGTGTATCAACGTTTACATTACAAAATCAATGTAATCTAAATGGTACATTCTTAGAATAAAGCATCATTTTTTTTTAAAAGCACTGTCTGGTATATTTGCTTTCTATACAACTATGAATAAGAAGGAATGTTTCATGATGAAATCTGCTGTGAATATTTTCAGGAATATTAAACTTTAAAAATTGAAGATGTTTGTAATACAATTTGTAATATAATCATTAAATACATGTCAGACTGCTTCCAGGCTGCAGTGAAGATTGCAGTCCCAAATCCAACACTCAGTGGAACGGAACTTTGACCCTGTCTGTGTGGTGTATGCCCTGTGTATTTCTGTAATACTAATATCAACTCTTATCTAATGAGGGTTGCTATTTTCACTCATGTTGGATAAAACCAAGTGCTATAAATTAATACTTTGAGGCCATATTCCTTTGAAATTTTTATAATATAACAGATTTAACTTCAAATTTGAAATTAGTAGTAAAGTTGCAAAAATCAGTGCTATCACATAAATCCTGCCTTTCTCAGCTGTGGTAACAAAGGCAATGTATTTGCCAAAGGCTTAAATAAAATTGAGCCGAACTTAATGGAAGTCAGCAGGGGCCTAACAAGAATAAAGTAGCAAGCCAAAAGAAATTCAAAGCACCTCTAAATTCACATTCTATTCACTACTGTTTGATTTTCATCAGAATATGTTAGTGAATTTTTGGCATACTTGTTAGTAGATGTTAGTTTTGTTTTAGCTTATTGTAACAAGGGACAGTAGGAGGTGTGAATTAGGGGGAGCTACTGACAAACAGAGTTAGGTTAAATGAATATTTAGCAAGCCAAATACATACATTGTGGATCTAGTGTCTTTCAAAATAATTTTAAAGCTATTACATATATAATGTTATTAAACAAAAGAAGGTCAGCATTCAAGATAATCAAAGTGACTAACACACTTGGAGAGAATACACGAGCCAAAGATTCCTGACGTTGGGTATGTTTTTGTTGATGCCATACAAGCCCACATTAAAATGTTATATTTTCTATAATAAAAAATGTTGCCTTAAGTAAAACACAGATATCTTAGGATATTCTATCAAAACCACCGAGCTTTACTTTAAGAATTCTTCAAGGCAGAATAAACACATTCCTGAATTATAGAGAAACAGATTCATAGATAAAGCAGACCTAGTTAAACATTAGCAATAAATGTTTACTGCTCATTGCATATATTTGTGAAGTATAAAATGCTCTGAATTTGAAGCTAAGACCATGTTCAAGTTCAAGTTTCAGTACTTACTATTTATGAAAATTCATAGAAATAAATTAAACTCTTCAAATTGAAATTTTGGGCATTATAGTAATTATCACATATAGTGAAGGTGAAAATTATAATATTTCTAACATTGCTTAAGTCATCAGGTATTATTTTATTCAAAAGATTATGAATGTTGTCTTATAAAATTAGTGTAAATGACACATTTGTGATTGCAAATGTGTTTATTTGATTTTTATCTTAAATGAGGCAATTAATAAAGTATAGTTAATAAGGAAGCTTTTAAAGTCCTATCCTTTGTGCGATATAGCAAAGAGCAGAACTTTGGTATGATATTTTTTGGGCAGTGGGGAGCGTATGACCCCTCTCAGGGCAGCTGGCAGTCACAGGGCAGCATTAACGTCAGGAAAAGGAAAGCTTATGATGCAGTAGAAGGAAAGTGTCAACAATGAAGAAAAAGAAACATATTCTTGTCTAAAAGAATAAAAGTGATAAACAGCGACAGGTTCTATTTTTAAAATAGCAAAAATGCAGAACCACAGATTTTGAAAATCACCTCTATTTAATTGTTTGTGCATGTGACATAACAGATATCATAGCTACCTCAAGAAAACTAAAGGACTTTTTAATAAGAATTTTTGTTACTTTTTTTCTCAGCAATAATAATAATAATATTACCATGTAAAGAACAAATGACAGTATTAATTGAAAACTCATATCCTCTTTTCATTTTGCTGATGTTTTCTTTAGCTGTGCAGAAGCTTTTTATTTTGATGAAGTCCCGTTTGTTTATTCTTTCCTTTATGTCCCTTGTTCTAGGAGACATATTGGTGAAAATATTGCTGCATGGAATGTCTGAGATTTTCCTGCCTATGCTCTCCTCTAGGACTTTTATGGTGTTCTGACTTATATTTAAGTCTTTTATCCATTTTGAATTTATTTCTGTGTATGGTATAAGTTGGTGGTCATTTCATTTTTTTGCCTGTAGCTGTCCAGATCTCCCAAAACCACTTATAGAAGAGGCTATTTTTACTCCATTTTATACTTCTGCCCCCTTATGCTAAGTGAAATAAGACAGGTAGTGAAAGAAAAATACCATATGATCTCACCTTTAAGTGGAACCTAATCAACAAAACAAACAAGCAAGCAAAATAGAACCAGAGACATTGAAATAAAGAACAAACTGACAGTACCCAGAGGGGAGGGAGGAGGGGGATAACGGGGGAAAGAAGGGGAAGGGTCATCAAGGAACACGTGTAAAGGACACACGGACAAAGCCAAAGGAGGGCAGGATAGAGGGTGTGTGGGGTGGGGGAAAGTGGTGGCAGGAAAATGGAGACAGCTGTACTTGAACAACAATAAAAAATAACAATAAATTTAAAAATTCTCATTTCCTAAATGTAAAAAAAAGAAAAACAACCTTATTCTCTGGAAACTTACTTTCATATACCATTCATTTAATCAACAAATATATATCAACACTATGTAACATAATATTAGCTAATATATTTACAGAGACAGAGTTATCAAAACTAAGGCATTTAAGAAATAATCTGCTAATTCTCCTCTTGTTAATATTAAGTACGCTTGAAGAAAAATAACTTCAGTAGACAATTTAGAGACAGTATTGGGCCTATAGATCCAATGGCCCACAAAGATTTTTATAAAAGGGAATAGACCATATTATACTCTTGCAACATGAAAATGATTTTTTTTAAATTTCCTAATCAAATACAGAATTTTCTTGTTAACAAAACAGAAATTAATATTAACAAATAAAAGTATCAAATGTTGAGATATAATAATTTTTTTAAAAGAACAAGGATTGAGTTTAGCAAACTTGATTACATTCCTAGTTTTGCTACTGTTAAAGGAAAAAAATTATTCTGACACTTCTTAAGATGGTAGAGGAAGACTTTATTCCAAACTATTATGCTAGTTGTAAAGGTTATGGCAATGAGAAAGGCTGAGCTCAACTCCAAAAATTAAAAAAAGGAGACATAGCCAAGGAGCAGGTGTGGGTAGGGTGAAGGGATGCTGGTGAAAAGAAAATTACCAACAGGGAACATTAAGGGTAGGGGGAATTCTTGCTAAATTGACAGGATTCTTGCTGAAGGCAGGCCAAGGACTTAACACATCAAAGGCAGAGAACTAGGGATTGGCTCAGATATCAAGGGCAGGGAATTCTCTTCACACTGGCTTAACAGCATTCTTGCTAAAACTGAACTCTGTAGACCCAGAAGGACAGGGGCCATGTCCAATCCTACTTGAAGAGAGAGCTAAGTGAAGTCTGAGTAAAGTTTAGTCAAGGAGTCTTGGTCACCATCTATCATTCGTGTGACCTTGTTCTTTGCCCAAACTTTTTAAGCCTCAAATGCCACAGCAGCAAAACTGGGGTAAAATTTTTCTCGTGAAATTGTTATAAGGCGAAAGCATCTTTGGTACTAGCGTTGGCATGCTGGTCTGGGTGGGTATACAGCTTTGACACACCTGCACTGTTTGGGTTTTTAGGCCGGATTTAAGTCAAGAAAAGTGAGATTCTCCAGAGCACAGACAGGCCCTTTCTTCCACAAGAATTTCAATGAAACATTTCAGCCCTCCTAGTTTTACATTTATAGTTGATAATATTTTCACAGATAGAAATCCAACACAATATGAAAAACTCCAGAGACTTGGTATAACTACCAGTTGCCCAAAGGTAAAGGCAAGAGTTCGTTTCCTAGTGAATGAGAAAAGATAACAAGATTAATTACATTATACAGATTTCATCATCACCATGAGTTTATAAATAATTTGAAGCATTAAATGATGATGAAAGAAGTATAATGTTAGGGACCAAGTAAAGTTTGTTTTACATGACCAATGTCAAACCTTAATACAATAGGATTACAAGAAACAGATGGTAAATACAGTCTTTCTGTGTCACCTCCTAGTTACCGTTCCTCGGAACTGTCATTAGAATCCTCTTCTTCGAGGAATTAATGTGAAAAAATGCTGAATGTGTGTGTCTGTGTATATTTTCATCCTGCCTTCATGCATTATATTTTAAAATGTCACTTGTTCTTAATACAGAGGCTGCACTAGACATTTTGAAGCTGACTTTGCAGAGTGTGAAAAGAGGACAAGTAGATCTCAAGAGATTTTGTTCTTTTAAGGGCAAACTTCTGTATTTTTTTTAGAGAATGATTTTATTCTATATTACTTTATTCCTACATAGTAAGAGACAAAAATTACATTTTACCTAAATGTGTATATCTAGCATTTAAAAAATATCACATTTTGCAAAGGTGACAAAATGGATTGAGCAAAAAGGAAAAAGGACTCATGGACTTGGACAACAATGTGGTGATTGTAGGGGGTGAATGGGGTATAGGGGAGATAAATGGTAATGGAAAAATGCATAAAAATAAAATAAAAAATAAAAAAGCAAGGATTTGGTATATTGTTTTTGTTAACTTTATATATATAACTTTTTTCACCTAAACCAATTTCTTGCCATATGAATAATGATGAGGCAAATGATGGTTTTATGAATTTGAATGTTATTTTTATCTATAAGTTATTTTCATCTAAGAATGGCAAGACCTATAATGCACATTTTCAACAAATACTTTATCAAATTCTCTGTAAGGTTGGTAAAGAAGAAAATTCAAATAAGTAAAGAAATCTTTAAGGTCTCTTTCTAGGTCCAATTTTTCAGGTCCAAAAAAAAAAAAGTACTATATCTTTTTAATTTCCAGTGTATTACTCACATTTTAAATATTATTTTCAATTATTGATTCTCTTATGCTTGAAATATCTGTGAAATAATAATAATGAAAGCAATTACTACTTATTTTATTTCCCATGTTCTAGTCATAGTATTTGGTGTGCTGCTTATGGCATTCAATGGCCCTCAACATATCTATATGATATATAATATTATTTTTATCTCACAAAAATATTAAATTTCCACTTACTGCAGATAAGAAACTTACTCAAGGGTACAGAGCCAGGTGGCAAAGTCAAGATTTTAACTCATGTCTCAGTCGTTCTAAGGCTCTCTTTTTCCACTATGTAAAACAGCTTTCATGGCTATAACTCCACAGATTATCCAGCTTCTGTTGGTCAAATTATTAACTATCTGAGAAAACAACATATAGCTTTGTCCTTGAAAAGTTTTTATTTTTGCTCTTCCTTTTGGTTCTTCTGGAGGGGTTAATTATTAAGTGAAGCAAGTGAATAGCTTCAGGCAGAAAAGAAAAGAAAGTGATATTTTGTTCCCAGGATCAAAATAAAAACCCACCCTCTCCCTTTATTGAAAGGTGCTTCAGTCTAGCTTTTTTGCTCAAGAATAAATGGACAGGAAATGCCCTGTACAAAATTCTAACTTGAGGTGGTCATTCCTACCTACACTGGACTTTGGGTCTTGCCTACACATTGTAAAAGGACTTGAAATTTCTCATGAACAGTTATGTGAACTGTAATGATGCTCAGTTAGCATATAATTGATGATTTCCAAAGAAAATATTGAAGAACAGAGAAAGAAATGCCTCCCAAAATAAAAATACAATAATTCACACTATAGAGATATGGCAGACTACACATGCACCTTCCATAAGAGGCGAAGGCTCAAATGCCTGCTCCAGAAGAAACTGTTTTTTTGTTTATTTGTGTGTGTGTGTGTGTGTGTGTGTGTGTTTTAGTGACTGCTGTATCCTCAGCATTCCAGTAGCTTCCCAGTAAACATTTATATAATAAATATTTATTACTCCCTGCAACAACGGTTTAAGGATAGAAGTATTGAGAAAGGGCAATACAGGATGGGTAAGAGTAGGTTTACAGTTGTCAGTACACAAAATAGAGTTTATTCTCTTATTATTATTTATTTATTAAGTACTGTATTATTTATTACTATTATTAACCTACTTTTGCCCACGCCTATATATGATGTTTCTAGTTCTCCACAGTTAATTGTATGGTAGGGATTTTAATTTAAACATTTATTTGAATAGTCTGAGAAGCAATGAAAGTATGATCACAATTTGTGTAAATCAGTCCACTAGGGATACTACTGACATGTAGGGCCCCCGGGATCTTTGCTGGAAGCACTCTGTAATGCACCTGAGAATTGGGGCATGAAGCACTAGCAGAGCCCAAGTGCATGAAGCATGTCTTACTCAGCATTGTTTTTTGCAACCTCTTCCACCTAAATTAGGTGCAGATTTGAAATACAAAATTGCAAGGGCCTCTGGGATAACAGCAAGCATATGAACATTCACATCATAGGGGTACCAGAAAGAGAAGAGAGACAACAAAGAATTGAAAACCTATGTAGTAAAACAATGACAAAAAATTCTCTAACTTGGTAAATAAAATAGACATACAAGTCCAGAAGTGCAGAGAGTTCCAAAGATGAACCCAGGGAGGTCCATACCAGGACTCATTATAATTAAATGTCAAAGGTTAAAGACAGAATCTTAAAAGCAGCAAGAGAAAAGCATTTAGTTATATTCAAAAGAGCTCCCATAAGACTTTCAGCTGATTTCTCAACAGAAACTTTGCAGACCAGAAGGGATTGACACAATATATTCAAAATAATGAAAACCAAGGATCTACAACTAAGGCTATTCTATCAGCAAGGTTATCATTTAGAATGAAGGACAGATAGTTTGCCAGATGAGAAAAAGCCAAAGGAGTTCATCACCATCAAACTAGTATTATAAGAAACATTAAAGGCACTATTTTAAGAAGAAGAACAAAACTAAGAAAAAATACACACCTAATGAAATGGAAATAACTGGATACCTATCAATAATTACTTTGAATGTAAATGGATTAAATGATCCAATCAAAAGACCAAGGGTGGTTAAATGCATAAGAAATCAAGAACCATACATATCCTGCCCATAAGAGACACACTTCTCATTGAAAGACATACACAGGCTGCAAGCGAAGGGATGGAAAAAGATGTCATGAAAGTGGAAAGAAAAAAAAAAAAGCCTGGCTAGCATTCTTAGACAAAATAGCCTTTAAAACAAATGCTATAGTGAGAGACAAATAAGGACCCAGAAATTTCTCTTCAGGTATTTATCCAAAGAAACCCAAAACACATATGCATTCTTATGTTCATTACAGAATTGTTTACAATAGCTGAGATATGAAAGAAACCTAAGTGTCCATCAGTAGAAAAGTAGATTAAAAAAAATGTGATGCATGTATACAATGGAATATGACCCAGCTATAAAAAAGAATGAACTCTTGCCTTTGAGACAGCATGGGTGAGCAAAGAGGGAATCCATGTTAAGTAAAATAAGTCAGGCAGACAAAGAAACACTATATAATTTAACTTATATGTGGATTCTGAAAAACAAAATAAATGAACAAAAAGAGCAGAAACAAATTCCTAAATATACAGAACATTTTGATGATTGTCAGGGTGATGAGGATGGAGAGTTAAAAAGTGGAAAGGATTAAATACGAATTGTCAGTTATAAAAATAGTCATGGGGATGTAAAGCACAGTATAGGGAATATAGTCAATAATATTGTAATAATTATGTATGGTGTTAGATAGATACTAGACTTACCAGGTTGATCACTTTATAAGTTATATAAATGTCAATCACTATGTTATACACCTGAAACTAACATAATATTGTATGTTAACTGTAACTTATAAATTTTAAGTATTTTTAAAAAGACATACAAAATTTCAGTTCAGAAAAATGAGAAGGTCACTGGAGGAGAAGACTGAGCCTAGCCTCAAGGTTTGACAGCAGAACAGCTTCTGCCCCAGTTCCCAGGAGAACACGATGTAAACTCCTCACAGAAAAAAAAGTAAGCATAAAAGAGCAAGGTTACCTTGTGAGACCAAAAGAACATGAATCATTTAGCTTATCAACAGCAACTAAAAAAAAAAAGAAGAAGAAGACAGAACTTTCCATTTGGGGTGGAGTAATTTTTACTAACAGCTATTATATAGAATGACTATTATGTTGCAGGTGCTCTGTATCCATTATTTCTAATCTGCCATCAACTTTCCAAGGACATTTTTTTTTCATAAGAGGAAACTAAAATCAAGTAGGCCAAGTAACTTGCCCATAGCCACAAAGAGATAGGATTAAAAAATCTATGCCTCCCTGGTTTAATATCTTTGTGCTTTACATTATTATACCATGATGCTGTGAAACATGTAACTCTCAGTGGAAACGATTCTAGTTTATTGATTGCCTCAATACTGGAGGGCATCCGTCCATGGCTGAGAAGGATCATACAGTGTGATGACTACTTACTTTTTTTTTACATTGCCCTTTCATTCAATAAGTACATTTTGGGCATTCTATGGTTATGATAGGCACATTTCCTCAAATAAGTTATCTTTGATATTGAGAGAGAAAAAGATACTAGAAGGCATTCTGGCATCACAAGCAGCCACTTGTGAAGGCAGTTGGAATTGGAACTTCAATGAAGAATTAAGGGGAAAAAAAGAATTTGAAGCTTCATTGATTTAAGTTGGGTACTTGATTTTTTTTTCCTTGGGTCTGAGTTAGCCTGTGGCAATCAAAGGTTACATTAAATAGAGTCATCATCTCTTCTGTGTTGATTCCCTTTTTCTGACTCTACAGATTCTATTGCATAAATCTCACTAAAGGAAATATGAAAAACCTTCAGGCTCTGAAAATGCCGTTCAAGTATGCAATAAAGCATACGATAAAGACCAGTAGCAGACCCTGTGGTTTAAAACACTATCAATGATGCATGACTCAAACATGAGGAACAGCATAAAAGGAAAAACAAGGACATTGTGTTTTTAAATCTACTTCAAAAAAGCACTGGAACCTAGCTGATTTGTCCCTGCAGTAAGATTTAAAACAACTCAGGATGTTTTCTCCTCTCTTTTCTGGATGAGTAAAAGTTTATCTTGGGATTTTACTTTTGTTCCCAATTTATCTGCCTTTCTTCCAAGGATATCTAAGTAATGTGTCATCATGGAAGAGAAATAAGCATACATCCTTATATACCCATATGATTTATGGAAATCAATTAAAATAAAAAAAAAAGAAAAGAAAATATACACGTTGCTTAATTTTTCTTCCAAAAAAGCTAACTAGTATGTAACAATAATAATGTACAGGAGATAGAAATTAATTCTTTATTGTTGCTCAACTTCCTATCAGGAACAAAATTCAAATGCAGGCTATCTTAAAATATGGATGTAATAACATACTGAAACTTTGCATTTGAGTGAGACTTGTATTTTAAGTGTTTCTATGAGCTAGCATCAAATAGCCCCTTATTTCCACTGTTACTCTAGACCACAAATAATCTTAATCACCAGGAAGAAAAGTGAAGAAGTCTGTTATCCACAAATCACTAGAAATTTTCAGAGTATACTGAGAATAACACTTGTATGAGTTGTGTGTTCTCATTGTATTTTCCTACTAGAAAAGACACTCAAAGGAGAATCCCACTCAAAATTTTCTTTTGGTTGCCTCATTGTTGCCTTAGGCTTTCTATGGCCTACAATGTCACAATCACACCAAACTATTTTATTGAAATAAAAAAGTGCAGTAATAGTCACATGAGATAGATAAAAGATTAGTAACATGCTCATAACCATTTTTTGACATACAGAATTTTATATATTTTTTTTCAATTTGTTGAATATGAAATGAGTAAATTACAAGAGTGGTTGAAACAGCATTTTGAGAAACTAGATATTTGGGGAAACTGGAAAACTAGATTAGATACAAAACTGATTAATGTTTACACAGGATTAAAATAACACATTTGAGATTATTTGCTGTTGGGTAGAAATTATTTCAAACTCTATTGAACAAAATCTAGGCTTTTAATCAAGAGCATTAAGGTAAACAAAGGTATATATATCCTTGGTCTGGAGTAAGGATTGCATGCTCATAATCCTTAATGAGTTATAATTTTCCTTTTAGATCAAGATTTAACAGAATTCTTTTTGAGAGGATAAGAGATGATGAATCTCCCAATTTTCATTTTTCAGCTCCAAAAAACTTGCTTCCAACCATATAAAAGACAGGAATGAAATACCATCGTGGCAAAAAAAATTTGAATGAAATTCAAAGCTGGCTGTTATTTTGACCCCCATTCTCAGTGACTTGCCTTGCATGCTGACATTTTTAAAAAACTAAAGGCTAAATAAACCAATGTGCACCAGGAATTTGTCACAAAAGATATATCCTTTAAAAAATGTTTATAAAAATTTTACTGCAATATTTAAGAAAACCATAGGATCGAACAAATGATGCAGAAGTTTTATGGAAAAATGTTATATATTCATGAGCTTGCTAATTTCATTGAGCAAATATGACCCAGCAAATGATTTTCAAATAAGAAAACAGCTGATCAGATAGTTTTTCATCAAAAAATATATTTGGAGTGAGGAAGTATTTTAAATACCTGTTATTGAAAACAACCAGAGAGATTTGAATATAAAATATGAGAAAAAGTGTGTTATTTTAAAATCTAATTATATTATACATATAAGTAAAAATTTCAGTTGAAGAAAAAATGAGAAATAATGAGTGCTTGGGGGGAGAAAGTACTCAGAGCTTGGGGGCGAAAGCTCAGAGAAGAGGTAAGTCGTGATTCATGTTCTTTATGCAGGTGATGTAGTGCTGAACAGCCATCGTCTTCTGAAAAAGTACACTTTCCCTAGGATTACAGGAAGACAGACAGAGGTTCACTTTATCTTTCAGTCCCAAGGCCACTATACAGGGGCAGATTCATGTATGTTGATCTGATGACCAAATGACATTTCGTATTTATCTGTTAATATGTTTGTAAATTTCAAAAAAAGTCTATGTGTGTTTCCATTCCAACAGTTTTTGACAACTACAATGGAAAATTTGAAACTGCCAATAAAATATATTGTGTAGATCTGCATGTAATAAGAAATTTATTAACACTGAAACTATTAGAATATCAAAGTGTTTTTATCAAAACATTTATGATTATGAGTGCTATTGTTCATGACACAAAACCTGACAGTTTCGATGGCTGTATTTTTCCTTTCTATTTATTTAAAAATGTTTTGTCCCCAGTGAAGTTTTCTTTTTAGATCATCTACCTATACTCTGCCCCTAGATATAAAAGGAACATATACATTTTAACCAATTTGGCCAGTGGATGGATACATTAGAGAAACATAAATTGTCACATTCAAATGAAAAACTCCTGAAAACAGGAACACAGTCAAGGCTTGACAGTCTTCCTCTACACTTGAAGTTGTCCTCTGCATGAGTAAAACTCTCTTTTGGTTAACCTCTGGAGTCATACCAGAAACCCTCATAAGTAAACCCAAAGGCACTATATCTGATTATTTAGACTTCATCAGAGAAACCTGAAAAGTCATACATAGTAGTATTCAAATATAAAAATGTTATTACATTAATAGATCATATATAATAGTTGTTCTTCACCATCAATAAGTATAATTTTCTCTAAGGCCCTGAGAATGAATTAAAAATAAGAATGCTTCCCCTTATAAACAGTAACCTAAGAGAAACTTAACTCATTTGTTTATTTACCTATATATTTTCAGTCCCAAGGCCACTATATAGGGGCAGATCCATTTATGCTGATCTGATGACCAAATGATATTTCGTATTTATCTGTTCATATTCTATTTGTAAATTTCAAAAAAGTCTATGCGTGTTTCCATTCCAACAGTGTTTGACAACTACAATGGAAAATTTAAAACTGCCAATAAAATATATTGTGTAGATCTGCATGTAATAAGAATTACTGTGTACCTACCATTGAGAATCTCAACTTGCCAGAGTATGAACACAAAAACCATAGATGAACCTTCTAAAAAAATCCAAAATTCTTAGTGAATCCTAATCTCAGAGCATATATACTTTGAGAAACCCTCCCCACCATGGCGATCATGCCAGGCGTCCAGGAATGATAATAATTGGTGTAGTACATGCTTGGTATATAATTTTGCTGCAGAAATACAGAACGTTTAAAATATAATCTTGCCTTCATTAATCTCATTACGCTGTGGGAGAGATACCCATGTATAGAATACATCAGGAGAAGGGCTAGATATAAGTGACAATACAGGGTCACACAGATGTGAAAATGATTAATTCTGTCCAGGTTTGTCAGAAAAGAGTTATTAGAAGAGAATCTAGGAGATGATGAGTATGAATATTTCCAGGCAATAATAAAATGATAGGAAATATACAAAGGGCTTTTCACATATTGAATCTACTGATCCTCACAATAATCTCTGAAATATACACTATTATTTTACTTTTTTACAGTAAAGTCACTGAGGCACAGATCACACAGCTAGAAAGTAGCTGTTAGGACTTTGAAATTTTGATTGTCAACTGCAGTATATAACCCCTATGCCACATTTTTTTTCTGAAGGTGAGTAAGGGAAATACAAATAAAAGTAACAAAACCTACAGAAGAATGTTTAGGGTACAGTAAGTATAGACATATCCTTTTTAAATCATAAGGGCATAGTGAAAACACACTATTTGCAATAACTCATGACCACGAGAATTTACTACCTAATTAAAGGCTGAAGAGGATGTACCACATTATTCATCATTAGCCTCCTCCGTGCTGTCTTTAATTAGGATGGTAGTAACAGGAGATTACCTGCACAAACAAAAGTTTGTCAGCTGCATAGATCTTGGAATTTTAATATGTCTACTCTTAATAAAGTGCAACTTGCTGAGCTGCTTTAGGAGTCTTACAGCGTTCAAATATTCCCCTGTTCTGGTTACTCAATAGCATTTGTCACTACTGACTATGCCCGTCTTCTTCAAATATCTTTTGAAGACTTTCATATACCTTACTTTTTTTTAACACCTCTCTGGCAATTTTCCTTTGTCAGACCTGAAAATGTTGAAGAGTCTCATTCATTTTGGCCTCTTTTCACTATGTAATCTTATCCAATACTATGACTGTAAATACTATCCACCTATGCTTGGCTCTAAAATATATATTTGTTACCAATTTCTTTCTCTGAGTGCATAAATTTTGGACCTATCTGATGTAGGCTATTTGGTCTTGTGATATAGACCACATCAGATTATTCAGGCCAAGGTTCAGCAAATTATTCTTTTTTTTCCTTGTGTGTCTTATGTCTAAACTCTCCACAAAATTATGGAATCCACCTCTGAAACATGTTCAGAATATGACTAGTTATCTTTCTTTATATATGCATCGATTGATCTATCATCCCTTTCTAGATCACTTCAATCCCTTAATTCCCTTACAACCAACTTCTCTGCTATCAGATTTCATCTTCTATAATTTTTTCTTTCTTTCTTTCTTTTTTTCTTTCTTTCTTTCTTTATCTCTCTCTCTTTCTTCCTCCCTCTCCCTTCCCTTCCTTCCTTTCTCTCTCTTACTTCATTTCTCCCTCCCTCCCCCCTTCCTTTCATTATTCTTCAAACTGATAACTCTAAAGCAAAACCCTGATCATGTTAGTCCTCTGATTAAAACTCTTCAAAAGTCATCCCATCAAACAAAATACATGGTGGGTCAAAAGTAGTTTTATAGTTGATTATATGGAAAATAATTAATAAGTAATAATACAAGAATAAACTCTGTTTCATGTACTCACAACTGTAAACCTACTTTTTCACCACCCTATATAATGCAGTTCCTTATTATATTCTTACACTCTGTCTTCAACAACTCATACCCTTCTTCTCTTCTGTAGAACATAATATTACCACTCCACTCAGATATCCCCAAATTCCTTTTAACATTTCTGTGCCCTGGGAGAATTTTCTTAAAGTTCTTTTTTCATTAATTCTCTTCTCAAGACCTGTTTCTAGAGAATCAGACATAAAGATAACCTGTTCCCAATCATACAGACTTTCTTTTTATCCTTCTAATAAATCAAGGTCATTCCTATCTCTGGAGATACTACACATATCTTCCTTCTCCATGGAATACACTTTCTCCAGATCTTTACAGGGCTGGTCTTATACAAGATTCAGATTTTAGCTCAAAGGCACTCTCCTATGAAGCCTTCCTAAGTAAGTTTGGTCCAGGTACACCTTTCCAACTACCTACTTTACAGTCTTAATAGCACTAATGAAGTAGGGTTTATCTTATTTTATCCACTGTATGCCACAAGTTACCAGAACATAATAAGAATTCAGTGAGATTGTTATTGAGAAAATGGAGGAAAAGATGTCTCTAATAGTTTCCCTCTGCAAAAAAAACAGTAATACGTAATTTGGAAAAACCCACTTTCACATGCAATGTCGTATTGGTAATGTGAGCCAAATATGAATCTGCAATTAGGGAATTCCTTGAAATACATTTCTTGTTCTACATGAGCAACATTTTCACATGGCTCATTCAGCTAGTAGTACATTAATTTACAGGCATGTTTAGGAAGGGAGATTTACTTCAGTAATTCAGTAGAAGAAATAGTAATAAGTACTATATATTTCTTGAAGAGATGAGCAAGCATGTTTTCATCACACAGAATTTGAAGCACATATAGTAAGGATGCTGTAGAAAGTAAGTAAGGATGCTATAGAAAGTCCTGGAAATATGGGTTTAATATTACATTAAGAAATGTTGAGTAACATAAACACATTAATTTTTTCCTTTTTGTTTAGTCCTCATTCAAGGGTATGTTTATTGATTTTAGGAAGGAAGGTGGGTGGGGAGACATGGATCAGTTGCCTCCATGCGATCCTCAACTGGGGATCGAACCTGCAGCCTAGGTATGTGCTCCGACTGGTGATGGAGCCCTCAACCTTTTGGCGTATAGGATGACACTCCAACAAAATGAGCCACCTGGCCAGGGACACTTAAAAATATTTGCAGGCAGAAATCCCAGGGAAGCTGACTCAGAGAGAGAATATTTTTAGGAAGTACCCTTGGCATAAACACCCCTGGGAGGAGAGGTAAGGAAAGAGAATTAGTCAGGAGGTCAAGCCGAGCTGCAGAGCGGTCTCAGTGAAGGCCCCTGCTGACTCCACCGGGGAGCTGTAGAACTGAGATCACCCTTCAGAATTATTTCAAGATGGAGGGTGGAGAAAGAAGCAACGTTTGCTCCTGCACTGATCAATCATTGTATCCTGGCTGTCCTGGAAGAAAATGAGGAAATGTCCAAGGATCTCTTTAGATAATGCCATTTGCAAAGTGGGAAGACATCTGAAAAACATCTCTAGTATTCTCAATAGTTTAGGGAAAAGTTCTTTCTTTCTAAAGGGAGATCTCAGTGTCACACTGCACAGAACCAAAAGTCTAATTTTTTAAGTAACACAAATAATGTAGCATTTTCTTAGGTAACTTGTACAATTGAACTGATATTACAATATACTCAAATGAATGGAGTCCCAGCGTTTATTCATTAAAAGATTATTTTATGCAGATGAAAATAGAATAATTGTGGAATATTTTAACAGCTTTTCACTGATATTCTAGTTTATACAACAAAACACCAACTACCATGTGTAACTTAATATTTTACATGCAATTGCAGAAATTTTATTTTTTTCTTTATTTTTTATTGTTTATGCTATTAATTCACAATTCTATTTTCAAAAAATTCGACTCTGTTGTTCTCTTGAAAGATAATTTATTATTTTCCAGCTGTTAGAATATTGGAGTCCGAGATTTTCAGTGTCTAAGAAGAAGTGATAAACATGTTCCAGAGAGGCCCGTACCTAAATAAAGAAAATTGGCATTTAAAATTACTCATGAAGAAAAAGGGAGTAGACAAATTTTAAAAAGAAAATAAGATGGAATATGTGAAATGGGTCAAGAAAATTGATACTCCCTTTTGCACTAAGTAAGTAGTTCTTCCTATCTGCTTTAGGTAAAGTTAAAAAATTTACTGGCCATAGATATGATTTTTAATTGTTTATTGTTTATAATCAAACCCATCTAACAGAATAATTTGGTCTCCTAATACACATCAGAGAAAAGGTTTAAGTCCTTGTAAGGATCATTGCTTTGGAGATTCAAATCAAAGTAGAAATTGGGTTCAGCTTCTCAGTCATATCTAGCCATGTTCTCTTTGTTTTCCATCTTTTTTCTTTTCTTCTTCCTCTTCTTCCTTTTTTTTTTTGAAATATATCTTTTACTCCTAGGAACCATCCTAATTTTATTCATTCTATAAAATCCATATACTGCACTGGTCAGGTGACTCATTTGAAGCATCATCCTGTATACCAAAAAAGGCTGCAGTTTCCATCCCAGGTCAGAGTATATACCTAGGTTGTGGGTTCGATCCCTTGTTGGGGCATGTACAGGGGGCAACCAATTGATGTTCTCTCTCACATCGATGTTTCTCTGTCTCTCTCCCTTCCTCTCTTTCTAAGATTAATAAACATATCATCAGATGAGGATTAATAAAAAAATAAATAAAAACATGTATTAATTCACCTTTTTCTTAAAGCTTTGCATCACTGATCTAATCTTTAAGCGTCTCTTAGAAATAAATAACATATAGATTATATTATATATTTTATTACTATTAATAATATTATCTGTCTTGCATGTTCAGTATGTTAGGACATGTCTCCTCAACTAGATTATATATTCTGTAACAGCAAAAATCATGTCATGTATAGTGCCTAGAATGATGGAGATAGTAAGCACTCTAACTGGTTGATTAATAATATGAGAGGAAGAGCAAGAAATCAAAAACTTATTTGAAAAAACAATGGAGAACTTCCCCAATCTGGCAAAGGAAATAGACTTCCAGGAAGTCCAGGAAGCTCAGAGTCCCAAAGAACTTGGACCCAAGGAAGCACACACAAAGGCACATCATAATTACATTACTCAAGATTAAAGATAAGGAGAGAATCTTAAAAGCAGCAAGAGAAAAGGAGACAGTTATTGACAAAGGAGTTCCCATAAGATTGTCAGCTGATTTCCCAAAAGAAACCTTCCAGGCAAGAAGAGGCTGTAAAGAAGAATTCCAAGTCATGAAAGGCAAGGACCTACATCCAAGATTACTCTATCCAGCAAAGCTATCATTCAGAATGGAAGGGCAGATAAAGTGCTTCCCAGATAAGGTAAAGCTAAATAAGTTTATCACACCAAGTCTTTATTATATCAAAAGTTAAAGGGGCTTATCTAAGAAAAAGAAGATCAAAAATTATGAACAGCAAAATGTCAACAAACTCACAACTATCAACAGCTGAACCTAAAAAACAAAACCAAAAACTAAGCAAATGACTAGAACAGGAACAGAATCACAGAAACGGCATTCATACAGAGGGAGATCAGCACAGAGGTGGGAGCGGGGAGAATGGGGGAAAAGGTACAGGGAATAAGAAGCATAATTGGTAGATACAAAATAGATGGGGGGTTGGTGGTTTAGAATAGAATAGGAAATGGAGAAACCAAAGAGCTTACATGTATGACCCATGGACATGAACGTGGGTCAGGGGCAGGGGGGAATGCTGCTGGGAGGGGTGGTGGAGGTCAGAGGGGAATAAAGGGGAGAAAAAAATGGGACAACTCTAATAGTACAATCAATAAAATATACATTTAAAAAAATCTGACAGTGACTGGAGGGAGTGGGGGAGGAAGAGAAAGGGAAGGGTCAAGTCAAGGAACATATATATATAGGGCCCACGGACAAGGACAACGGTGGTGGTGGGGAGAGGATTGAATATGGAGAGTGGGTGTGAGCAGGGCAGGGGAGAGCAATGGGGAAAAATGGGGACAAACATAATAGAACAACAATAAAAAATTTTAAAAATAAAGAAAGCATTTTTAAAAATATGATTCACTGTGACATTATAGCAAGTTACCTAAGTGGAAAAAAAAAGAGTTTTTTTGAAATCCAAGAACTATTAGGAAAAACATGTGTCTTAGGAATGCATTGCTTTTTTCAGTTTTTACTGATTACAAGATTTAATCAGTCATTTTTCTGGGTAAATCAAGATGTGCGTATATATGTTGGCTATATATATGTATATGTGTACATATATGTGTGTATGTATATGTACACACACACATATATGTACATATACATACACACACATACACCCCTGATAGCTGAAGAAATAAAAGTTTCAATCTTGAAGAAAGAAAAGGGAAATTTTAACTTTACATAAATAACAGCAAAAACATGAAAACAAGTTTTTGTTTTAACCTGCATCTTGAATTATCTCATTATATTTCTACCTATAGACAGAAATCCCCAGGTGTTTGCTTAAACAAATATGAAATAAAAGGAAAGGCAAATCCAATTATTTCTACTCAGTAACTGAAATTAGCATGATGGAAATGTTCAGGAACAGGTATAATTAGAAACAACAGATGTGTTTTTATATATTGAGTTGCCATGTTGTAATCACAGAAATAATCACAATGTCTAAAAAAGTCATATCATTTTAGATCATTAAAGTTATATATATTTACCCATTGATGTTGCTATGAAAACAGCAATAAAATAAAGGCATTTTAGTAAATCAGATCTTTCCTCCAAGAGATGTTGTTTTTAAAATATAGCTATTTCTTATTAAGTTGCCTTGTTTCCCACCAGACTATATTCTCCTATGAATAGTCTTCTCATCATAATATGTAGCAAAATGTCTCACCAATGCTACTCATTACAAAACCTTATTGCATTGTAACCATTTGGGTGGGTATGCGTGTTTGGGAAGGGTCACTACCAGGCTGTTTTGCTAAACTTCCTAACAAATTATTTCAAACATGTTAGAGATAACATGGAACATGTTAGATTTTATGAAAATAGGAACTGATTAAAAATAGAGTCCTAGACATTAACAATAAGGTTACTAACAATTTTGTAGATTATATAAGCATATGAATGTGTGCATTTCATAGTGAATAATCCAGCTAAATTTGAGATTAGAAAACATAATAGAATACATAAGAAATAATGATTATGATATCTGAAATGTTTGAAGTTTATGGCGCCATTTCTATGCATGTTTTTATCAACATGTTTCCCACCTGAGATACTGCCTCTCTGTTGTTACATATATTTCTATCTCAAATGGCTTTTCTCTAAAGATAGATCTTTCTTTCTCTTTAGGAAACTAGTAACAGCTTATATTGTAACAAAATAAATTGTCAACAAAATCAAACAAGGCTTGCCAGTGATGATAATGACAATGAAAACTAAGCATTATTTCCTCCAAGCAGTGCAACAAAATGCTAATTTTACTTTGATGACTTATAAAATACTTAAGAAAACCCTCAGCACACTAATGTCTTGTGCTGTGTATTTTCTACCAAGTTGATTAATAGGTGCTAGATAATAAGATTTCTTCTTTGGTGCTGCTAGGATGCAGAACCAAACAGAATATACTGTTAGCAAGATGACTTTATCCTATCTTTTTGAACTATATTCAGAAATGTATACCTTATCCACACTTGTCTTTTAATTGTATGGGCTATTATAATCAACACTCTGTAAATAAAAAGTAGTTTGCTCAGCCTCTATTGGAAGTCTATACTGTTTGCTTACTCACAGTCCCTGTATCCAGAAATGCACCATAAGAAATATGATTTTCAAGTTTCAGGACTAAACTTTTAATATTTTATAAACTTTTTATTTTAGAATAGTTTTATATGTACAGAAAAGTTGCAAAGAGAGTGCAAAAAAATCCCCATATACCCCACACCAGTTCCTCTTCTGTCAGCACCTTACATTAGTATGGTACATTGGTTATAATTAATGAATCAATACTAATACATTATTATTAACTAAAGTCCATATGTTTTTCATATTTTCTTAGTTTGTACCTAATATCTTTTTTTTTTCAAGATCCCATGCAGGATATCACATTATATTTTGTCATCATTTCTGCTTAGAATCATCTTGACTGTAACAGTTTCTCAGATTTACCTTGTTTTTGATGACTTTAGCAATTTTAAGGAGTAGTGTTCAGGTATTTTGTAGAATGCTCCTCAACTGGGATATTTCTTGTTATTTGTTTTTATAATCAGACCTACTATTATGGGTTTGCAGGAGGAAGATCACAGAGATCAGATGTCATCTTCATTACATCATATTAAAGGTACATACTGTCCACATGACTCCTCACTGTTAAGGTTAAACTTGACCACTTGGGCTGAGATAGAATTTGTCAGATGTTTTCACATGAAAGTTACTTTTTTTTCCTTTTTTCCATACTGTAGCCTTTAATAGGCAGTCATTATGCACAGCCCCACACTCAGGCACTTCCTCAAGGGTAGATTATCTACATAATTCTTCTGCCTGAAGATTTGTTTATTCTTCCCCATTCATTTATTTATTCAATCATTTATTCATATCAATATGAACTCATCTATTTTTATTTTATACTTTGGATTATGACCCAGTACTCTTTTTTAAAATAATCTTATTAATAACCTTATTAACCAATGCCACGCCAATACATTTAATATGTTTTTAAATAATGCAAACTTATGTTGGAAAAAATATTGCCTGATACTTTTTTGTTGCTCAGATTGTTCCATGTTTGTCAATCAGAAGCTCTTTCATCTTGTACCCGCGTCCCTTTGACATACCTCCATCATGGTTCCCGTTTTTTAATTTTAATTTTTTAGCCCTACCTTCATATCGGGCACTGTAAGATGCTCCAGGTTCATCCTGTGTTTTCCCTGCCCCACTACTTAAATCAGCCATTTCCCCAAGGCCCCTTAGATCTGGGTGCTCAGTATATTCACTACAATTGGGGTATCGCTGCTTTTAGATGTTCCCAGCTGACTGAGCAAGGAAATATATTTGTACATATTAACCCATGTATGTATGCGTATCTGTAATTATTTTTCTATATAACTATATTTATACAAAGGTAAATATGAGTTCATGTTGCTGTCTCCAGCTGAGTCCTTTGTGCCATAGATCATCCTACCC
Source organism: Mormoops blainvillei (assembly GCA_004026545.1). Taxonomy (NCBI): domain Eukaryota; kingdom Metazoa; phylum Chordata; class Mammalia; order Chiroptera; family Mormoopidae; genus Mormoops; species Mormoops blainvillei. Next base: position 257,277 of record PVJD01000617.1, on the reverse strand, counting down.
TCCTCTCCTCACTGGCTTGTAACCTCCCATTTTAACAGTGAAAGATCTGATTCCTACCATCTGCCATTCATTTACTTAATTGTCTAGTTCTAGGGTACTTATATAGTGATTTCAGAATTGTAAGTTTGTAAATTCATGTGAAATAACCTTAGCAACTATAGTGCAGTGTTTCATTCACTTCCCTTTGCTTCTAGTCTTCTAGGTTTCACTCATTCCCAAAGTTACGTAGGTCAGCAGCTTCCCACCCCCAACCCCAATGAAAGGTTGCTTCTTATATCTGTAATATAGTTACATTCTTTTGCCACAGTGGGCATTCTATAATAGGACCTATGCCCTCCAAATATTTTTTAAAATTTGCATACAATAAGATTTACTCTGAGCTGTCAAGTTCTATAAGTACATAGGTACGTGACTAGTGCCATATATTCACAGTTATTCTATCACTTAAAATAGTTTCACTGCCCTAAAACTCCGCTGCACATAACCTATTTAACCCTTTCCCCATTCTACGTGCTTGTCAATTATTGATCTGTTTACCTTCTCTATAATTTTTTCTCTACTAGGGTATCATATAAATAGAACCACATAGTTTGAAGCATTTTCATACCGGTTTCTCTCACTTGAAAATAGGAATTTAAAATTCACCCGTGTCTTTGCATGGCTTGTTACTTCATTTCTTTTTAATACTGGATAGTATTCCATTGTATGCATACATCACAATGTATTTATCCATTCATCTGTTGAATTACATCTTGGTTGTTTCCAACTGGGGTGATTATAAGTAAATATGTGATATTAATTTTTATTCCAATTTCTGTGTGCACATAGTGTCGGATAAGCTGGGTAAATAACCAGTAGTGCAGTAGTGCAATTTTTATTACATTTGTTAGATTATCTGATAGGGCTGTTTAGGGTTGGTTTGTTTGTTTTTTCCTGCCAAATTATCTTCCACAGTGACAGTGCTATTATGTCTTCCTCAAGTAATGAATGAGGCTTCCTGCAGGTCTACCTCTTCACTAGAAATTGGTATTGTAATTCTACCGGATTTTGGCCATTCCACTGGAAGATGACACCGGAGCAGGAGCTGCCATTGACAAAAGTAGAAGCTGAGTTGCCTCCTTCATTTATCTCCCTGGAATCCCTGATTTCAGTCCCCCGAACCCCCTTTCATCTTTGCCAGAGCAGTTTGGTTTTTCTCTTTGACCTGCCATTGAGCTGTCAAGCCACACTCAGAAGGCCCCTCGTTTCCACAACCAAACAAGTCCCTTAAGGAGGATTCTTGCCCAGAAAAACCTCTTCTAGAAACTCTGTGATCAACTTTTTCCATAATAATTCATTTTGTTTTGTTTTCTCTACACAGAGAATCATATGGATTGTGCTGATGGGCACGTATTCACCCAACTACGTGACAGCCTTGGCCCACGCTGGACCTTCTCAGTCTAGAGTGGAAGGAATTCATTGTAAAGCGTGGATGTTCAAAGGTTGAAACGACTCCTTTGGGAAAGAAAAGAGAACTGGCTGGTCCAGAGAAACTATGAATAAACTTTAGAACTGGCCACAATTACAAACAGCAATGGCCCTTGTTTATTAAAAGTTGAACATTAGAGCTTCTCCACGGAGTGTCCATGTGACTTTGAACTTTTAAGAGAGAAATGTACTTTATGAAGCAGTCAGATTTAAAAGCTGTCACAAATCTTTGCATAATGAGCCACTACAGTGTCTTTGACTCTGAAAATCTGTTGTCACAGTTCTGCCCACTCTTATTACCCCTGAGGTTTCTGTGAATGAGATTTCAGATCTTCTTTACAGGAAATCCTATGGTAAAATAGTTCCTTAAAATGTCAGTTTGAGCAATTTAAAATATCTAATCCTCAAGGCCAGCATGAAGTAGCCTTTATCTTTAAGGTGTTCTACACAATTTGAGTAATTAACAAATTATACACTTGTAACTAGATTTGTCTACTATGGTTTTTTAAAAAACACCAAAAATTTCAGATATTAGATAAATAGTATTTAGTTAAATTTGCATGCTAATGTGATTCTTCCTTACTTTAATTTGCATTTTGGTAACATTTTTACCAATGTTTCTCCTCTTAATTAACACCCTCATCTTTTGTTTCTTTCTTGACCCAGTTTTGAATGTAAATATCCCCTACTTGAAGAATACATGGTTATCTACGCCTATATAAACAGGAGGGAAAATCACAGAGCAGTCTATTTTCAACAATAATTCTTATTTAGTGGTAAAGTGACATGCTTATGAGAAAATTTCAAGTATGATAAATTTATAGAAACTTTGTTTTTCCTTTGTTAATCATTCAATTCTGTCATCCTGTCACCACTAAAATTTTCCATCTTTAGTACCTAATTATCAAGGTCAATTTCTAACAATTCCTTTACTCTGTGACTATGAAAAAAATCAACCATTTGAGAAGTTTTGATTGATAATGAAACAGTCATATAAATTGAACAGGTGACATTCTTTTTAAGGCTTATAATTTATTATTAGTAGTAGAAATTGTATCTCATATAATTAACAAAGTTTTTACTGGGCTTAGAAAGCAAAAAAAAAAAAGAGTTTGTTAGTTATGATGCACAAGAAGTATTTATATTTGGCCAGAATTAATAACTTCTGGATTGTTTAAACGTCAGTATGTATTCAAAGCCCTAGACTAAGTTAAAGCTGCTGTAAAATTTTGCAGAAATTCAATCTTTCATGGTAACTTATTTTCTAACCCTCTAGCCACACTTTATTTATTTTCAACTGAAAAATATTGTCTATTCATTTACAGTTTACTTAATGTCTAATTACAGATTCTCAGTTTTCTTTAAATGCTTGACAAATGTCATATAAATTTTCTGCGAAGTTCATTTTCATGTCATGTAAGAAAATTTTTCTTTGTAAAGAGTTTTAAACTCCTTCATGCTCTGGAAGTAAAATATATTGATTGATAATTTTATAGGTACATATTGAAGTCAGGACAGTGCATTAAGTTTTTTGGTTGTGTTTTGTTTTGTCTTTTTACTTATTTCTATCAGAATTTAACCTTCCCTATTGAGGTATAATTGATATTACATTAGTTTCTGATGTACAATATAATGATTCAATATTTGTATATATTGCAAAATGATAAGTACAATAAGTCCTGTTAACATCCCTCCCTATACAAAAATATAGTTTTTTCATGTTATGAGAATTTCAAGTTCCACTCTCCTAGCTCCTTTGAAATACATAAAATGGTATTTTTAACTGTGGTCACCATGATATACATTATAGCCTTACAACATTCACTTTGTAATTTGGAATTTGTATCATTTGATCCCTTTCTCCCATTTCACCCTCTCTACTCTCCACCTAAGGAACCACCAATCTGTTCTATAGCCATGAGTGCATATTTGTTTGCTTATTTAGCTTTTAGATTCCACATGTAAGTAAAATCATAGGTACTTATCCTTTTCTGTCTAACTTATTTCACTGAACATAATACCCTAAAGTTCCATTAATGTTGCTGCAAATGGCAAGTGACAAGATTCCATTCTTTTTAGAACTGAATCATTTTCTTTCTCTCCCTCCCTCTTTCTGTGTATGTGTGTGTACATATACACACGCCCCCAAGATTCCGCTATTTTTATAACTCTGTGTGTGTGTGTGTGTATATATGACAAGATTCTGTTCTTTTTATAACTGAATCATATTCTTATCTTTCTATAAATATATAGAGAGATTTTATATATAACATTTATTTATCATATATAGATAAATACATGATAATATAGATATATTCTATATAACATTTCTATATTTTCAATATATATAATAATTTCTTTATTAATTTTTATGGACCTTTAGTTGTTTCCATGTCTTGGCTATTGTAAATAATGCTTCAGTGAACACGTGGTTGCATGTACATTTTTAAATTAGAGTGTTCATTTTCTTTATTTAAATACTCAGAACTGGAATTACTGGGTCATATGTTAGTTCTACTTAAATTGAAATCACAATGAGATACCACTTCACACTAGTCAGAATGACCATCATAAACAAATCAACAAACATGTGCTGGCGAGAATGTGGAGAAAAGGGAACCCTAGTGCACTGTTGGTGGGAATGCAGACTGGTACAACTACTGTGGAAAACAGTATGGAATTTCCTCAAAACACTAAAAATGGAACTGCCTTTTGATCCAGCAATTCCACTGCTAGGATTATACCCTAAGAATCCTGAAACACCAATTCAAAAGAACCTCTGCACCCCAATGTTCATAGCAGCAAAATTTACAATAGCCAAGTGTTGGAGGTAACCTAAGTGCCTGTCAGTAAATGAGAGGATCAAAAAATTGTGGTTCATTTACACAATGGAACACTACGCAGCAGAAAGAAAGAAAGAGCTCCTACCCTTTGGGTGGAACTGAAGAGCATTATGCTAAGTGAAATAAGCCAGGTGGTGAAAGACAGATACCATATGATCTCACCTATAAGTGGAACCTAATCAACAAAACAAACAAGCAAGCAAAATAGAACCAGAGACGTTGAAATAAAGAACAAACTGACAATAACCAGAAGGGAGGGAGAAGGGGGATAATGTGGGAAAGGAAGGGAAGGGTCAAGTCAAGGGACATGTATAAATGACACATGGACAAAGCCAAAGTGGAGTAGGATCGAGGCTGAGAGGTGGGGATGGGTGGGAATAGGGGGAGTGGTAGGAAGAAGATAGAGAAAATTGCACTTGAACAACAATAATAAAAGAACTGAAAAAAAATTTTTTTGAGGAACCTCCACATTTTACATGGTAAATGTACCAATTTACATGGGAGTTAGGACTTCAACACAAGACTTGTGTTGAAGCACAGTCTATAAGAGTTGCCCAAAAGCGGTATCGTGGTTTTGGAAGCTTTGATAGATAGAGGAGGCAGAGGGATACACACATAGGAAATATAAAGAGGAATCCTTTGGGACTATTTCATTTATGAAGTAACATTGTCACAAGCAATGTAGCCTCAGGGTGTTCAATTAGAAGAAAAACATATATTTGTTTTTATAGAGACATAATAGTCCATGATTGTGAAATATAATTCATAGTTCACATTTTTCAGCAATGTAGTAATTCAAAAATTTAGCAAAATTTCAGCAAATTTGTAAAAAGTTATCAAAACACAAAGATAATGAAGAGAAACTTTATTGAGTGCCATGTCATTTTAAGATATACTGATAAAACTTCAAATTATGTCCACATAGGCAATTCTTCCTGCTATTGCCAATTAAAAACACTAAAAATTTGATCATGTTATTGAGATAAAAGGTAAAGTTTAGCTGACTTTGTAATAAGAACAGGGAAAAAAAACGTTTCCCATCAGACTGTCATTCTGATTTTGGTTCTCTGTCTTGTTTTTAAATAAAGACACTACTAATTATTGAGAGTTAATGCTGAAGAAATGCTGGTTTTATTAGGAATTTCAGAAATTAAGTGACTGTCCATAATGTGATTGGCCACATATTTTGGCCAAAAGGCTGATTTCATTATGTAACAAGGAAAATAGATCCAAAGCCTGACCATGTCTCATTCCTACCCTTACTGGGTAGATTGAATTTAAGTCCTTGTTGCACCATTCTATTCCAATTTAGAGCCTTCTCTCATGTTGTTTCCTTTGATTAAAAGTTTCTCCTTTCTGCTCTGCCTTTACTGGGCTAAGTCCTACTCATTTAAGTTACCACTTGTGGTAAACAGAGAATAAGGGCCTCCCAAAGAAGTCCAAATCCCAACCTTGGAACCTGTGGATATATTAGATAGCATAGCAAATGAGAACTAAATTTGCAGATGAAAACAACATTGATAATTAGTTGGCCTTGGGAAGAACAGATTCTTCTACATTATCCAGATGGATTCATTGTAATCAATGACTTTAAAAGTAGAAGAGAGAGGCAGAAGATAGAGGACAGGGAATGGCAACATAGACTAACGTGATAACCATAGTTTGCCTTTGAATATGAAGGGAGATAACCACTAAAGAGAATGGGGGTGATTTCTAGAAGGCGGAAAGGCAAGGAAACCAATTATTCCCCCAGAAGGACTGCATCATTGGAGATTTCTTTTTAATGTTTTTTTTTATGATATATATTTATGTACTTTATATCTGCAGAGTTTTTATTTTTAAAAAGTTTTAGCTTTTTAAAAAATTACAGTTTATATTAAATATTATTTTCTATTAGTTGCAAGTATAAAGTATAGTAGCTATGGACTCATATACTTAAAAAAGTATCCCATGGATATTTCCAGGACCCAACTGGCACCACACATAGTTATTAGCATACTATTGATGAAATTCTTGACTTTAGCACAGTGAGACCTATTTTGGACTTCTGATCTCAGAACTATGAGATAAAAAGTTCATGTTGTTTTAAGCCACTAAGTTTGTGGTGATAGTAATCTGGTATAATACCTAAATGGTATTAAATGGAACCTCCATAAAGAATCATTTCCAAAACATCGATTAATGAGTTCCACTTCATAGCACTTTTCTTAATTTTAATTAAATATATAATATTTAGTTAATATTTGTCACCTACTTGAAAGCATAAGCTTGATGAAGACAAGGATTATGTACATCTTAGCCTAGTAATATTCTTAGTGCTTAACATAGGACCTGACTTAATAATGCTTGATGAATAGATAAAATGGATTTTTAAGTAAGAAATTGACTATGGTTAATTTATGGTCTTTGATGGTTATCAAGAACCAGTCTGGGAAAAAATGAGTATGTATTTAAAATTTTAAGAAAAGGATGCCAGGAGAGTAAAACTATTTGCCCAGGGAAGTACCTATTAGTTCTAGGACTTTCTCTTCCTTATAAATATTTCTTCTATCTTTTAAATGCAGAGTATCCCTTTTCAATCTGAATCCTAACCCACATAAATTGACCTAAATCAGGGCATTATTTTTAGGACTACTTACAAATAGTCTTAAAAATAAGCGGGTCCATAATCTAATAGAACCATAATCTGATGGGACAGAACCTAATCCTTTAAAAGAGGAGGAGACACGGGCCATCGCCCCTCCCATGATGCACTGACTAGAGGCCATGCGAGGCCACAGTGAGAAGGTTGTCCACAAGCCAGGCAGGGGTTTCATCAGAAACAAACCCCGGTGGCACCTTAATGTAACCTTCAGCCACGGATCTGCCAGAAAATAAATCTGTGATGCTTAAGCCAGTAAAAAAAACAAAGTATATTACCCTTAGTATAAAGTTAGAATGTTTAATAAACATATGGTTGCTATAAGCAATTAAAAAGCAATAATTTATGTCATATTCTTTTTTCATATCAGTGCTGTATTTATCATAGGTCCATGTTCGAAGATTGATAAGCAATATGAAATAGGAAAGAAAAACTTACTTTTTCTTTATATTTAAAAACAAAAGAGAATTAGCTCCCTGGGAATGATTGGAAACTGATACCATCAAGTTGCAAAAGGATATATAGGGAGTATCCAGGCATTTTTAAAAAGACATTATCAAATGTCATAAATAATGGCTCTCTGAAGTCCTGTCACAGTTCAGGCTGCCAACAAACTGGCATCTCTACATGAAGAATTGGCTTCGAACGTTCTGAGCATAACAAAATTCCGAGGAAATATGAGTAAATATCAAGACAAGGGGCTGCTTTGTTGGCAGATTTACTGGGACATCAACCAAATCAATTCAGCAAAAGAGGCTTAAATTTACTTGCAGCAAGTAATCCTTACAACTGTTTCTTAAGAAGTTATATTCTGTTATTTCTGCTTATTGAAATTATTTTTAATCTGTAAATTTTTAAAAATTGTGTTGATTTTAATAGTGTTTTCATTTGCATATTAGTGACCTCTACATTATAGTGGCCACTAGACAAAGTCAATTTACCAAAACCTATTAAAAATAGTTTTTTAAATGTGAGAAAAGGGTACAGAAATATTAATTGTACAATTCATAGTATTTTTATTTTACATGAAACATTCATTAGCCACTTAAATAAAAAGATGTATTTTCACACAAAAATAAGCTATCTTATTACATTTTGTTAATGAGGCCAGATACTAAGGGATACTAAGGAAGCATGTTCTGTTATAATTTTCTGGATTCATTAATTCAACAAACATGTTTGAACATTTATTATGTATCATATCTTCTACTGAAGTCCTAGTGGAAGTTATAAACAAACAAATACGTATATTATAAGGAAGTGGGAACCATGAAAAATGAATGCAGATGCATATAGTTCATTGAAACTCAGAAAACTGAAATAGTTTACTAAGGAGAAAAGCATCTTAAAGAAGGGGAATTGAGCTAAGCCTTAAAAGACAATAAAAGAAAAGGCTACTCTCTGTTTGATTTGAATATGCTAAAGAGAATTCTTCATTTACTTGTAGTGTTTGTTTCTAAGCAAATATAAGATACAGATGTCTAAAGATTTTTTATTAACAAAAAGACCTCTACTATATAGTATATATATTTTATGTACACTATATAGTGTGTCCAGAAAAAGTCCAACCATTGTTAACATAATGAGACTGGTTTGTGTGACATTGATGTAACCTGGCAGCCAAGGAGAGTGGACTAGAATGTGCAGGTGTAAACAATGACAGCTTCACTATACTAGTTAATGAGGTCAATAGATGCCTTTGAGTGAGTATGTGTACTGTGTGGTCGTTGCATTCAAAATGACTGAGTGAGTAGAGCAACGAATCTGCATCATATTTTGCATTAACCATGAACATTCCTCTACGGAAACTATTTGGGTGATTCAGAAGGCCACAGCTATGGGCAACTGGTGACCGGCAGCTTCATCACAACAATGTTCCATGCTTATGCATCACAACTCATGCAGAATTTTTTGGCAAAACAACAAATTACCCAGGTGACTCAGCCCTGCTACAGTCCAAATTTGGCACCGGTGACTTCCAACTTTTCCCAAAGCCTTTGAAAGGGAAGAGATTTCAGACTGCTGATGAGATTCAGAAAAATATGACAGAGTAACTGATGGTGATTAGAACTGTGTAGGGTCCCAAGGTGCCAACTTTGAAGGGGACTGAGGCATCATTGTCCTATGTACAATGTTTCTTGTATATTCTTCAGTAAATGTTTCTATTTTTCATATGTGTGACTGGATACTTTCTGGACAGACTGCAAATGTAGTGCTTGCAAATATATGCAGGAGGACACGGAGGACCCCAAACATGTGAATTTTTCTGTCAGTCCTGGGCAAAGATTGGTATTGTCAGGTGGCAGCTTTTCTGCACCAGAGAATAAGCTGTGGGCATGGACGGGCTTCCAGACCACTGTGAGAGCGCTCGGGCTAGGAGGAGGTCGTGGCCTCGGAGCCACCCCACTGAGCCAGGAGGTTTCTCCACCACAGTGGTGATCAAAGGGAATGCCCAGAGGCCAGGTTCCCTTCCCCCTGGCCCCCAAGGCTCTCCAACTGTTCCCTTGTGACTTTCCCCCTTGCCACTCCCACAGATGTCACTTGCCTTTCTTATCCAAGTGCCCTCCCGCAAACTCTGTGTGGCATCTTCCCCCAAGCTTGTCTCTCAGTAACTAAAGGCACTTGGGGAGGGTCTTCCTTTTCATCCTGCCTCTCACACCTTAACTGGAGTCAGACATCTACATATTCCATATCCTCCCAAAGCTTCCACGAGGCCACAAGGCAGTGACACATGCAGGACGAGAAGCAGCCCACCTGCTTGCCTGCTGACTCAGTGCTTTGCTCGCTGCAGCCTCCCGAGCTTCCTGTCTTACCAGAAGTGCTGCCCATGCCCCCTACACCCTCCTCCCAACCTGCACCTCATTCCTACTCTCACCCTGGTCCCTTCTAATAAACCGGCATTCCCAGGACACAAACTGTGAAAAACACTACATAAATATACATTAGCATATTTATGTATTTTATGTATAATTTTACATATGTATAAATTGAGTAAAATTTATATAGTTAACTTGTTTTACTAAATACACATAATGGCTGATAATAAGATTAATTTGTTAAGATTCTAAGACTAGTTAAAATGTAAAAGTTAAATTTTTAAGAGACCATCGCTCCCACCATAAATAATACAAACAAGTCAGAAAATGCACACAATCTTCAGGGTTTCTTTGTTTCTAGTGGTAGTAGTGGTGGTGGCGATACTGTATGTTTGTTAACCTTTGCTTGCTATGCTTTGTTTTCTTTACTGTACTAAGAAAACCAAAATAACTTGTGAAAGTCAGCCTTTAAGATGGTCACAGATGATCTCCTGGTTATTGGTCTTCTCTCAGTGCAAATGAGTGGTCCTTTGAAGGTGTGCATGAGTTAAGGGAGATAATAAAGATCTCCTTAGCTACTCCAGACCTTCACTGAGTAACTTGCAAGAGTACCCCAAGGCTACAGACAGGGTGGAAGGACAGGGGAGATTTTCCAAGACCTAGAAATCTAGGAACAGGTCAGAAGAAAGACCAAGCAAATATTTTCACCAATATGTCCCCTAGAGCAAGGGACATAAAGGAAAGAATAAACAAATGAGACTTCATCAAAATAAGAAGCTTCTGTATGCCTAATGAAAACATCAGCAAAATGAAAAGGGAGCCAACCATATGGGTAAATATATTTGCCAATGATACCTCAGACAAGGGTTTGATCTTCAAAATAGATAAGGAGCTCACTGACTCCACTCTAGGAAGACCAACAATCCAATTAAAAAATGGGCAAAGGACTTGAACAGACATTTCTCCAAGGAGGACATACACAGGGCCCAGAGACATATGAAAGGATGCTCAGCATCACTAGTCATCAGAGAGATGCAAATTAAAACTACAATGAGGTACCACTTTACACCAGACAGAATGGCCATCATAAACAGATCAACAAACAAGTGCTGGCAAGGATGTGGAGAAAAGGGAACCCTAGTACATTGTTGGTAGGAATGCAAACTGGTGCAGCCACTGTGGAAAAACAGTATAGAATTCCCTCAAAAATCTAAAAATGCAACTGCCTTTTGACCTAGTAATTCCACTGTTAGGATTATATCCTAAGAATCCTGAAAGACCAATTCAAAAGAACCTCTGCATCCCAATGTTCATAGCAGCACAATTTACAATAGCCAAAAACTGGAAGCAACCTAAGTGCCCAACAGTAAATGAGTGGATTAAAAAACCATGGTACATTTATACAACGGAATACTACGCAGCAGAGAGGAAGAAGGAGCTCTTAGCCTTCGCAACAGCATGGATGGAACTGGAGAGCATTATGCTAAGTGAAATAAGCCAGGCAGTGAAAACAGATACTATATGATCTTACCTGTAAGTGGAACCTAATCAACAAAATAAACAAGCAAGCAAAATACAACCAGCAACATTGAAATAAAAAACAAATTGACAGTAACCAGAAGGGAGCAGGAGGGGGATACTGGGGAAAAGGAGGGGAAGGGTCATCAAGGAACATGCATAAAGGACCCATTGATAAAGATAAATGTGGGAAGGATTGAGGGTGGGAGGTAGGGGTGGGTGGGGCTGGGGAAAGTGGTGGTGGGAAAATGTTGACCAAAAAAAAAAATAGAAAGTGGGAGGCTAAGAATAGTTTAGGAAATTGAGAAGTCAATGAACTGATAAGTACAACTCGTAAAACATGAACTAAGAGGTGCGGGGATGATGGGATGGGGTGCAGAGCGGAGCGGATAAAGGGGAGAAAAAATGAGTCAACTGTATAGTATTATCAATAAAATATACCAAAAAAAAAAAATCCCCTGAGAAAAAATGGCTGGTAGCCAGGCTGTAAAGCAAAGAAAGCACTCGCAGTTGGGAAAACTGGAGGCGGTTTTATAAAATGCAAAGGGATTGCTAGTCAGTTCAGTGCACAGAGTCTAAGACAAGACTTGCTGATGAACAGTCTAGATTGTGATCTCAAATTATTGAAGATTACAGTGAATTTAGTCTAACTAACTGCGTAGCCAAGCCCATGAACAACAGCTCACTATAAAATATAACTCAAAACTTTATACACACACACACACACAAATGGCCACTCATGGCCTAGTAGAATGTAGGGTTTGTATTTTTCTGGAAGTAAGTGTTATTTACTTTAGTCTCTATTTTTACATGCAATTATTGTTATGCAACCAAAAATTATGAGAAGCATCAAAGAGTAGATATATAGGACCCATGACCAAAAGAAAAAGAATGTAGAAGCAAGTCCACAGGTGGCCAATATATTAAAATAGAGGAAGAAGTGATTTTTTTCCTAATAAATATATGCAGTCTGTCTGGAAAAAGTCCAACCATTGTTAATACAATGAGAATGGTTTGTGGGACAATGATGTAACCTGGCAGCCAAGGAGAGTGGATTGGAATGTGCAGGCATAACCAATGGTGATTTCATTATACTAGTCAGTGGGGGCAGTAGGTGCTGTTAAGTGAGCATGTGTACTGTGTCACCATCATATTCAAAATGACTGAGTGAGTAGAGCAACAGATCTGCATCAAACTTTGCATTAAGCTTGAACATTCCTCCACAGAAATTATTAGGATGATTCAGAACATCACATTGGTGACTGGCAACTTCATCATGACAACGTGCCTGTTCATGCATCACGTCTCATGCAGAGTTTTTTGACAAAAGATCAAATCACCCAGGCGACTCAGCACCCCTACATTGGATTTTGCGCCCTGTGACTTCTGGCTTTTCCCAAAACTGATACCACCTTTGAAAGGGAAGAGAATTCAGACCATTGATGAAATTCAGGAAAGTATTACAGGGCATCTGGTGGTGACTGGGAGAATTGTGTGAGGTCCTGAGGTGCCTACTTTGAAGGGGACTGAGGCATCATTGTCCTATATACCTTCATCAATAAATGTTTCTATTTTCATATTACTTGGATGGACACTTTCTGGACAGGCCTCAGATAATTTAAGAATCTAATGGGAAGACTGAACTACACATCTAAAGAGTGGATGACTTGCTAGTAGAAAATAAAAAATAAAAGGAAATAAATGCATACATAGATACATATGTAAATAAATAAAAAGTTAAAACTAAAAATATGTATCTATTTTTAGTCTGAAAACAGACTTGATAGAGTAAATGAAAAAAAAAAATGAGTGAAGGTGAAACAGGCCAAAAGTAGTTCTTCAAATTGAAACACAAAGAAGGAAAATACACAAAAAATTAAAACAATGCATCTGAGATCTGTGGGATAATTTCAAATGGCCTAACAAGTATGAGATTAGATTATGATAAGGGAGAAAACAATGAAAGTAGAGGAATTATATGACAGAAAATTTTCTAAAATTAATGAAAGGTTTCAATCCAAAACCCCAACAGATTCAGTGAAACTCGAGGAGAAACACGAAGAAAATCACACCAAGCCACATAACAGTCAAACTGCTGTAAAACCAAAGATGTAGCGTAAATCTCAAAAGCACCCAGAAGAAAACACATATTATATATACAGGAAGGCAACAATGGGAATTATGACTGACTTCTCAGCTGAAACAATGGAGTTCAGAATATAATGGAACGATACCTTTCAACGCCTTGAGAAAACATTAAGATTTAATGTTTTGATTGAATTAAGATTGCTAAATCACTGGTTTATTTTCTAAGAAACTTTTTTGTTTAACTAGCATTATTGCATTAGCAAAAAAAACTTTCTGAACTATCATGTTGGCTAAAAAGTCAACTATTTTTTTCCATAAAAGACATATTTTTTTCATTTTCACAATAACTTTATTGACTTGGATATTTTGAATATGTCAGCTATCTCCCATGTGGTAGAATATTGATTGTTCTTAATTAGTGTCTCTATTTGTTTGCTATCAACTTCAACTGGTCTACTAGACTGTGGAGCGCCATCCAGCAAGAAATCTCCAGCATGAAACTGCAAACCACTTTTGACACGTTCAGTCACAGCAGCTTCTCCATACACGGCACAAATTTTTTTTTTTTTTTTGCATTTCAGCTGCATTTTTGCCTTTCTTGAAATAATGAACCATAATGTGCCTAAAATGTTGCATATTTTCTTCCATCTTCAATATGAAAATGGCTATACAAAAATTCACGAATTCTGATTTTTTTTTAAATGCGTGCTGATATGACAGCTGTCACAATACAGTCAAACAAAACTATTTCAAATGAAGTTAAAGACAACTAAGCACTACTAGTGCCATGGTAAGGAAAAAAACAAATGAACTTTTTGACCCATCCGATACATTTAGGTGTTGGTTATTTAATTCTATATAGGTAATGATTCTTTCACAAGTATTGCTCTTTACTTATTCCTCATTTGTTTCATTCCGGAATTAAAAACAGAATATCAAACTCAGCACCTCAAAAATATTAAGTGTGAAAAACTCTAGGATGTTTTTACATTTAGATATAATATAAAAATTATAAATTAGAAAAATTAAGACAAAAACATTTTCTATAAACTGAGAAACAAAATAACCTCTTCATCCCACATAAATTAAGAACTGAGAGAAATTGTGAGTCCTTTACAATAATGTCAAACACTTACAATTTCACTATTAAATATTAAATAATACATTTTTAATAATAATGAGTTCCTATAATAAAACTTTATATTAATCCTCAACTCCTAGAAACTTTTTATTAATGACAGTATGTGGTTTTGGCCTAGAATCTGGACTGACTGATAATTGATATTAACATGGAATCATCTGGCCTTCAGGCAAAGTGTAGATTCAATAACCTGCTAAAATAAGTAACAACCTTGCTTCACCAAAACTCAGCATTTTTTTTTCCTGGAAAATAGATTCTAGCACAGTGTCCCCCTCACCCCCACCCCTTGTTCCTCTGGAGACACTGGTATTTAGCAGCACCTGCACTGCAGCCTCCCTGGGGCTGTTGCACTTCTTCCTCTGTCCCTGAACTGAGATAGCCCTACAGGGCACCTTAAGTGATTCTGATTTCTTCCATTTTATAAATCCATGGAAGGTGCTATTTGCTGGCAATTGAAAAATAACCATACCACTAGGCTATTAACACACTGTGTTTCTAGTGTCATTTCTACAAGCCTGTATTTAAAAAAGTCTTTGTAAAAGCAACATATGTGCCTAATTATTAGTAATAAATGCTCCGTATTTAGCAAACTGAAAATGCGATAATTTCTGAGATTTCTAAATGCTGATGAGTTAACCAAAAAACCCAGAGCTGAATCTCTGTTGCCCTTTCTATACAGTTTATGGAAGCCTATTATAGAGTGCCAGTCAATTGACAAAGCAATTCAAGTCAGAAATGCTAGCTTATTTGCAGGAACATTATTAAATCAATTAACCTACTAAGGGCATACGCCATTTCCTTTTTTAGGAACGGTTCAGTAGCAATAAAATAAAAATACAGTCATTAATTTTTCTTTGTTCCAGGTAATGAAGGAAGAAAAATTCCAAAAATGTTTTCAACTTCGTTTTTAACATTAAACAGATTGTGATAAGAAGCACAGAAACAGATCGTGCCATCAAATGGAAAATCTATTCTGAAGCATTTGCAATTAAGTTAAATTATTTTTATCTAACCTTTTTTAATTGCTTAAAGTTAAATTACCTTCACACATTTACTCTCTGTTTGTAGACAAAATGAGATGTATCCATGCGGCTATATTTTAAATCATGCTCCTTCTGATGATTTTCCTGCACCAGTTTATCTCCAGCACTGTGAACAGTCCAGGGCTGTCTCTTAGGAAAATGTAACGTAACAGCAAATGTTGGAAAGCAGCGCATTAAGAATAAATAACCAAGCATTCAGATGTATTTACTTAAAATATAGAGAATCTGGCCCTATGCAAGTTAGAACATGTAAAAGATTTAAGAAATAGCTAACACATTGTCTTCCCTTAGGAAAAATTGGTATTCTTTCTGATGAGTAAGAGTTTACATTAAAGTCATTAGCAAAATAATGCATTTTATTAGAGCTGTGTGGGGAAACACAGGTTAGCTATGTACAAAGAAACCTAAAGTACAGTCCATAATGGACCATTAAAAATTAAGCAATTTTTAAAAAATTCAAATAAGGGAAGAAAAAGAATAAAACTAATTTATTAATGAGGAGAAAAATTAAGATTGCATGAAAAACGTTTGCATCATGGTGTTTGAGCTGTATTCAGATGGCTCCCATTTAATGTGGCGGGGAATCAAAGGAGCAGCATGTTTTAAGGAACGGGAATTAGCTATGTCGTTTTAGTTGTCTTTCTGTCCATCTTTAATGAAATTGCTTGTGGCAACACTGAATTAGAATTAAGAATCAACACAAACATATCTCAATTCAAAAAATAACAGGCATATTAGGACTTCTTACCACACCGACAGTAGTGTAAGCTTATATAAAATGTAAATTCTGTGCTTCATATTGAGAGAGGGAAAAGCAATCTTATTTCAGTTTTCTTGTTGATTATATAGGTGGCGCTACAAGTTAGTAATATGTCAAAGATTAAAATTTTGTATTTCAAATGGCTACAAAATCTATTTTCAATGGATTTCTTTTCCAAAAGATTTTTAAATATTTATATGATCATATGTAAAACCACTGGGTCAATTTCATCTGTTGTATCTTTAATGATTTATTTTCTTTTCCTATAGTTTTGTTGTTTTATGTTTGGGCTTGCTGCATTTTAAGTCATGCATTGTCTGTGCTAACTGGACTTTTAGAAAACATCACCGATTCAAATGCTATTCCAGATGAAGTTGCAATTTATTAAATTGGTGCCACTGGAATTGCAAATAATAATAAATTATAAAATAACCTGGTCTTCCAACTTTAATATTCTGGATGATAACGCTTGGGAGGCTTTGAATGTCATTGTTGGAGGTATTCCAAATTTGAAATGCTTCAGATGAGAGGTATAATAGCTTTGTAGTACCCATGTTCCCATGGCAATTTGTGAAAGAAAACTAAGCTCTACTCTTTCTGTTAAAACCAGTTTAATTCATTGAATTAAAGAGTAATGTCCAATCTACAGCAGCTAAGATGTCAGAAAACATGAACTTTTAGAACACTGAGGAAATGATTTTAAGATGAAAAGGTTGATAAAATATCATTTGTGCAATTTGTTTAATCTCCCATAACCATTCTGCAAGGGCAGGCAAAAATTTCAAGAATAGGAATTTCATTGTTTATTGTCTGCTGCAAGCCCAGTGAAGACTATAAACCAAAATGATGAAATACTTTTCCTAAGAAATGTAATATTTTTCTCTAGTCTCAAAAGTTGCATTAGGCATTTCTTTGTCAAAACCTAAACACTCACATTAACATGTATATTCCTCAGATGGCAGTGGTCTTTGTCAAAGCTATAAAACTTGATAATATCCTATTTTCTGGTATATACCACTTTCTACCATTTGATAAGTTTAAACCCCCTCTAGAACAAAGCCTGGAGTATTTCTAGGGATACAATTTTGGTTATTTATGCGTACAGGTAGCATTCACTAAGAACAAACTAAACCACAAGCACTGTGCTAGAATCTGGGGAAGATCAAAAGGAATAACAAAATACTGTCCATGGTTCTGAGAACTCAGTCACTGGGTGCAGAGAGACATGCAAATAAACTGGTCCTACAGTATATAAAATGAAATATTGAAACATATGTGGACACAAAGTAGGGAGTAGTGCAACATGCTTTGTGAATGCTAGGGAAAGGGTGACAGATTCTGTTAGATGTAGCAGTGGAAGCCTTAAGGTTAGAAGAAATATTTGAGCTGGATTTTGAGAGACGAGCAGAATTTTATGAATCAGAAAAGGGGTGACTATCCCTATCATAGGGAGTTGAATCAATATGCACGGACATAAAATAACACCGAGCTTTGCTGGTTTACTGGTTTATAAAAGAGCATCAGTGGTGATAAAGTAGAGGCTGTATTTGAAGGAGATTGTTGAGAGGCAAAACTGAAATAGCAGGTGGGTCATATAAAGAATACATAAACCACGTTAAGGCTTTTCCTACTTATTTGATTAATGGTGATGAAATGAAGGTTTTAAGTGGAAAATTTGTATATGATAAAGTCTGTATTGTAGAAAAAAGCGTTTTCAGGTGAGCATAGAGAGAAAACTAACATGGAAAGAGATTGTTAGCAAACAGGGCAGATAGCAGGTGGCCCCTAATGTGCATACAGCCCTGGATGTTAATGCAATAAGGATAGAGAGAAATATATGGATTCAAGTGTCTTGGAAAACTGAATGGAATGTGATTCTGGAAATGAAGGAATTTGCAGGTATAGGAACAGTTTAGGAAACTGAAAGGAGGAAGGATCGTGAGATTAGTTTTGCATGCCTTAAGCTGGAGTTGCCTTAGGGAGATTTAAAAGTTATTCAGTAGACCAGAGGTCAGCAAAAATTTTCTGTAAAGAGCCAGATAGTGAATATTTTTGGTTTGGTGGGCCACATACACATGTGCTATTCTGTCATCAAAGCAGCTGTTGATGACAAGTATATGAATGTGTGTGACTATGTTCCAATAAAATTTATTTGCAAGAGGGAAGAAAAAGCCCTTTAGTCATTGCTGGCCAAACCTTACTTTAAAATGTTGAAAATATCTAAATTCTGCAAAAATGCCATTGTCTTAGGTTGGGTTCCCTAGAAACAGATAGTAGAAACGGGGTGCTTACCTGGGATTTATTACAAATGTAAAAAAGTAAGCAATACGGGCATGAGCAGGACACTTGAACCTCTTATGTCCTTATAACAGTTTAACAAGAAGTTCTCCAGGAAAAAAAATTTATTTGTAGCATTTGCCAGTTTTTGTGGTGTATTTAACCTTTTCAAGATGCCATTGTAAATGCACTGAATGTGGAATAGGGAATGATGCGCAAAATTGGTTCACAGCAGCTGGTTGGAGCTGGCTCCAACTCACCATTGAATTCAACTGTGATGCAGCTAAAGAGAGATGGTAGCTGATTCCACATAGCATTCTGGAGCTCGGACACTCTCCAGTTATACCAAATGAGCAGGAAGGCTAGGTCTTTATACCTCCATAGTCACTGAACATGAGCTACACTAGTAAAGGACAAAGCAGCTCCCTTTAGATAAGGACAGTTCCTGGAGGGGAGTTAGCTGTCCAACTCTTGGATGGAGGTCCTCAACCATGAAGATTCTCTAGGATTAGCACCACAATACCCATAGACTACCAGGTGGGACTCAGTGAATGTTTATACAAAATGAAATTATATTCAAGGTTATCACAATTTTAGCTGCCAAAAATAGTAGCAACTATATCTGTTATGAACCTACAATTTCACATAATATTTTCTAAAAATGTCCATTGATTATTTTATTAGCCAAATTGACTTGTCTTGCTTGGTTAAATAGTTGGAAAATAAATAAATTAAGCACTTCCTGCATCATTTGTTACCATCATTAATAAAAGCAACATGAACAATAACAACCATCATAGCTCCCAACTTTTATTTAATTCAGTGTTTAGTCTCATGAAGAAT
Organism: Mormoops blainvillei; assembly: GCA_004026545.1. Classification (NCBI taxonomy): domain Eukaryota; kingdom Metazoa; phylum Chordata; class Mammalia; order Chiroptera; family Mormoopidae; genus Mormoops; species Mormoops blainvillei. Next base: position 237,840 of record PVJD01000617.1, on the reverse strand, counting down.
CACAATACCTGATATCAAACATATTGCAAGGCCACTGTAATCAGAGCAGTCTGATACTGGCATAAGAACAGACACAGAGATCAATGGAACAGAACAGAGAGCCCAGAAATAAACCCAAGTCTCTGTGATCAACTACTGTTTGACAAAGGGGGCATGAGTATAAAATGGAGCAAAAATAGGCTCTTCAACCAATGGTGTTGGGAGATCTGGACACGTACACGAGAAAAATGAAACTAGACCAACAATTTACACCATACACAAAAATAAACTCAAAATGGATAAAGACTTAAATATAAATCATGATACCATAAAAGCCCTAGAGGAGAACATAGGCAGGAATATTTCAGACATTTCATATAGCAATATTTTCACCAATACATCCCCTAGATCAAGGGATATAAAGGAAAGGATAAACAAATGGGACTACATCAAATTAAAAAGCTCCTGCATGACTAAAAACAAAATCATTAAAATGAAAAGGGAACCAACTGTATGGGAAAATATATTTGTCAATGATACCTCAGACAAGGGTTTGATCTCCAAAATATAAAACAAACTTACATGACCCCACACTAGGAAGACAAACAATTCAATTAATAAATGGGCAAAGGACTTGAACAGGCACTTCTCCAAGAAGGACATACACAGGGCCCAGAGACATATAAAAGGATGCTCAGCATCACTAGCCATCAGAGAGATGCAAATTAAAACCACAATGAGATACCACCTCATACCAATCAAAATGGCCACCATAAACAAATCAACAAACAACAACTGCCGGTGAGGTTGTGGAGAAAAAGGAACCCTAGTCCACTCTTGGTGGGAATGCAGACTGGTGCAGCCACTGTGGAAAACAGTACGGAATTCCCTCAAAAAACTAAAAATGCAACTGTGTTTTGAACCAGCAATTCCACTGCTGGGATTATACTCTAAGAATCACATAACACCAATTCAAAAGAATCTAGGCACCCCTATGTTCATAGCAGCATTATTTACAATAGCCAAGTGCTGGAAACAGCCTAAGTACCCATTGATAAATGAGAGGATCAAAATACTATGGTTCATTTATACAATGGAATACTACGCAGCAGAAAGAAAGAAGGAACTCCTACCCTTCATGACAGCATGGATGGAACTGGAGAACATTATGCTAAGTGAAATAAGCCAGGCAATAAAAGACAGATACCATATGATCTCACCTATAAGTGGAATGTAATCAACAAAACAAACAAGTGAGCAAAATGGAACCAGAGATGAGGAAATAAAGAACAAACTGACAGGGCTCAGAGGGGAGGTTAGAGGAGGAAAGCGGGGAAAAGAAGGGGAAAGGTCAAGTCAAGGAACATGTAGAAAGTACCCACAGACAAGGACAATGGAGCAGGAGGAAGGCTGAATGTCGGAAAAGGGAAGTGGGCAGGGCAGGGAAGAGCAATGGGGGGAAAATGGGGACAACTGAACAACAATAAAAAAATTTTTTTTTTAAATCAACCTTAACAGTAATAATGGGCGCAAGCTCGGGAGACAAATCCAGATTTGAAATATAGTTTAACACCTCATGTTATAACTTTGACTAAATATCTTAACTTCTCTAAGACTCACCCAAATCTATACATTAAAATAACAACTTGTTATTGTCTGATTTGCTATTTCACGTAATTCATAAACTTTATCCAATATCATTTTTATGTGCTCAGTTGGTTAAAATATAATAATAATAGTAACAAAATGCATTAATTATATCTCTTCCTCTAGCTACTGTCTTATTATTGTTTCTTTTTTCACTGTCAACCTTCTCAAAACTGGTGTCTACAACAGGGCTTCTCAAACCTTAATATGCTGGGCAATGAGCAAGGAGGCTAAGTCTTTGTACCTCCATAGTCACTGAACATGAGCTGCACTAGTAAAGGACAAAGCAGCTCCCTTTAGTAAGCGCAACTGAATATCCCTGAATCTCTTGCCAAAATGCAGATTCTGATGCAGTATTTGTGAGGAAGTGCCTGAGATTCTACATCTGTAACAAGCAGCTTGGTAGGGTTGATGCCAATGGTTCAGAGACCACAGTTGAGTAGGAAGGTTCTATGCCTTCTGTCACTACTGGTCCATTGCCCCATGACCCTTAACTACCACCAGGTTCAGATAATGGAACGCCATTCACGCCACTGCATTACATAGCTCTAGTCATCTCCTTAGAGTCAAATGTAATTAATACTTTTAGTCCCTACTTTGGTGAACTTTGAGCAGCCTTCCTTATTGTTGATGGAGTCACTGTCACTCCTAAGTAGAAAAGTACCACCCCATCTCTAGGACTCCACAGCAGCTAGGGAAACCATGGCCAGTTGGTCTCACTGTAATTCAAAAGATTTTATCTTATCCCATAAAACTATATAGTCATGTATTTCCTTCTCTCTTCTCTCTTATTCCTTTACATGGTTAATCTCTTCATACGTTTGCACTCTGAGAAATATTCTACTTATAGGAAATGGAGTGTTGTGAAATTTAAAAAGAGAACAAAAAATCCCAATACATATAAAATAAAAAAATAATTTATAATGCATTTCCTTTTAAAGCATGATTTTTTTTGTTTGTTTTAAAAAATAGGAATCATATGAATTAGCTAGTGCAATGTCAAGTAAATAGAAGACATTTTGATGTTCTGTTATCTGAGCAGATAGGTCCCCCCACAAAACTTTAAAAAAGAGGGAAAGATTATTGTTACACTATACCAACAAGTATTGTTATGTTTTTTCTCCTCACATACCACACACACACACACACACACACACACACACACAATTCAGCTAAAAAGTTCCAACAATACCCATACTACCACAAGGGCATAATAAAATAGAAGAATAAGGGTGACACAAAACCCACACTAAGTGAAACAACTGGGTCAGTTAGTTAAGTATTCAAAAAGAGGACTTGAGGTAGATTTCAAAGTAAAATTTTAAAACAAGAAATGAATTGATAGAACACTAAAAATTAGACTGACTTTCTGATATAAAGGGCAACTACGCAGGAACTGGCTGGAATGGAAGTGATCCTGCTCAGCAGGAAGAGACACAGCCTCATACAAACGCAGCCACAGGTAACACTTACTCCGTATTTCAGGAAATCGGGCTCTAAACAAAGAACTTGCCTAGCATTACACAGCAAAGATGTGGCTATGCTGGACTGCAGGCTTCCTAAACTCTGTCACCTGCACTTTCAATTCTTAAACAAGAATCCCAGGAGCCCTCCTTGGAATTAGGGTCATATGAAACATGGCAAAACACCTATAAGTGTAACTTACAAATCTTGTATTTGGATTGACCTTCTTTTTGCTAGGACCTGAATTAAATATCTAAAAGCAGGCTGCTGAAAGTGTAAAGCTGGGCACATTTTAGTGATATCTGTTTGTTTCAAGTTCAAATACATGTTGATGGAATGAGAGTCCACTTAAATCTTTGAATTACAGTTTAAGTGACTTATCCATGGACACACACATATAAACATACATTCATAAAAATGTACGATGGATACATATTTAATAATTAGGGAGTCTCTTTCTCAAAATTATATTCAAAAAAGATGAGTTTAAAAGTTTTAATATTTAAAATGGCTGCTCAGAAGCCATTAGTTGTAAGAATGACATTTATGAGACATTGCTCTCAGTATTCATGACTTTGGCCACATCCCGGAGCAATCTTTAATAATTTCTGTAATGGAATGAGCAGATCAGAACGATAATGAACCTCTCAACTTCTTTTTTTTCTTAATGGATATTTTATTAGATAAAATGGATATTTACTTCTCTGTGTTTGAACCTCTTATAAAAATCCCATATCAGTCATATTGGATATTAAATTTTAAAATAAAACCCAGCTTTCTTTATTTTGACCAACTATACTTTTGAGCCAGTCAAATTTAAGTATGTTTTTGAGAATCCAACAGATATATTGATTGCTGAGCTAGAATAACTTCAAATTTCTAATATTTTATTTCTTCCACAGCAGGGCTTGGACACTTACAATGATTAAAATATTGTATCATTCTCCTTCAGTTCTACTCAACACCATGGGACTTGATGAGAAAACCACCAGTCGATCCCTGGTCAAAGCAGGTGCAGTGGCATCACTGTGTCCTAGTCCAGGAGTCAGCAGGCTTCTGTTTAAAAGGAGGCCCTTTGTAAATGTCTGGTAGAAATTAGTGAATTCAACTGTTGTCAATCAAGTGATGAAGTAGATTTATAGAGTCAGGAAATTAGACCTATAAGCAATGTGGTAAATTTTTATAGCTTGGAAACCATTGCAGAAAATGGAACAAAGAGATTTACAGCTATTAGACCAGCAGAGTCTTTGGTATAGGGTAACAAAAATAGTGATGTATTTTTAAGATTGGAATTATAAAATCAGTGAGTAGGCAAGTCCTGAATTTGATTTTTATAAATCTTCTAGTGACACACACACACCAAAAAAACAAAATCTCTATTACACAGTCATCTTCAAAAACAACAACCTTCCTCTCCATAACTACATATATATATGTACTAATGTATATACAACTAAACAAAATCAGATCAGACCATCTCTTAAAAATTATTATGGTCGCCTTCTTTATGTGGCTTTATATAAGTCTGCAACTGTATCATATAGTTTAAATTTCTAAACTAAAGTATAGGGAGGGTAGGCAGAGAAGAAAGGAAGGAAAACATATACGCAGTTGTGCAGAGTTGATGTTTTTTCTCAAGCTGTTCACAAGCTCTAATTCTTAAAATGCAAGGATATTTTCAAACACAATATAGAATCGGAGTGTAATAAATGCTCAATAAGAATGATTCTCCATTAATGGTTTAATCTTAATAAATTGCATTTTACTCTAAGACACTTCAAATCCTTTTAGCAAAAGGTGAAATATAAATGTAGGAGAAATAAAATAAACAGAAATGCCATAACACTGGTTTATATTTCTTATTTAAAGTAGTAGTGAATTCATTTCCTGCAAGAAAACAAATCTCACCTTGTTAACTTCAACATTTCACAATTGAATCCTAGCTACCCTTGCCTCTGAATTCCCCTCTTTCCAATACAGTGTTTTCTGCCTCATCTTGGCTTCCCCAACTATACAAAAGTGCCAAATAATCCATGAAAAAATGTATAATACAGGGTTTTTTGGGGGTGGGGATGTCTAATAACAAGCTCCATTTAAATATTAATCAATAGGAGGAGAGTAAATGCTGTTTTGGATGCAAGAGGGCTTGGGAATTGGTAGATCATTTATGAACCAAAAAAAGTATGCATTCATAACTTAAATATTTTATTTTAACTTAAATATGAAAGTGTATTTGTTTACAAAAAGTTTGGTAGAGGGTCAAAACTTTTTTTGAGTGTAGATTTGATTAGAGATTAGAATCATCTTGAATAAATCACACCCAAAAAATTTATATCAGTTTACAAATTCTCAAATTGCATCAAGAACAAGGACACATCAGGAATATGAGCACGATGCTTTAAAAATATTTGTACCCCAATCTCTTAGAATTGACTTAGCCACACTAATTCTATAGCGTTATTTAAAATCCTTTTTTCTTTCTTTCTTGAATCGTTCCAAAGTATTCAATCTAATTTTTATGGTAACAGAGATAGTTTCTATTTTTACATTCATATTCATTGGTTTATGTAACAGATAATTGAAATTAGTAATTCAACTTAGTAACAAGCAGCTAGCACAGTGGGGAACAAACAAGCTGACTTTAGTTAAGCATTGAACTCCAAGGGCAGGATGGAACACCAGGCTGGGGCCTACTGGCCAACGGCACACAAACATGACTGCATGAGAGGCTGGTATGGCTTTCTGAGGGAATGGAGAACTTTGGTTAATCTTGTGGATCAGTAAAGGGAAGATGGTTTAATAGGATTTTTGATATATGTATGATTAGGATACAGTGGTGCTGTGCAATATAAGGCCAGAACCATTGGCTACAAGAAACATCGAAGGAAACCTAGATAGTTTCTGATGGGGGTACAGGGGCTTGGCCACAGATAGCTCATGTTAATGTAGTATTACTTACATGAGTTTTATTGCAGATCAATTTCTGTACCTTTAACTCACTTAAGAGAAAATGACTGCTGCCAACAGTTTCTAAGGTTTAATTTTTTTTTATCCTGGAAAATTAATTCTAAGACTTACATTTTTGGACCCCCTTCAAAGTCTCAGGGAAGAACTTTTACTTAAATGCCCATTTCAGTCCAAAACTATTTTGTACGGGGAATGTCAAGGTTGTTGGTATGAACACAGCTGCTCTTTGAAAATTTGTAGAAGTGGGGAGGAGAGACATTATCTGGGACAAAGCATTGAGTGTCCACGTCAGATAAGTTTTCTCCAACACTGAGAAAATGGGGGAAGTTACAGGAAGGACTGAGTTTTATTTTAAAAAACAAAACAAAACAAAACAAAATGAAACAAAACAACCCTATCATTCCAGGCAGAAGAAAAGCCTGAGACCCAGAAGCTACTTTAAATTAAAAAAAAAAAACAAAAACCAGACAAAACAGAAAAGAAAGCAAGGCAAGGTCTCATTGAAGCCATTCTAGTGATTTTGACATGTTAGTTTGACTAAAATGCACGGGCATGGAGGAGTTTTAAGCAGGTATAATTTTATTTCAGATAATGTTTTAAAAAAGATCATCCTGGTCTCAGTTTCTGAATGGTTTCAATAAAGATTTATGAAAAGGTGAGATGAGTTAATAGAATAAGGGTGGAAGACAGAAATCTTACAATTATATTTAAAGCAAAACAAGTACATTAAGAAACACTATGGAAAAATGTACTGGTTTATACTTGCAAAAATAACTTGTAATTATGGAACTGTAATCAAGTCGAGGGGAAGCAACTAAAATCGAAATTTGTTATATTCATGGGTTAGCCTTGAAGGAAGATGACTTTTCACAGGGGCACACAAAACGACTGTCTGTCACCAGGTAAAATAGAGAGGCCCTTCATAGGATCCCATCTTTGAAACTTATAAAAATCTTCTTCTATCCTAATCAAGTTTCCCAAGCAGTTTCCAATGTTATGTCAGTCTTTATCAATATGCATGTTTGAAGGCTGAAGGCAGAACTTTTCTTTGACAAGATTCAGGCTTTTTGACAAGGAAGCAGGTCATCTTCCTCTCTTAATCTAATGTCTCGGAGTCTTAGTTTTTGGAGTTTTGCAGACATAAATGTGACCTCTGAAACAATTCTTAACTGTTTTGAGGTTTAGTTTCTTCATATATAAAATAGTATATTACTATCTATTTCACACAGTTACTTTGAGGTTCAATACTTCAAGTGCCTAGCTCCATACCTACTGAGTAGAAAGCACCCAATAAATGGCAGTGGTTCTTAATTCTTGGTTTAAACTTCCATGGCAAAAGCTGGTGATTACAATATAAGACAGCAAGTGATAACAGGAGAAAACTTTTCCACTTGATCCTCTACTACATTTAGCCACTTTACAAACTAAAGCTCAGTGGAGAATGAAACTGCTATCAGCATATAAAAGCAGGTTTGGGATCAGGTTTAACCAGGGGGCATAATTCTCTTGTTAGGCTGATTTCAAAAGAAAGAATGGAGACTCAAGTTACCTCAATAAAAAGTGGGATGATTTTAATAATGCCTGCACATTGGACTGAAATAGAAAATCTATTACAAAGTAAGGCAACTCTAGACACAGGCTACTCTCTGCTGCTCCCTCTGAAACCAGGGGAAATCTCTCCTCCACCTGCCCCTCAGTCTCCATTTGCATCAAATTTATTTTCTCTCCTCTACTGACTTGTTTTCTTTGTAAACTTACAGTCTCTACTCACTTATACTTAAGCTTTCTCTAGGTCTTCTATTATTATTTACCCTACTTTTATTGCAAATTAACAAATTCGTCTCATTTTTAGTTCAATTAGCTATAGGTTTGGGCTGTTTCATATAATGATACAATGACATATGCCACAGTATTATAGGTAAATCATATGATTTCTGTACATTTTCTATAACATCAAAGTGAGTCAATAGCACCTGTAGCCATCTTTGTTTTGAGGAAAGCTTTTTCTTTAATGGAGAAAATACTGTCCAGTGGAAGTCACTGTCTGATCATGAACCGAAGCTCCCCGGTGCTGTCCATGATCAGTTCTTTACGTCAGTTACCATTACTAATGCTTAAAATAGGGTCGCCACTAATTTGCTTATAATTTGAAAGCTTAATGAGCCAGATTCAGAAATACTAAATTATAAGTAGAGAAAGTTCAGCCCACTTGAGGTCAGAATAACCATTTAGAATTAAAATAAAATTGTAGTCACTTAAATTGTAATATCTGAATTGTGGTGACTTACCCTAGTTGTAAGAAGTCAACATCCCCACTGTCTTTCGCTCTTACCTCTACTTAATCTACTGTACCTCTCAATAATTCTAGAAAGCCCCATGGAGTATCTCAAAAGTGCTCAGGTAATACGTGGATCCCTACAGAAATTTCTGTGTGCCTGATTTTCTCCTCATCGGCTATGTTGCTGTTATTTGTTATCCATGAATTTCTCCAGAAAGGCAGATCACCTCTGACGTGCTCCCGAGCTTGTTGGGAAATCACCTTGCCTGAGATGCTGCTCTCTGGAATATCAGAGAGTTGCAAAGCTCACAAAGTGCAAACACTGTACTATGCTCCCTTCACACATATATTTAAAACATGTTTATTGAACCTGTATCAAGTTCTGAACGCTAAGTGAAACAGGGAATATAGAAGTAAACAAGACAACTACGTTACTTGCCTTGAGGAGTCTATAATCTAGAGAATAAAAAATATTTTTTAAAGTCTCTATTATGCTCACACACATTGGGATGGCTTTTATAGAAATAAATAAATGGCAAGTGTTAACAAGTATGTGGAGAAACTGGAACACCTATGCGTTCTTAATGGGGATGTAAAATGGTACAGCCACTGTAGAAACCATTATGAGAGTTCCTCAAAAAATTAAATGTAGAATTACTATACGATCTAGCAAATTCACTTCTAGTTCTATACTAAAAAATGTTAGGCAAAGTCTTGAAGAGATATATGTAAACCCATGTTTATAGAAGTATCATATACAATCTCTAAAGTAGGGACACAACCAAGTGACCATTAATATTTGAACTGATAAAAAATGTAGGATATATATAAAATAGAATATTATTCAACTTTTAAAAAGAAGGAAATTCTGACATATGCTACAATCTGTATGACCTTTAAGGATATTATGCCAGGTGAAATAAGCCAGTCATAAAAAGACAAATACTGTATGATTCCACTTATAGGAGGTACCTCCTATAGACAAATTCATAGAGACAGAATATAGAATGGCGTTTGTGAGGAGCTGGTGGGAGAGGTGAATGGGGAATTACTTAATGGATATAGAGTTTAAATTCTGCAAGATGAAAACAATCCTGGAGATTATAGAACAATGTAAAAGTACTTAACACTATAAACTGTATAATTATAAATATTTAAGATGATTTTTTATGTTTTATATCTTTTACCACAATTAATTCTTTTTTTTTGAAAAAAAGTCCCTGCTTTTTCTGGAGCCTTATAGGATCCTTTAATGTGATCAGGACAATGTTATCCATTCCAACTGTGGCTTACACATTACCATCTGCCATACATATCCCAGCTCTCTGAAACATCATCTTCAAAACAGCTTTTATGTAAAATCCTTTTAGAGACTTCAGAGCTAATTCCCCAAAGCTGAGAGAAAGCAGATACCATATCAATAATACCATAAATAACCGCCTTTTCTCTTTGGCTTGGGTACCACAAGAACCTCCTTTTTGAACTCCTTACCAAATGCTGCTGCGGGGCCAACCTTGCAAACGGCTAAGTCGGAAGGGAGGAGGAGCGCTGACAGTCTCACAAGCCCAACTGTCTTCATCTGAGTTGAGCTAAATATGTTATATACCACAAATGGCACATTATCCTCCTCACACGTTGGCAAAGCGTTCATCCAATACATAATTTCAAATGAACAAGTTGGCTAAAACTAAGGCGCCAGTGTTCTCATCTTACAATCACATCATGAATAAACGCAATATGTCAATCAAAATGAAGTTTAAATACTCAGTTAACTCATGACAGCACCGCAGCATGTTAAATCCAACTACAATTATTAAAAATTTACAATGGACTAGGTTCTATTCTAAATGGTTTAAATATATTTACTCACTTAATCTTCACAACTACCCTATAAACTGGTACTATAACCTGCATTGTGAAAGTGAGGAAACAGTCCCAAAAATATTAGAAAGCTTGCCCTACATCACACATAAATGGTGGACTGCAATTTTCACCTTAGCAAATCCGTTCCAGAACAAGTAATCTTAATCATCTTTCGATACTGCTGGATGCAGAAAATAAGATTCAGAGAGGTGAAATGACTTCTCAAGATTATACAACCATGTAATAGAAGAGCCAGACCTCTTATTCCCAGTCCAGTGACTTTCTTTTTTCATATTAAGCAGATCAAAGTAATCATTTTGTAATCTCTGTAAGACAAAATAGCCCTATGGACTATGCCATGAGAGTCTTCCCTGCTTGTCATGGTCTGTGAAGTTAGAATTTAAAGGATGGGCCTTAGTAGTCAGATATTCTACTCCTTTTGTCTTATTATTCATTTCCTCTTCATGTTGGTTGAATTAAACTCAAAATACAACACATTTATTAATTTTACTCTAGCTAATTCAAGAGTTTATAATTCAAAGCAAACATCATGCTTTTTTTTCTTTTGTCCTTCAATATATACAGAGTGAGCAAAAGTAAGTTTACATTTGGAAGTCCATGAAACAGATTTTATTCTTGTATGATCATGTATTAATTATTGTATTATTTTCTAAATGAACAACTGTAAACCTACTTTTGCCCACTCCTCTATTATCACTATTTAGAGAGATCGTTTAAGTGGAAGAGTGAAATTAAAGCACAACTACTGTATAACTTCAATTCTGATAACATTTTAAATTAAAATACATTCCTTTTAATATTATAAATTCATTTTCCCCTGATGTTAAATGGAGGATGCCATAAAATATCTAATATGTGGTCCTTAGATTTGATGAGATACAATATTACTGAACTTTAAACTTTCTCCTCTTCACTTTGTATGAGATGACATGTTTTGGGTATTCTTTGACTTAGTAACTAATTTAAGTTTTTGAGAAAAGTGTTACTCAGACACATATTTAGAATAAAAGTACTTAGAAAAAAGAAAAGAAACAGTATAAGTTATTCATTCATAACTGTTATTTGGCTAGCACAACCACACTCATAGTTTGGCACTTTCCTTTTTCTAGACATTAAGAAACTGATGTTATCAAACACACCAAGGTCACCAAAATGGGTATACACATTGCTCTAAGCAGGTACCATCACTTGATACTGTTATACGGAAAACTATTTTGTCTTGTTGATTTCTCTATGTAAACATGCAAAAAAATCGACAAATACTTAGCTTTTATTTTCAAGTAAACGACCAGCCTAAGTCATGTATAGTCTACCAAAGAAAATCAGAACTCTGCTATTTGAAATCAGATCACAACTCTGTTCACATGCAGCAGTACAATTTAATCAATAGCCCATAAACTATTCTGAAATGATTGCAACAATTAGAGTTGTCTAAGCAACTCTTGGTTTAATTCTTAGTTTTTCTCAAATCAATTCATTTATTAATAGAGAAAAAGAAGAGAAAAAAATAAAGACTACTTTAACTTGCCCCCTCCCCCATTATTATTCTCAAAGGGGAATAGCACGAAGCTGAGGCAACGTAAGCTGATCACAAAATGCTTCAATGAGAAAAAAAATCACAGCGTGGAGGACATCACTTTTGTTAGAGCTAAAGGGAATAATATAAAATTGTGTTTTCTCAGGGTTGAGGCCAAGGCCCCAATTCCATCACTGTTGGAGAAAATGATGCAAGTGCAAGAGTCAAACCTGTTTCTATTATAAAAGCAGTAGATTATTCTGTGATTAGTGCCTGGAACTGCTAAGCTTTACAGCTCTGCTTCTGTTCAGCAGTATCCCCAAATAAGGTGGTGTCTGGTAACTCTCTCCCGACCTATCAGGATGTATGAAGCTCTCTAATGTTCTACATAAATGGATACATATGAGTAAGATAAATTTCAAGCAATTTGAGGTCACAAATTGATTCCATTTTGAGGTAACAAACCCGAAATTGCAGGTTCTATTAATTTTTATTTTCTGAGTATGGAAGTGATATCATTAAACCCAATCAATAGAATATACATATTTGGGTTTTTTTCTGTAGTGATAGAGATTGGCTATTATCCTCACCTTCCTTTTTGAAAACAAGAACAGGTCCACATTTGCAAGGTTCTTGGCACAGCCTGGAAATTTTGTCATGGCCATTGAACAAGTTGAAGTTAAGTAGTAAGTCCTTAAAAAAAAAAAATCCCATTATGTCAGCCCAAATCGTTCCAATTAAACTAATCTAGTCAGTTTCAGTCCCTGGCTCATGAAGGGGATCCACACAATGACACTAAAGACTTTAAAATGAAGAAAGCAGCATTCATACCAGAATATTAAAGATAACAACAATATTCCAGAAATATCTAAACAGTAATGCATTGATGGAGAGTGCAGAAATGCTAAGGTGGTACCATGGTTGATGCTGGAGCAGGGTATACTCAAAATAGCTTCATTTGGTAGGGAAATAGAGCTTATGGATTGCAATCTGTGAATTATTTTATTATGCACACACTCTGAGGCCTCAATCAATTTTCTTTGAATATGATGATGATTATAATTATAATTTATAATTGATCAATGTTTTAGTGTTCTAGGAGAATTCTAACTTTCTAGCAAAGAAATAATCATATTGGCTTTCTTATTTTGTTCCAACAGAAGGAATTTTAAGAAACTAAATATAGTAAACAAAAAAAATACTCTGACCTATTTTAATGTATCATCACTAAAAAACCGTGGACAGTGGGAATATACATCTTTAAATAGAGGACAAGGTCTACAATTGTAACTCACTATGGGGTCTTTGTTTTGTTTTGTTTATCCCCTAGATCACCCTTTTTGATTAGATATATTTGGACCTTGACCTGATATTTAATCAAAGGTAGACAACAGGGAGGGATCCAAAGATAGATTCAGGGACTATCAACAAGCATGCTTAATGCAGCAAGTGGTTATAAAAAAAGTGAGAAAATTGATATTCAATATTAGACCATACAAGTTTTAAAAGTTGTATTAATCAAGGTCACCAAAGAAACATTTGGCATATACAAATTATGATAACTCAAGGAGAGCTCTGTAAAGAGACCACCTACAATACTGTGGGTGGAGTACAGGAAGGCCACAAGGGACAGTACAATTCCCCACAGCTAGTGAGAGGAGGGCACCATTCCCACCCAATGGCCTGAGGAGGCTGAGTCCTCTCAATGGAGGACCATCTCAAGGAGTTAAAATCTTTAGTCAAGGGTCTCGATTGCATCCTAGCTGCACCACAAGGATAGAGAGAAAATAACAACAATTACCACTTCATTCTCCTCTTCCAGTATATTGTCTGAGCTCCCCACGGCTATGTCCACCAGAAGAATGAGGGAGAGAAGCCATTAATGTAATCCATATAGGTCAGCTCCTGGGACACAGCACATGTGACGATGGGTGAGAAGTAGGGAGCAGTGGGTTTGGAGGGAGGAAAACATCCAGCACACCTATCAGAACACAAAGTCCTCCTTTCAAACCTTATGGACACGTAACTAACTCTCTAGAACCAGGCTGGGAAATGTATCGGTTCTGCCTTTCATTTCCAAAGAAGAAGACAGAGATGCTTTAAAGTACTAAGTATCCATTCCATATAAGCTGTGTAAGGAGTATATTTTAGGGCTTAAGTAAACAAGCTCAAAGTCAAACTGTCCACATTTGAATCCTCCACCAACTCCTTAGCTCTGTGACATTGGAGAAATTATTTAGATTTTCTGTACATCAATTTCTTCATCTCTGCAATAAGAGTATTATGAACCCTAATTCATAGAAGCATTTTTGAGCATTCAAAAAAGTAATAATGGTAAATTAATATGTAGAATTAAAAGCAAACCTCTATAAATGGCGGTTATTATTATGATAATTTTTAGGCACATTAGCAATAAAATGAATGGGTACCAGAAAAGAGCTCCATCAATTCAGACTCAATACTTTCTCCTGCTGATTTTCTTCAATGTTATTTTAGGCTGAAGAAACATTGCAGGTAAAGATGCAATGCAGAACTCAACGAGGTTCATCTCCAGCTCCTTGAAAACTCCTGACGCAAATTGCAATTAACAGAGATTTGTTGGAATCTTCTTTCTACTGAACATGTTAATGACAAGGATAAGTGGAAGCGAGAACAGGTCTATTTCTGCTCAGTGTAAGCCTCCTGGAAGAACAAGCAGCAGCAATCAGCAAATGTGCTCCTATACTGGTTTTGATTGGATCACTGTCCTGTCACCCCTCCTGGAATCAGATCATGCCATTTTTCATATTCTGAAAGGAAAACCATAAGAGATCAATGAAGAAGCAACTTCCCCTCATAAATCTTTGCTCTTATGAAGTTAATCAGAAGAAGGCTGGAGAGCAGGCAAATTATCTGTGCATGGTTTACTCCATAAGTTACAAGGTTCATGAAAAAAGAAGTATCTGCTTACCAATTTCCGGCTACCCAACATCCCTGCTCGCACTAAGCATGTTCGTCAGTGCACAGGGTGCCCGCCAAGTGTGCCTTATGCAGGGATTTCAAAACTTACGCCCTCTTACAAGATTTGACTGAACTGTGTTTTCAGTACCTTTTCTGACTGGCTTGATTTTGTAATACAATCCAGTATTGTTGGGTCCATTATTATGCCCACAGTGACACTTTGTATAATGGAGGTCTGCTCTGATAAAATTTGAAAATGTCTCTTACTCTTATTAATCCAGGCTTACATGTTCAGAACAGAAAATACAATAAAAGATAACTGCAATTATTTGTACTTCCTATAGACAGGGAATTTGGAGCCCCCGCATGTAAGCAAAAGCACTAACAGATTTTCAGGGAAGCATAACGACTTACTTGGTGTCCTATAATGGTATCCTGTAAAGAAGCATCTTTGGTTATCAAAACAGTTTATTTTACATCTGAGAATAGTTAAAAAGATTAATGTATCAAAATTTCATCATTACCACGACAAAACAACACAGGCTGGGTGGCTTCAACAAACAGAAATTTTTCTCATACTTCTAAACACTAGAAACCAGAGATCAAGGCACCTGCAGGCTTGTTTCTTTTACAACCTCTCTCTTTGGCTGGTAAATGGTCATCTTCTCCCTCCTTCTTTGCATGCTCCTCCCACTGTGTCCGTATGCCACTCTCTTCTTTTTGTCAGGACACCAGTCACATTTTATTGGGGCTCACCAGCATGGCCTCAATTTAACTTTAATTTTTTCATTAAAGGCCCCATGTCCAAATACAAATTCTGAAGTATTGGGGGTCCAGACTTCAACAATGAATTATAGGGGAAGACAATTTAGTCCATAATATTATATTACTGTATAAAATTGTTAAAACACACTACTGAGATTGTAAACTTTATATTGGGAAGTTAAGCAGAGTCAAATTTATGGATGATGAATTACAATATTCACAATACATATTTTTTTTAGTTTTCACATTGGTGCTTCCTTCTGATTGTAATGTTTTTGTTTTAAATTAAATTTCTTGGGGTGGCATTGGTTAATGATGAAAGATGACTTGATTTTGGGTGGCAGGCCCACAGTGCAATTTACAGATCATATACATAGAAACATATACTTGCAATGCTTTTCTAAGGATAGTTCGTGGCTTACTCACTTTCCTCCCTAAGCCTTTACTTACTGTCATCTTCTCAGTGAGACATCCCCTGATTTATATGTAGATACTGCCCCCCAAAGTTTCCATCACACTTTCCACCTATAGAGTTCCCGAAAGCATGTATTGTTTACTAAATATCTTCCATTTTACTTATTTTGATTGGTCCTTACTATCAACAAAACTTAAGTTCTGTGAGCATAAGAATTTTTGTCTGTTAATGTAAAATAGTTTCATAAATGCTACTTTACCTATTAAGTAAAAATAAATAGTAATTTAATTTATCTAATTGAGTCTCCTAATTAACAGCACTAGTAAGACACCTTAATAGTACCTGTATGATATTTCCAGAGGTATAAATGCATCTAAGCTTTGTATTTCCATATTGCAAGCAAAGAATCTCTTGTCAGAATGGTGCTAAAAATTTCAAGCACACTCGTTTTGAACAGATACTGATTTAAAACACCTCTTCAAGTACACTGGAGTACAGAAGAATATGATAATGAGCATTATATTGGTGAAGAGTGATATTGAGGTCAAAAACTGGGGTCAGTGAGAGACTGGATAAAATGAGGTTGGTTAAGATAAATAATTAATTCCAGATTAACGATTCAAGGTTAAACTACTTGATGTACAATGGTGCTATTCTAAGTTATTAAACAGTTAATGGCCTGAGAAATAAAATGAATAAATATGACATAAACCCAAGAAGGTAAAGATGGTGAAATGGAAACTTTGGAGCAGAAACATTTATATTAGCTGAGCTGTTTAGGTTGCCTAGGAGATCTGTTGATTTGCACAAAAAGTACTCAGAAGATGAGACCTTGAGTTTGGCTTATGCACTTCTTTTTAGAGTAGCCAGTATGGCATTTTAATATCCATTGAATGTACTTCATTAGAATTTATTAATATATAGGAAAATATTTTTCTTTTGTTAAAAATACATATGTATATGATAAATATAATTGGTTCATAGTTGATATATGAGTTCAAATTGTAATTAAAGCACCATGGTTTCATGGAAAGATAAAGAAGACAGGAGTTGAATTCTAGACCTAGCCACAATACATTCTATTTATACAATTAAACTCTAACTTAAAATAACTACACTGACTGCTGTGTAGAGAATAGACTTATAGACTTTTTGAGGTATGTGTAAGAGTGGAAGCAGGAAAAGAGTTAAGAGACTATTATGATAGCCTTGTTAAAAATGACAATACCTTGGATGGACTAGGTGATAGCAAGATGTAGTGGGATGTGGATCTAACAGTGATAAGATGTGCTGATGAGTTGGATGTGGGGTAGAGGGAAGAATGGGAGAAGTCAAGGATAAATGAAAGGTACTTATTCTTTAATCTCAAACATTTATATATTATTCCTTAGGAAGATGTACATTAATAGTTGGCTACTATTCAATATTTATCCTGAATTATTTATTGGTAATTACTTAGAATTCATCAAATACTGTGCTGGATGGTATAGCTCAAGTGATAAACAATAGCAAATAATAAAATTGTTCTTATTTAAGTAGACTATAGTCTGCTAGAGGCTATCACTAGAGAACATATACTTCACAGGTAATTGTGGTTAGAATACAGGAAGTGTGGTATAAGTTTTAATGGAAGAAATGAACATATTAGTCAAGCAAGCTTCTACAGTGCTGGGTAACTAGACTTTCCAGGATAATTATTTTATTTTATTATAGCTAATTTAGATGAACTTTCATCCTTCTTCAGGAAAGTTGTTTTGAAATTATACATATTTCTTTGCTTAGAGCTAAATAGAGTTTATAGACACTGTGCCATAAATATTCATTCCTGCTTCTTAAATATTTCTAATAACTTCCTTCTTCATTTTTATGTAATACTTATAATTTCGTTTTTTCATAGATAACATGGTAAGCCAATTACTACTAATGTGAATTTGACATGTGCTTGGTCCTTGTATCCAAATTTTAAATATACTTCTGATATTATATTTATGATCATCACTCCAATGTTCCCATCTTATCCCAAAGCACAGAATAAATTTCTTTTTTTGGTAACTTAGGTAGTTAATTTTATCTACAGAGAAGATACTTCCCAAATTCTCTCCTTACCCACCAAAAGAACAAACAAAAAGATCAGTCAGCCAAACACCAAAGAGCCTCACTGTAGCACGCCGCGACAAGGCAGACTGTTTATGGTCACCTTCATGCCAAGGACGACCCTTATTGTCCCTTTTTCCTTTCCTCTCCCCTTCTCCCTTATAATAAACTTGAAATTGCAATTCTGTGACCTAGGTTTACCATTGTATTGCTGCTTTAATTTTTTTTAAACCCTTTGAAACTCCTATAGAGGGTATTTATGAAGTCAGGGAACAATAAAATATATATAATCCTATGAAGCGCCCCTTCAATTTGTTTTAAAAAATCTATTAACTATGTTTTCCAGACTTTATGGACGTCCTGTAGAGAAAAACAGGGACACAGACGTTTATAACTTGTTTTCTAATTATTCCCAAAAAGTGCAATTACATTTCTTAGATGTGACAACAAAAGTCTCACAATCAAGAAAGAGCACATACATGCAAATCTACACAAAACTGAAACTTCATATATAAGCACAATAAGGGAAATGGTTTACTAAAATAATCTTAAAACAATAGTCAAGAGGAAAAGTAAGGCAAACTCCTATAATTTAATAATTGTAAGTTATTAAGTTTTAATTACTAGATGGCTTTTCCTATTTGCCTTCACAGGCCACTTTCTAGTCTATGTTCTTATCTTTCTGACCTACTGTCTTCTACCCTAAAAGAGTTGTTTATATGGAAAAATAGTACAATAATTAATACAAGTATAAACTCTGTGTTTCATGTAATTACCATTGAAAACCTACTTTTGTCCTACCCTGTATCAACAAAACTTCTTGCCTTCCTGGTGATGTTAGCAACAACTTCCTTCGACCACACCATCCTACATTTTATTCAACAATAAGGTGAAATAAGCATAAATTACTTTTCTACATGCCGATACGGCCTTTATATAACTTGTTCAGTGTACTATTATAAATATGTCTTTACAAGTCTTTCTACTCAACTAGTTTATAAATATCATGGGGGAAAAACACTGTGTTTTATTCATTCTCAGTCATTTCTTCTTTTAGTCAAATATTCACTGACTGCCTTCCTCTGTATTTCATTAAAACTAGCTTTGCCAAGTCAGGAGTTCAGTTTTGGACATTATTGTTCATGGTTTCATAGACTCTAAACGGAGATATTGCGAAGGCAGTTGGATATATGAGTGTAGAACTCAGGAAAGTGGTCTAGGATTGGAGATACAAATTCAGCAGTTATTATTAGCATGTAAATAGTCCTCAGTCATGACACTGGGTGAGATTACCAAGGAAGTATAACTAGATAAGAGCAGAGAACCAAAGCCTGAACTTTATCATTACGAGTTCAAGGAAAAGAGGAGTAACCAGTGAATAAACAAACCAACCAACCAACCAACCAACCAACCAACCAACCGGAGAAGGACTATTCAACAAAGTAAGAGAAAAACCAGAAGTGCATGTGTCTTGAAGCCGGATTTAACCTCAGGACACAGTGCGCTACATAAATAACCAAGTGCTCGATAATTGTTCAATGAGTAAATTGGCATTTACCCATTGGCTATTGTGTGGCCTGTGGACAGTCTACTCTCATCCATTTACTGTACAGAATGATGATAGCAATACTTCTGCTCTGCATTCCTCCACCACTAGAACACACAGAATACAGGTAGAAGTCCCATAACAAGCCCTTCCCAGGGTTGATTTTGGTATGAGAGGGGCAATATACCTAAATTCATGAAAGATGGGCAAGGGAAGAGAGGAAGTACAAAACTATTCTTTCAAATGGTGATATTTGGGTCAGCTCTGTTAAATTTTTGCAGAAAAGTTGACATTATTGTTCAAAATGATGTTTGGAGATTACAAGTAGCTTTAAATTCTAGCCCTGGTTGGTGTGGTTCAGTGCATTGAGCATGGACCTGCCTACCAAAAGGCTGTAGGTATGATTCTCAGTCCTGGACACATGCCTGGGTTGTAGGCCAGGTCCCCAGTAGGGGGCGCGTGAGAGGCAATCACACATTGATGTTTCCCTCTCTTCCTCCCTTCCCCTCTCTAAAAATAAATAAAAATCTTTAAAAAATAAATAAATTCTTTTCCTATTTTCTTTTCTATTTGTCTTTAATAATGAGAGTGGATATGTATTCATTCAGGCAAAATATTAACCCTCGTCACTGTTGGTAATTTTTTGTTTGTTTCCTTTTGTCATATAAATTCTAGTTCCAGTTATGCCCAAGAAGAAGAATTCAAGCAGGCTGGCTGAACATTTACCACCCTGATGACAAATGGTGCTGTAGGTATGGCATTTCAATTTTGGTGTGGAGGATAGAAATGTAATAAATCAAATATTTGTGTGCTGTTGCTTTTGACAAAGCCTGTTAAGGAGACACACAGAAAAAACATATATTTTATGAGTAAAAGACTTAGATAAAAATCCCAGTCATATAATTTACTGCAGTTTAGAGATTACTACTGCTATTAATGGGCATCCTGTATTAGATGGTATATTGAGATAGTATTAGACAGGTGACTGGAAGAGAAGGATTTATGAAATCAGCTAAAGAGAGATAAAACTGAGGTTACATGGAGACATATAAGTCAGAGAAATTGAGGAGTAGATAGCAATGGCATTAAAAAATATATCAAGGTCAAGCAACTCATACTGTGGAACTAAGTGAATCAAGCCAGCTGATCTGTAACTGTCAGAATATTCGAGAGACTATTGTAGTGATAGGTCAGAACAAACCATTCGAAATATATCATTGTATTTGTCTTTTAAAAATAATAAGTATATGTATGTATATATGATATAATCTAGTTAAATGATTTCTGTTACTATCAGATTTTAGTTAAATTAAAAGGCTAGAAAATTCAGAGTAATGGAAAAGAATAACAACAGTAAAAGAAGAGCAATCATTCCAATTTTAAAGATCTTTTAATATTTGTTTATATTAGTAAATAATTATGAAGAATTAGAGAGTTGGGGTTAAATAATTCAAAGATTTGTTTATAACCATCTTCTTAATAGTTGCCACATCTTCCATCTTCCTGACCCTTCTATCTAATGAGTTGATTTCACATAAAATATGGCTTTAATTATGTCATCACTCTTTACTATCACTGCTATTCAGCACCATTTAATAATGCCATACAAAGAAATAAATCCCAAATACTTTGGCCTGGCACTGAAAGTTGACACCATCTGTCTCTATTCTATAGAAGAATCACTTATTACTCCTCAGGAAGACTCCTTAGATCCAGTAAATGTGTTGGGGCTGCTTTACTCATTACAACCTCTTCATTTTCTTAGCCTTTAATCTCCTCTAGAACAGATTTAGTTTCCACTCCTCACCCTCCACCACCACTACCTCATTCCTCCTCATTGCAACTCAACTTCCAACTCCTCTCCAATGACTTCCTAGTTACTGAAACTTGTAAGTAAAATTTTATCTCCTATAATTAAATGCAAAATTTTGGGGAACGTCATGGTTCCCATGCTTATAAGTAACAACCACAAAGTAGAAAAATTGTTAGAGTGTGATGAGGAATGTGATGAATAATGATAAATTAATTTTTATTTGATACTAAAAAATACTAACTTGACCACGGTAAATGTTTTATAGTAAACATATTGGTATAGATATTAATCAATCATTTGATTAAAATAAGGAATTATAAAAACCTATAACTACCTTAAACATTTTATTTGAATATAAAGTGTAAAAGGTACATCTATTCACTGATTATAACTAATGTAGGACCAAAATCTTTTATTTAAATGTTTAAATTTTTGCACTGTCTTCCTTGCACAAACTATAATCTAATGTGTGAATTTCAGCTCAAGTTTTTTCAAAGTTGCTAAGCAAGGTGATACAGAATGTCTCAAGATTTTTCTGATTCATCCCAATTTTTTGCAATTCTCTGCCTATATATTCAGCAAACCTTTTTCTCTTTCAACTTCATCAAGTCTATCCTAAGCATTCAAGGTCATTTTTATACAAGTATCACTTCATCTGTCATACTCATATTTCATCTATTAAGGCATACTTAAAGTTTATAATTGCAATGATAATGTTAACTGGAATGAATAAGTTTAGAAACGAACACAAGTGATTCCTGGTAATGATTTAACTCAAATGGTACAAACACATAGGTTTTTGAACAAGGACTTGAGTGTGTAATGGACGTCCATCTGCATATTTTACAGAGTTGATTAACTACAGGTCAGTTAAGAATTTTTTATTAGAAATCAAATACTCAACAACTATGAACTGGGCAATTATAAGCTGAACACTGTCACTATGGGTCAGCAGTTGTCAAAGAGAAGAATATGTGAAAAGTGAAGATATATAAATGAGTGAACCTTGAGTATCAGCATCAAAGACATTACAGCTTCTCTAGTGGCTTATTAGATCCTGAAAAGTAGCACCAAGAGAAGTATATAAAATAATACCTGGTCTTAAGGACTAATTTGAAGCTGAGGGGATTGTTTCAGGAGTGGTTCCTGAGCTCTACTTATAACACTTTCATTCTGGTTTGTTCCTTTTGGCTTCCAACCAGGTGCTTCTTACCAATGCTGACTCCCTTATCCCATTTCTGCTACCTGCCCTCATGGGGTCCCACCACAGCGAGAGCAGTGGAAGTAATCTAAGGTTCCGACTACTACAATGTTTCTGATCCTAAAATGAGTTACACAGGCATGGAGAAAATAAGCTTCAGTATTTGTCCAGTTCAAAGGTTTCTCACGGGCTGACAAGTAAAACAGGAGAGAAAACACAGGCATGAAACCACATGATTACTTACCTATCTGTATTTAAACAAAGTCAGTAAGAAAAAAATATAATCCGATGTGATGTGAATACCCAGGCTTAAGTTAACCTTATTGAATGCATCTCAAATTATTAAATTTATGATAAACACTTGCCAAGCTTCTTCTAGGACCTTCTTTCAGTGTGGAAGTACCTGCAAGACTCTCCTTCTAATTGTATGTTACTTCCTTTGTGTGCGTGTGTTTCTTCTTTTTCTCATCATAATATCTTTGGCATAAGAAGGGAGCCTCAGCTTGTTAACAGCTGGTACTTCGACCTGTTCAGTTCTGCCTCAGTTGACCCTCCACTCCAGTCAATCCAGCCCAACGGGATCAAAAGCTCAATGAATATTTATAGTCACTTTGTCTGATTTCCACAAGATTTCAGAGATCTGTGATTTGTGAATTTACTGACTTTATATTTTCTTTTTCTATTCATGGGATGGTTAAATTTTGGGGTCAGCTTGACTGCATCACAAGGTGCTCAAATATTTAGTCAAACATTATTATGGGTTTTTCTGTGAGGGTGTTTTTGAATGTGATCAACATTAAAATAGGTAGACTGAGTAAAGTGAACTGCACTCCTTAATGTGACTGGGCCTCATCCAATCAGCTGAAGTCCTAAAGTGAACAAAAAGGCTAACCCTCCCCAAAGTAAGGACATTCCTTCTTGCATGACGGTCTTCGAACAAGGGTATTGGCTTTTTTCCTGCCTTAGGACTTGAAACGAAACATCAGCTCTTCCTGGGGCTCAAGGCTGCCTGTGTTCTGACTTGGAAGTATAACACTGATTCTCCTGGCTCTGAAGCCGTCACACTCAAACTGGAATTATACCTACTGCTCCCCTCGGTTCCCAGCTTGCTAACGCACGCTGCTCATCTTGAGACTTGCTAGCCTCCATAACCTTTTCCCTTTCTCTCTCTCTCTGACCCCCTTCTCTTCCTTTCTGTATATTTATACAAACTTTTTATTCTATTTCTCTGGCGAACCCTAATAAAACTGTGGGGCTTTTCATATGTTCCTTTTTAGAGGTCATGTCTCCTTCTTAATTCTTTAATTAATGCTACTTAGTCAACCAGCAGCCTACTCCTATTTGTTTTAGCCTCTTTAGGTCAGTGTCTGAGTCGAACTGGCTATTTCACTTCGGTTTCTGTTTTTTACTTCAATAGGGACTCTCCAAATGCCTACTTCAATTTCATGCACTGAAATTCATGAGCAGTTCTCATTTTGCTCTGGTACTTAGTCTCGGTTCCTGGACAAACACATCTGAGACCTGATATGCACTCAAGCTCCTCCCTATTTGATTTTAAAATTTACATATGATAATTAGAAAAAGAAATTGGGAGAGATAATTGCTCTTGGAATATTCTCCTACCCTATGGTAGGCACACCCACACACAACATGAAACTTTGTAATGATCTAACATCAAGTTACCAAGGAGTCTAAAATATTATACATGAATATTATGATATGTAAAACTTATCAGTGATTTTATCAAATAAGCCATTACTTGTATTATTTAGAATGTTTACAACTTTTTTAAAACTCAGCATTTTATACAATACAGATATGTGAGAAGAGGTAGCTTTCCTTTTCTAAAAATACTGACAATCTGTGTATAAAAAAATAATCCTAAAAAGGTCACTTGACCACTTTTACCCGGAATGTTAGGACACCTTATGAAAGGCCCATCATCTACCAGAAGAGTCAGAGCAGTTGAGAACCAAAACCTTAGCACTTCACTGAAGTATTGATATGAGTAGCAGCTGGTTAGGAATATAGAGGTCCTGATGAGCTGGACAATAATGAAAATAAGAGCACAACCCTCTAAGAAATGCTGGAGTTCCTTGCACAGAGAATTGCCTTTCCCACGTACAATGGAACTCCTTTTAGTGCACCACAAATACTCTGCCGTCCTAAAATCTCAATCTCTCTCTCTCTCTCTCTCTCTCACACACACACATACACACACACACACACACACACACACAAGCAAGGTTTAAAGCTTAAAGATCCCATGCCTTTGAATACGTTGCAGCTCAGTATTACCTACATTTATATGGTCCCTGAGTATTTTCTGGTGTCCTGTGTATGTTTGGATCACTAAGAAGATTCACAAGTTGTATCTCAATATATTTCTGGCACCTTTCACTTTGTCTTAGAAGAGGAAGTGAAACATCAAAACTCTCAACTCATGATTAGCACTAAATGAGTTTTTCTTACCTTCTGTTCACTTCATAAAGTGAGAAAGTTTTCCAAAGCCAATGACATGGAGAATGAAGCAGAAAAAATATTATATTAAGGGAAAAATAAAACAATTTTTCCAGTATTTATAATCAAAAGCATGTGAATTTAGCATTTTACAGAATTAAACATGAAAATACAGCTGTTGAGAAAAGAAATGGTATCTCATAAATACAGGATTCGAAATACCCAAAATCCACCTAAATATTATATTGTAATTTCTCACACTACAGAACACCTTGTGAGCAACAAGCCCTGAATCATCTTCCACAAAAGATTTAAGAAATATTCACTGAAAGTCTACTACATGCTAGGTATTATATTAAGTAAGCACTGTGTGTTAAATATAATATTAATATAATCTTCATGATGTCATCTATAGGACAGAGAAAGACATGCAAAGAAATAAATACCATATCCTGTAATAGCCCCAATACAAGATATTCAAGGGGTTATGGAAACAATGGGCTTGAAGAAAAATTCACTTAGATGTATCAGTGATTATATCCCAGAGTCTAGAAGGCTCACTAGGAATACCCCAGGAAAATAAAGTTAGGGCAAGCATTTCAAGCAGAAAGATACTATTTAAATGGGCATGGGGGTGGTTAATATCTTCACTTATTCAGGAAAATACAAATAGTTTAGTGTGGATAGATTGGCAGATATGATTTACAAAGATTAACGGACCATCTAAGTTGGAGGGGCCAGAATATAAAGGGCCTTGTATTACATGGTAAGGATTCTAGCTTTATCTGGGATGTATCCATTGAGGAATTTAATCAGGGAGTCATTATGTGAGTAAGTTTTATGTTTCACACTGGCTGTAATGTAGATATTGGACAGAAGGAGATTTATGTAGGAGACACCTGTGCTTGATCAAGTGACACTATCCATTTAACCAAACTTCTTTACCAATGCTTCTTTAATCCTTACCATTTGCTAGACGTTTTGCATATGTTAACTTGTTAAATTCCCATAAAAGTTGTATAAGCCAAGGAAACTGAGGTATAGAAAGTTAAATGAGATGTTAAGAATAATGCACATCGGAGTACATAAAATGTGAAAATGTACATAATAGTAAGAATAATTTTAACTTTTATTTTACTTTTTTAGATTTCCCCAAAAATCAAATAAAAATATGCACACTTATTAGATTTTATGCAGCCTGGTTACAATTAATTTTTTGCAGACCACACAAGGAAAAGTACTTGCTTTTACTTGGTATGGGTTAGGAAAAAAAGCTTCTCTTTTAGCATATTTTATTTCTAATAGTTTAATAAAAATAAATAATCTAATGTATATATACAGATACATGTACATATCTGTAAATATCACTGCCATCACTATGATATTCACCTTATAATGCTCTGTACCAGATAAAAGTATTAGGGGTGGGAAAGACTTCAAGAGGAATTCTGCACTACCTATTTTAAATATGAGCATAATAACCCTTTGGCATGCTTGTTGCTTAATAAAAACATTATTTTTTAAAACTTTGGATTATTAATAAAATATTTGTATTTAAACTTTGTGAGTCACATTCTGCATTTCTACTTTATAAAACTGCATTTGTCTTATTAAAACGTCTAAATCAAAATGTTCTATTCTTACCATTTTTATAACCTTAGATGAAAAACAAAATTATAATACTAAGTTAAAAACTGATTTAAAAAAATTAACATGAAATTGCTAAGTAATGCCCAAATTACCACAAATCGTTGGTCATGGCATTAACAGCTAATTTATTGGCATCATTACGTCTGCTCTTAGAGAGAGCCGCATGCCCACTCCAGAAATAACAAGCATTCAGAATCAGGGTCATTGCCTTCCTATTTGCATATGCGATACAGTAATTGATCTCATGTGCATTTTAAAATTAAAACTGAATTTTTCTTGAATATTCCGTAATAAGTTTAGATAGCATATATTATTACCGTAAATGTTTATTTCTAGAAAATTTTTCTTGCAAATGTAAATTGACTTATACAAATCATTTTTAGTTGTTTTCTTATTTTCCTTAATATTAAGCATTTTTTCTTTTTTTTGAGAAATGTGTTATTTTATGTTTTTATACTTCTATCTTTATCTTCTATGCAGTGACAAGTGTAATAACTTAACAGTTAATTCTGGGTTACATAACTCAAGGTAGAAAAAATAAATTATTAATAACTGGACTAAAAAATATCTTCTTGCCCTGGCTGGTGTGTCTCAGTGGATTAAGTGCCAGCCTGTGAACCAAAGGGTCACTGGTTGGATTCCCAGTCAGGTCACATGCCTGGATTGCAGGCCAGATCCCCAGTGGGGGTGCTAGAGAGGCAACCACACATTGATGTTTCTCTCCCTCTCTTTCCTCCTCCCTTCCCTTCTTTAAAAATAAATAAATAAAATCTTTAAAAAAGATATATCTTCCCCACTAAATTCCTCTAAAATGAAAAAAATAAAGAACATATTTTTAAAGCTTTCAAGCATTTTTAATAAAACTTATTGCTGATAATATTATGAAAGAAAGTTAAAATAGTGGTGTAATATAGGCTAGTCACTTATTGATTTCATTATGAATTCTACACAATGTTATTCTATAATATGTATAGTACCTACTATAGATATCAAATAAAATCTTGAAACCATGATTAACATGGTTTCATAAATTACATATAGGATTTTAATGCCATATTTATGCAAAATTAAAAAAAAAACAACTAATTCAGCTAAATTGAAATGTCACCTTGAACCATAAATATCACAAGGTGCTCTGGCTGGTGTGGTTCAGTTGGTTGGAGTGTCATCCTGTAAACTGAAAGGTTGCTGGTTTGATTCCCAGTCAGGGCACTTGCCTATGTTGCGGGTTTGGTCCCTGGTATAGGCACATAGGAGAGGCAGCCAATTGATATTTCTCTCTCACATTGATGATTGATGTTTCTCTCACTCCCTTTCTTTCTCTCTTCTTCTCTTTCTAAACTCAATGAAAAAATTGTCCTTGGTTGAGGATTTAAAAAAAAAGGTCATGAGAGTAGAGTGTATAATCCCCCTCCACACAAAAGTTGTTGTGAGATTCCACAGGAATATACATAGTGAATATTACATCAAATAGCTAAGGTTCTCTATCCATATTTTGTGATATTGAATTAATTAAAGTGGTGGGATATGCAATTGCTAAAATGCGAGGTGTTTTTTTTTTTAACTTACACAGTCCAATGACAGGGAAGAAAACCAGTGTATATATCTATTTCCTAAAACAAATTACAAAATTCTGACTTGAAATATTACACCATTAAGACTGCTGTAGAGTGTATTTATGTGTGTGTCTGTGTTTATATATCTTTATGTGTGTTTATACTTTCTGGGGCTGTCTGATATACAAATTATGTGAGAAATTAGAAAAAAATAATTAAATAATTAAAAACTAAAAATATCCACTAACATGAAAAACAATTGCCCTCATGATAATAAATAAAACCTCAAGATAAAACCATACATTGAGAGAAAACTTCAGGAATTGAAGATATTTTTCCATAAAAACAGAAGAGGGGTGTGCTGGGTGGAAGGGAGCAAAAGGGAAAAAATTTTAATAGAATAAACAATTTTTTAAAAGTAGAAAAAATAAAGAAAATAATCCATCAAAAACAATAAAAACGGAAGAATTAAATACAGTTTTATTGAGCTTGAACTAAGAGATATAAATTAATTATTGGACAGGAAAGAAAACAAATTCTCTTAAAATTACACAGACAGACAATAGTAGATAAATAGATGATAGAGAGAAATAGATTTTTTAATGAAGCAGTCTTCTTAATTATAGACAGTCACATATGTTGGAAACACACACAATTTTATGTTAGGAAACCTGAATTTAAAAAGTTATTTACCTACTCAGGGTATCAGCTCAGAATAAAATGACAATGGTCAATACCAGAGAGAAATGGGGCTGGGTGGAGGCAGGAGAGGGTAAATGGGGTATAAACAGTGATGGGAAGAGGCATGACTTGGCATGGTGAGCACTTAAAGCAATTTACAGATGATGTATTATAGAATTGTACACCTTAAACCTATATAGTTTCATTAACCAACATAACCCCAATAAATTCAATAAAAATAAATTAAATAATGCATTTGGAATAAAATAATAGCAGCTTCTAAATTCCTCTCCAGCTCATAAATTAATAAATTAGTGAATAAAGTCCACTCTATCCATAAAGAGATGTGAGAATTCATGACTCAAGCTTTAGGTGACCCTAAGGGATTCATTAACTTTGGTTTGGATAAGCTTCATGGGAAAGCAAAGGAATGTCCATTCTTTTCTCTCATCTACTTCATTTCTTCTTCCTCCAATTCAGTCACTTGGAAATCTAATAGGACAAAGTCCAGTTCACTGGCTGGGCCTAATTACTAATAAGTGGTCAGGCTCGTGATGTGGGCCCATTCTTCTGCTTATTTTCATCTATTAAGCTGAGGAAGCTGAGTAAGGAAAACTTGGAGTAAATTCAACTTTTTCTCTTTTTTATTAAAGGCCATTGACATGCTTGGTAGGTCTTGCCATGTGGGATTTTGGTAAAAATTTGATAATGAGATTGGCAATGAATGAAAATTTATTTTCTTATTGGTCTTTAGGTAATGCCACACATTTCACTCTATCTTTGACCATTAAGCCTTTGTGACAGCTGAGGGTGACCCAGCTGAAGAAAATAAGTGTTATTTTATTTTCTATTTATAACTCTTCCTGGTAGGTCAACATCTTCCAGATCTGCACAAAAGTTGAAAGATCCGTTGAAGTGCCTAACAAGAAATAACTAAGAAACATTTTGCTCCATAGTTTTACAACCTCTTCCTTTTAGAAAGCCTCCTCTTAATTAATTACACAGCAGTGTAGTTCTTGTATCATCTGGTCAGCAAAAATGTCTCCATTTTTTTTTTTAACCCAGTTGCTGCCCTGTGAACACAGGACTTAGCACGGGGACCAGCCGGTGTAATCATAGTGCCCCTAGCCGTATTCATTTGTTTGTGTCAGGCGTGTGCGTCAAGATAAATCGGGGTCCTTCCCAATAAGGCAGGAGCCCTCCTCCAGGGCCAATAAAAAGGTAGATGTAACACTGGGAATCAGTTGCCATGTTCACTCTCTCCATCAGACAAGATATCCGAGTGGAGGGTTGGACATAACAGTCAGTCAGGGAGTAAATGTCTTGGAGGGACCGGTTACTTAGAATACCTAGAAGCAAATCAGCGCCTGTACTTCTTCTGATTCAGTCACCTATATCAATATTCCTTTAGTACACTCCCATTTTTGCTGTGTTTTTGGTTTTTGCATCCAAAAGAGTCACACTTCATCTGTTGAAAGTTTAAATTTCCTCCATAATTTAAAAATATTTTTTAAAATATTTATTAGGCATTTCATTTCTTACCTCTTTATGTGCTGTAGCCTTTTTCTCTCAGTTTTGATGTTTAATATTTTTAATATAAAAAACAAGATTTTTTAAAGGACAATATACCTGGTTAGCTATTATCTTATTTTCAGCTAGATGGATTAAAACTACATTTTCTCAATCTATTGATTACTTTTAAATTTGTTTTTGAAAATAAAATATTTAAAGCTTTTTGGTTTTCAAGTCTATAAAAACATTTTTCCTTAAGTTCTTTCTTGCTCATTTAGTTTATGTTTAAAGATTTGTGTAAACACTGTAGAAAATAAAATTTAACTGCTTTTATATATACATATACATGTATACACATATACGGGAGTATTTCCTTGGTGTTGACTTTAAATAAGTTGATCACTTTTCTTTATGAAATAACATTTAAAAATTCTCACAGGACATCTGCTTCCAGATATTCAAGTAAAAATTTTTATTAAAATCTCCTATATCTCAAAAATCCATGGCATGTTCAATGAAGAAATATGAAAGTTAATAAATCTGCAGAGCTTCTGAGAATGACAGCAGGGGAAACATCAGCAGTCAGAAGATTAGAATGAATTTCTGGAAGATAGAAGACTGATGGGAGCACCTTGGCGGATATATTAGAATAAAAGAAGCTACTGCTGCGTATATCCAACAGGAAAAGCTGCAGTGGAGCTGGGAGAGATTTTGCACAGAGCAAATCCCTAGGGTCAGGAGCTAAATAAGGGAAGCTGTAGGGGGAGGGGCAAAAATCACACGGACTCGGTCGGAAAGACACGTGCGTGTTCAGGCCACCCCTATTCCTGTGCGTCCGGAAGTGCTGTTTACTTCAAGGCCCGATATAGACTGAACAATATGTTGAGGGAGTCCGCTGCTCCCCAACTAAGGATTTGGTCACATTAGTCAGACTGACCTTGTGCTGGTATTTAAATTTACCCGTATGTTTACTTCATACTCATGCTCTGGAAACGTCACAGTAATACCTCTAAATAGCA
Organism: Mormoops blainvillei; assembly: GCA_004026545.1. Classification (NCBI taxonomy): domain Eukaryota; kingdom Metazoa; phylum Chordata; class Mammalia; order Chiroptera; family Mormoopidae; genus Mormoops; species Mormoops blainvillei. The sequence goes on along the minus strand of PVJD01000617.1, from coordinate 206,453 downwards.
CATACACGCACATGCATAGCAAATATTCCTTTCATTCAAGCAACAGGCAGTAACGGCAGAGGAAACTCCTGCCAGTAGCCTAGTTAATCTATTTTATCCTTTATTTTATATTCATCAATAACTAATTAAAATTAGTTGATATTTTAGAAAGTCAATATTTCAAAAGAGAAAGGTTAAGATAAACAAATGAGACAACTAATTCTAAAGGAGAAGCAATAAAATTCAGGTTAGAAAACAGAGTGTAAGCAAATAATAAACTACTTCTAATGAATACGTCCAGAGAGCGTAGAGAAGATATGGCTTCAATGAAGCATAGCTTGTTATAAATTTGGGTAAAATTTAAAATGTTAGTGAAAACTAAATCCAATAAAATGTTAAGAATGGAAAGTAAGAAATTATTGCAAAACATAGAAGTAATAGACAAATAGATGAAAATGGTAGAAAATATACTGACAATCCATATCTCAATATTCTTCCATAGGAAGGGCCATAAAATATTTAAAAGTCAGAAAGAATGAGAAAGAGGGGGGAATTATCAAAGGAATGACAGAAATAAAATATTCAGTTCTAAAGATAGAGACATACCTTCAGATTAAAAGTGCTTCATACCAAAAGGTTGATTTTTGTAAAGCCTATTCAGGTACCTTACATAAAAAATGTCCATGGGAAAATAATAAGGAAAACTTTCTATAAGTTTTCCAGAGAGCAAAAGCAAATCTCCTACAAGAAAGTGAGAATCACAATGAACTTTAGAGTCCTCACAACCTCACTGGAAGCTAATCATAAATATATTCTATCTGTAGAAAGTGAGCAAAATAAGATGCAGCAAGTTTATCTCCCATGTATCCTTTCTGAAAAAGATTATGTACCACAGGAAAGAAAAAAAAAAGTAAAGCAAGCAAATGTCAGACAAGGGTTCCAGAAAGGGGTAGACGAGAAATTCCCAGAGTGGCAACAGTTTGGCAGGTCTAAGGAGAAGTCATTATTCATCAGAGCGTTCATGAAACCATTAGAGATTGACCTTACTGATTTGAAGGAGGCATATATAGTTCCTGGAACAAATATATATATTAGAAAGTCCAAGGGAAAATATGAACCCCTAAGTAAGAAAGACAGTGCAAAGAAAACTAAAATATGAATTGATTTTGAATGGTAAATGAAGTGTAAAAAGGAGAATGCTTTGGAGCTGTGGGATTTTCCCCGTTTAGCTGCAGAAGGTCGTGACATGGAGCCACAACTCCTCTGAGGATCTACCAGGTTCTGAAGTAAATGATATTGATAATCTTAAGGTGGCAAACGCTACACCTCAGCCTTACATTTTCAGAGTAAACCTGTAGTGATATAATGGAAGGATGTAACATTACAGACCTGTAACCATGGAGATCTAATATTACAGAATGCACATGATATGATTTTTTCACAATATAAAGGAATGCTGATGGATATGCAAGATAGAGGAGGAAAGGAGGGAGGAGGGGAATTGATCCAAGGTTAATGGATCAAGAAATAGAGTTTTAAGTATATTGTTTAAAATTATGTAATCAATTGAAACAATATTTATTATAAAACATGGAATATGGGTGGAAGAGGAAGATTAGTTCAAGTTAATCTTCAGTAAATGGAGTCTGATAATGCTTACGGTTGATCAATTGAGAAATTGTGGCATAAACCTAAAATTAATATACTATAAACAAACAAGAAAAGCACTAAAATCAGAAATAGTCCAAAACTGTACTAGAACACAGACTGAGCATGTGTCCTGAAGACAAACATTTCATTGTACATTCTTCAGAAAGCATTAGAAATATATTTTCTTTGTATGCTCTAATTTTATAATAAAAATGAATAATTCTAAAAACTTTGTTTTCCAATATTTTATCTAAAAATAAAATAATTTCTTGCCATATGACTTTTTTTTCAATGTTCATAGATTACATGAACATTGTAATCTAGGGCCTCCTACACCTACCTTTCTCTGGGCTTCAATTTCAACTGCAACAATGTGGCTCTGGAGGGCATGGACCACTTTTTTGCCGGTTTTGCGGAGGGCTGGTTTTGAAGGTGCAAAACCATCATGACAGCAGTGCCCTATTCCAGGACAAACAGAAGCCTTCCAAAGGTAAGTGGAATGACGCTTAGGACACCAGGAAAACACCCGTGGTCATGGAGCAGAACCTGAGCCAGGCCCTTTTGGACCTGTATGGCATGTGCTGGGTTCTACCCACACAGACTGTCATTTCTGCTACTTCCTGGAGAATCGCTTCCTGGATGAGGAGGTGAAACTCATCAAGAAGATGGGCGACACTTGACCAACCTCTGCAGGCTGGTCGGCCCCCAGGCTGGACTGGGCCAGTGTCTTGGTGAAAGACTCACCTTTGGAGCCCTGTAGCCTTGGAGGAGCCCCTCTGCCTCCCCCGGTGTCTGGCTTATGTGTGAGCCTCTCCCTGCAACCACTAGGCAGCCTTTTAACCACACTGGAGCACTATCCCATGCTACAGACCAAATGGAAAAAAATAAAGCTTTTTGAAGAAAAAACAAATCAGTGTTAAATGTGCATTTCAATTTTAAGTAACAACCATGAAACATATAAAAGCTTTCATCAAAAAAAGAGAGGCGTCTTTGATAGTTTGGATAATTTTCAATAAAGAATTTAAAAAATTATTTTCTACCTAGCCACAATTATTTTGTTTCCCCATCATTCTATCATATGAACTATTATTTTTGTGCTTGTGTTTCAATCAGAACTTGTTCTGACTAGGTCTACCAGCGTGAATATTTTATTAGGTAGGTTGACAATTATCAGGGTCTGTGGACAGGAGGAAAAAAGAGAGGGAAGAACTGGAAGAGAAAACAAGGGCTTTTTTATCTGTTTCAGTAATTGAATTCCAGAAGAGCCTGAGCTCAGAGACCATGAGTAAAGCCTGAGACTTCTAGGAAGGCTTCCAAAACTGGTTGCACACACACTGTTATTGCTGCTCCTGCCGCTGAGTTTCACACATACATCAAAGATCATCTGCAGAACACTGATCCGGCACTAAAGCTGCTCCCCACAAATTAGCAGGTTTGAACAGGAGCCTTAGAACTGAATCCGAGTGCCACCTGTTGCACATTGGTTAGGAATGTGGACTCAGTTTGACTCCTGACCCTACTGCTTTAAGGCTGTGAATTAATCTCTCTGTACCTCCACTCTCAAACGTATAAAATAGATGATACAATGAGGGGTAACTACGTGACACAAAAAGGCCTTTGGAATGAGATCCGGTGCAGTTCATGTTTACCATAATCATTATCTGCTCACTACATAAGCTCAAACAGAATTCACACAGTAAAACTGGAGTCCACGGCATTATCTGTTCACTTCAGAGCACAGCCCTGTGTGTGACCATCCTCTCCATGTGGCAGCACATGCAGGGAGGATGTAGGGATACCACAGCCTAGTTGCCATCAATATCATTTTTATTTCCCACTTTTTCTATCTGGAGGTCCCAAGCGACTTTCATGACATTCTTCTTTTATCACCTTTTTCTTGAAAGTCACTAATGGGAAGATGGTAAAAGAAGTATGGCGGCGGTATGGAAGTTTGAGATGTGGTGCAACTCATAGTTTAAGGTTCACAGCCCCAAGCCAGGAACCATAAAGTCCACGCTAGCCCCCCTGATGGCACTTTATCCACCAGTGAGGATGATTTCCCTGGCCTGCCTACTACCTTTGCCTCTTAAATTCCTCAGATAGTTTTGTATCTGGTCTCTTCATTACAGTATCAGTGGAGAAAAGTGAGAAACACATGGTTTTCCAAGTTGCTTGCTTTATTTTATTTCAGTTTTAGCCATTCTCTTTCTCTATACTCCCATCAGTTTGCATGTACCAATCAGTGCCTACACATACACACACACTCCATAGCCACACGTGCACATATACATACACATGCACCTATACATCTGTGTGCACACATGCTCATAGCCCTGTGCTTCAGGCTAATCATATAAACCTCTTGTACCAGTTTTCTGTTGTTGCTATAACAAATTATCACAAACTTTGTGTCTTAAAATAGACATTTATTCTCTTATAATTCTAGAGACCAGAAGTTCTAAATTAGTTTTACTGGGCCCAAATCAACATGCTGCCGAGGGGAGAATCTGTTTCATGCCTCTTTCTGCCTTCAGTTTCTGTAGGCATCCTTCGTTTATGGCCATGTCAGTCCAATCTCAGCCTTCACGGCCATATTGCCTTCCCCCCTTCTGTCTGAAATCTTCTTCTGCCCTTACAGTGAAAGGGCCCTTTGATTGCACCGAAGGTCTACCTGGATAATGCAAGATAATTTCCCCATCACAAGATCCTGAACTTGGTCACATTTGCCTGTTATTTTTTTATGTAATGTAACATTTACAAGTTCCAGAGATTAGGATATCGATATTTTATGAGACCATTATTCTGCCTACCACACTCCTCTTCTTTTGAACTCTTGATATTAATGGCACCATTTCTTTTTCTAGTCACCTGAACTGGAAATTTCACTACAATGTCTTACCATTTTTTCTCTTCTTACACTGCAATTCCATGATATAACTAGCCCTCCTCCTTACCAGTGACACTAAAATTTAAAATAGTCTCTGCATGTGCGTTACCACTATTACAAAGATCTGAATTGCTCTCATCTGTATTATATTAATAACCAAATGAATCTTCCTGCATCCAAGTCCTTCCTCTTTTGTCCATCCTCCAAATAGTTTCCAAAATTAAAAAATATATATTATCATGTATTTGCTCAACTTAAAAATCTGTCAGGGGCCCCTTTCTTGTGGCAGGGTTAAACCACATTAATAATATCACTCTCCACTTCTCCTCTTTACTAACTCCTTGACCACCACGTGTGCAATATATGCGTTGTGCTTTATTCCACCATCTGGAAAGCCCCTCCCCTTTATGCACTGAGACTTGCTTTTTAGCCTTTAGGATGTTTATTGTGTATCTCTAATAACTTTTCTGTCATCATTTTTCTGAATCACTTAAGTAATATTCTCTCAATATGTTTTAGCTTTTTGTTTCAAACTCTTAATATTGTGCTGATTGGCATTACTACTGCTATCGCAGAATTGTAACCACCTGTTTCATACTTTTTCTATATTATTAGATTGTGATATTTTATGGAACTTTGTTTTTCTAGTGCCTTAAAAATGTCATTGCAGAATAGGAACTCAATAAACATCATGCGAATCAATAAGGACATGCTGGGGCATTCAATAGCTGCGCACTTGAGAACATATGCCCAAATGTCCAAGTCAACACACTTTGAACTTCAGGGCAGATAAGATGAACACAGTTGTCATTTACAAAAATATTAGGTCAAGTTGAAATAATAAATTACCATGAAATATAAGTGGCTTAACAAAACAAAAGCTATGTCTTGTTAATACACAGTCTAATAAGGCTGAATAACTTTCCAGGGCAGTTCTTCACTAAATGGTGTCTGCAAAGATCTGCTGAGTTCTCACATTGTGATTTCTTTGTTAAAAAGCATGGATTTGAGAATACTGTAAGAGGAAAAGAGAAATCTAGAGGGTTGATTTTAAATAACCTCAGTCTAAATGTGACACCCATCTTTTCCATTCATGTCTATCAACCACAATATATCTAACAGCCCACCCAACTAAAAGTAGACTGGGAAGGATAGTCTTCAATGTGTGTAGATAGGAGAGGTCAACCAGATAAGCCTGTAGTGTCTACTACATGTGTTCTTTAGCCTCTGAGGAGTTCCAAATCGACATTCAGACTTTACCCTGTTATAACTCACTCTCTTCTTTTTTCTTTTCAAAATAATCATTCCACTATAGACAGGAATTAGAAGTTGCTACAGGTGCATTCATAACCAAATCAAGTGGTTGAAAACAGTTAAAGCTAGTAGCTCTGAATATTATTTTTACCCTAGCAAAACATTCTGCAATATAAAAGTAAACTCAAATAATGACACATGTTGTAAGTAAATGTTTATTAAGCAAACTGACCTTCTACTGAGATTTTTTTTTCCCTGAAAATTATTCCTCTCAACTGTAACTTTCATTATTTTATCTAAGAATGGATTGGATGGGTTTGGATTCTGTTTTTGGTTTTGTGTACATGTGTAGTTTCTTTTTAGCTTGATGCTAAAGAATTTAAATAAAATAATCAAAAATCTAATTCTCTAGAACAGCTGTTTTTAACTGGTGTGCCCTGGCACACTGGTGTGCCGCAAGAATTTTTAAAACATGCTATACCTGACTATTTAGTCAGGGGCACTGACCTCTTTTCCCTTAGATGATCAAGTAAAAAATAACAACAGCCAACACAACAACAGCTGTCTGGTGTGAATGAATCAAAATTGTTCATTTTTTTTGTCACATTGGCAAAAAATATTTTTGGTGTGCCACAGCTAGTAATTAGTTTATGTGTGTCATGGGAAGAAAAGGACTGAAAATCGCTACTCTAAAAAAATATATTCAGAAGATTTCCTTGGAAAGGTGACTAAGAGAATCTATAAAATTCTAATGATGATTTTAATAAGATATGGAATTTATGGGTCTATGGTTGCAGTAGAAGCAGCTTCATATCAGCAACATGGATCCTCAACTACCAGAACTCTTGCTAAAAGAAGTCGACATATTTTCCACAATCTTTAATATGAGAAAGGCCATTTGCTTTAAAATATTCAGGGGTATAGGACACAGAAAATATATTATCCATCCTATTTTTTTCTTGCACAAGAAACTTTAACTTGAGCAAAAATATAATTCTCACTGTATCACATAAATATGCTAAAAATGGACAATATATATGCATTTGGATATATCCTATGTCAACAAAAAAATTTCTTCCTAGATGTGTAACAGAGTAGAAAGTTCAACTTGGTCTAAATAAATGAGCTAGAAACTTCTATAAATGCAAAGAACCAACAAGCAAATAAAAATAGACATAAAATAGAAACTAAAAAAAAAAAACTGAGCATAAACACTATTTTATGAAAAAGTGGTTTTCTAATGTTTATTCCCCTAGAAATTTTATTTCATTTATTCTATATAGTTGCTCAACAAAATTTATTAAATGTTTAGTATATTTGGATTCCAGAAAACATGTGATTTAAAGGTGAGTAAGAAAACTTCTTGGTCTCAGGAAATTTGCAGGTTCCATTGTGAGAGATACTATGTTTTGAGTGTGTGTATCACTCCTCTAGATCCTATGTATCAGTGCATTAAAATATCAATATATGTGAAGTTTAGGAATTTAGTTTAAATTGGCCATGGGGTTTTTAAGTATCTCACTAAGATATTTCCTATTCACACACCAATTCCACATTCCCCAATTGAATCGTCTATTTCCTCAATTAGCTAAGGTTACAAAACTAGGCAATTACAGAGCTAGAACTAGAACACAGACCATCTGGTTTGAATTAGAAAGAAAGGGAAGGCTACTGAATCAGATCATTTACTCTGAACTCTTTCAGCGGTATTTGTGGTAAAAACAAACAAACAGTCAAACAAAACAAATATTGATTTGACTAAGCTGATACTCATAGGCTCTTAAATTTAAGTTCACTACAATGGAGACTTATAATATTGGGAGCATATTAAACAGAAAGGATTGAAAGAGCCATTTGTATCAATAAGTCAATTAAAAGACCAGTGTGTATAGGTCACTTATAGATACCTCTATAATTATGTGTTATTAAAAAGTTTATAAGGCCTAGAAAGAGACATTAAAAGAAAAGATTTTAAGTGAATGCACTTTAAAGGCTGATGAGCTGTGTTCTAATTCTGCCTCTGCAATTGCCTAGTTTTATGATCTTAGTCAAAAACCAAACTTGATTGTATTCAATTTTCTCATCCAGAGAACTGGGGTGATAATAATAACAACATTACTTCACAGAGCTGCTGTGCACAATCAATGAGGCAACAAATCACACTTACAACAGTGTTCAGCAAGTACTCATTAAATATGAGTAACTACCATTAAATATATATACATATTATATATACACATACATATATGCTTAAGCTTTAGATGGTAATTTTGTATATTAAATATCTTTAATAACACAATAATTTATGTGACAACTTATAATCCATTTTTAAATGCTAGTAAAAAATTTAGAGAAGCTTAATTCCCAAAATCCCAGCAGAAACTTAATGGTGTTTCCATGATAATTTTTGATGAGAGAAAAAGTCATTCAAATTTATTTCCAAAAATAAAACAATATATATTGACCCAAACACAAATACCATACCTCTGCTCTTGTCCAACACTGTGTAAAGTTCACCACACACTTGAATCAGGTAGATAGCACCAACATAAATGGTGTGGTATTAGGATATAAAATAGACTTCTTATTACTTTAGACTAAACTATTGCTGTTCATACAATTTGAGGACAACAATAATTTACCTTCTTAATAAAAAAGAAGAAGAAGAAAAGAAGAAGAAGAAGGAGAATAAGAAGGAGAAGAAGAAGAAGAGCAGCCCTGGCTGGTGTGGCTCAGTGGATTTAGAGCCAGCCTGCCAACCAAAAGGTCGCCAGTTCGATTCCCAGTCAGGGCACCTGCCCGGGTTGGGGACAGGGTCCACTGTTGGGGGCGTGCAAGAGGCACTGATTAATGTATCTCTCACACATCAATATTTCTCTCCCTCTCTTCCCCTCTCTCTAAAAATAAATAAATAATATATTTTAAAAATAGTAGCATCATAGTACAGTTGTTTAAAAAAAAAAAGGAATAGATTTCCACAGAGCATGGCTATATCTATGAAATCTGAGTGGAATATATTTCAGGCTGTTTTCTTGGTCATTAGAACATGACTTTAAACATGTCAGTATAAAAACAATCTGAGTGGTTTTGTAATAGAAAGTAAGTATTTTAGTGATGTATGATATAATTTTGATGAACAACTTTCAGAGTGAAGAACTAATGGTTTATCTGTCATAATTAGCCCTAAATATAAAAGTGCTCTGATTTAATAGTCTAGATTAAGGGGAATTTTTTAATCCTTGGAAGCAGAATCTGCCTCCTATTTAGAGGCTCCCAATAGCATCACTAATGTTGATGTTGAAGAATTGGACCAATTGTTTGCACCTGTACATCATTTGCACCTGCGTTCCTGGTAACCCCAGGAAAGGCAGCTTCCATGAGAACCAGTAAGAATGACTCTGATGATTTGGATACAGAGAAAAACACTACTACTCACATATTTTCATTGTCTTTGAAAGTTTTGGTGATACTTTTATCCCTGCAAAGTGTTCATTGCGGTTGTAAAAGCTTATCAGGCCATTTGCTTCATAGCGTGAAATTTATTCTACTTTAAAGGCTTTTATCAAAGCATTGTCTTTGGCAACTGATAATATGTTATGCAGAATTGCACTCGGTTATCAAATGACATTAATCTTAGATCTGAGGTTACACTGAGGTGAGGAAATAAATTGAAATTGAGAGTGTTGAACATGGCATATAGAGTGATGCTCTATACTGAACCTAATAACATATCAGTTTGGGACATTGTTAGTCTTTTAAAATATAGTAGTAAAGAATTTTGTTGACTTTAAAAGAAGAGTTAGTGAAGATCTGATTTTAACATATTGGGTAACTCTGGAACAAGAAAACAGAAGATTAAAAATCCAAACAAAAATAAATTTTCTCTTCAAATTCTATAGCTTCAAAAATATTTCATGTTGTGAAAACCATTCATAACATCTTTCATACATTTATGTATGATTTCACTGATGAACATAGATGCTAAAATCCTCAACAAAATATTGGGAACCTCGTCTAGCAATACATCAAAAAGATTATACACCACCATCAAGTGGGATTCAACCCAGGGAATGCAAGGATGGTATAATACTTACATATTAATAAATGTAATACATCACATAAACAAAAGGAAAGACAAAAATCACATGAGCATATCAATAGATGTGGAAAAAAGTACAGCAGCCATTTATGATAAAAACACTCAGCAAAGTGGGAGTAAAAGTGGGGGCATACCTCAACATAATAAAGGCTATTATGAGAAACCTACATCCAATATTATACTGAACAGGCAAAAACTAAAGTTTCCACTAAGTTCTGGAACAAGACAAGGATGTCCGCTTTCACCACTTCAATTCAACATAGTATTAGAAATCCTAGCCACAGCCATAAGGCAAGAAAAAGCAATAAAAGGCATCCAAATTGGAAAGGAGGAAGTAAAACTGTCACTGCTTGCAGATGACATGATAGCGTACATTAAAAACCCTATAGACTCCACTGAAAAACTACTCCACCTAATAAGTGAATTTGGCAAAGCAGCAGGACACAAAGTCAATATTCAGAAATTGAAGGCATTTTTGTACACCAACAATGAAATATCAGAATCAGTAGTCAGGGGAAAAATCCCATTTACTATAGCAACAAGAAATAATAAAGTCCCTAGGGATAAACTTAACCAAGGAGGTAAGAGACCTGTACTCAGAAAACTACATACCCTGAACAAAGAAGTTAAGGAAGACACAAATAAATGGAAGCACATTCCTTGTTCATGGATTGGAAGAATTAACATCATCATAATGTCCATACTACCCAAAGCAATTTATAGATTCAATGCAATCACTATCAAATTACCAATGACATATTCACAGATATAGAACAAACATTTCAAAAATTTATATGGAACCATAAACAACCCCAAATAGCTGTAGCATTTTTGAGAAAGAACAAAGCAGGAGGGATCACAGCCTGACATCAAACTATACTATAAGGCCACTCTAATCAAAACAGTCTGGTACTGGCATAAAAACAGACACGTAGATCAATGGAACAGAATAGAGAGCCTGGAAATAAACCCATGTCTCTGTAGTCAATTGATATTCAACAAAGGGGGTAGAAGCAAAAAATGGAGTAAAAATAGCCTCTTCAACAAATGGTGTTGGGAGATCTGGACAGCTATATGCAAAAAAATGAAGTTCGACCACCAACTTATACCACACACAAAAATCAACTAAAGATGGATAAAAGACTTAAATATAAGTCACAACACCGTAAAAGTCCTAGAGGAGAACATAGGCAGGAAATACTCAGATATTCCACGCAGTAATATTTTCACCAATATGTCCCCTAGAGCAAGACACATAAAGGAAAGAGTAAACAAATGGGACTTCAAGAAAATAAGAAGCTCCTGCATGGCTAAAGAAAACATCAGCAGAATGAAAAGGGAATCAACTGTATGGGAAAATATATTTGCCAATGATACCTTGGACAAGGGTTTGATCTCCAAAATACATAAAGAACTCACATGACTCCTCTCTAGGAAGACAAACAATCCAATTAAAAAATGGGCAAAAGACCTGAACAGACACTTCTCCAAGGAGGACATACACAGGGCCCAGAGACATATGAAAGGATGCTCAACATCAGTAGCCATTAGAGAGATTCAAATTAAAACCGCAATGAGATACCATTTCACACCAGTCAAAATGGTCATCATAAACAAATCAACAAACAACAAGTGCTGGTGAGGATATGGAGAAAAGGGAACCCTAGTGCACTGTTGGTGGAAATGCAGACTGGTGTAGCCACTGCGGAAAACAGCTTGGAATTTCTTCAAAAACCTAAAAATGCAATTGCCTTTTGACCCAGCAATTCCACTACTAGGATTATACCCTAAGAATCCTGAAACACCAATTCAAAAGAATCTATGTACCTCAATGTTCATAGCATCATAATTTATAATAGCCAAGAATTGGAAGCAACCTAAGTGCCCAACAGTAAATCAGTGGATCAAAAAACCGTGGTACATTTACACAACAGAATACTACACAGCAGAAAGAAAGAAGGAGCTACTACCCTTTGCAACAGCATGGATGGAACTGGAGAGCAATATGCTAAGTGAAATAAGCCAGGCGGTGAAAGACAGATACCATATGATCTCACCTATAAGTGGAACCTAAGCAACAAAATAAACAGGCAAGCAAAATATAACCAGCAAGACTGAAATAAAAAACAAACTGACTGTAACCAGAGGGGAGAAGGGAGGGGGATGACAGGGGAAAGGGAGGGCAAGGGTCATCAAGGAACATGCATGAAGGACCCATAGACAAAGCCAAATGGGGGAAGGATTGAGAGTGGGAGGTTGGGGTGGGTGGGTCTGGGGGAAGTGGTGGCAGGAAAATGTTGACAAAAAAAGAATAGACAGGGGGAGACTAAGAATAATATAGGAAATTAAGAAGCCAAAGAACTGATATGTACAGCCCATAGACATGAACTAAGAGGTATGAAGATGATGGGATGGGGTATAGGGCAGAGGGGATAAAGGGGGAAAAATGGGATAACTGTAATAACATAATCAATAAAATATACAAAAATATATTTCATGTTGTGTAAACCACTCATTACATCTTTCATAAATGGCTAATTTAAGAGCAAATATAAAGTTATTACAGTTACAATGGCAAGTTCAAATAATTATATTTGTAATTGTTAAAACACTTTTTCATCTATCGCATTAAAATATATACCGATAGGAATTATAACTAAGAATGATATGGGATTTTTGGCTTATTACATCAATATTTTGTTAATTAGTTGATGAATGAGAAGCCACATTATAATTAAGGTTGTTTATGTATAAATTGCTTGAGATATTTTTGAAAATATGGTGCAGTCATTATCAAAAATAGATTAGAGAATATTTTTAGACTCAAACCCTAAGTTAAAAGTCACATCCTTAAAAGTTATCGCATTTAATTATTTTTAACTCCTTGAATGCTTTAGTTTCCTTTAAATCTCATTCCTGAATTTATTCTAATTAGTTCTATTTGCTTAAAAATAATAACTAATTAAATAAAATTTATTAGCTTCACTTGGTTCCCCAGGCATCCTTATTAACAGTAGAGCATAGATAGATCAATGTGAAGCTCTTTACATACATTCATTAAACAACATTGAACCAGAACAACGTAGGTTGGCATATTATCCCTCTTCCTGAAAATCCTGCTTCTATTAGAACATTATTCCAATTCAAACTCTAATGATTAAACAGAAATCCCCAACTAATTATGTATGAGAAAAAGCTTCCTACTTGCCCAAGATTAGTGTAATATCAAAACTCAATTTCTAGAATTCCCAGTTGGGAAATTTTTAGAAGTATCATAACATTAAGTTATTTAGAAAAAGGAAGACAGAGAAAAAAAGATGGGTGTGAATGGAGAAAATACTGAATAGTGAACTCTTCAAATAGTTTTTAAACTAATCTAAAGATTTAAATATGCATATAATTTATATATAAAGAGAAATACGTACTTGTCTATATGTACATGTAGTCTACCAAATAAATAGCATTATAAATTGTATAAGTTAATTTCACTTTCACTTGCATTATCTCATTTGATTTGAAAATTGATGACTTTTTTTTTTACTAATAATCTATATTGAAAAGAACAAAAGGCATAATTTTTAAAACTGTCTAAAATTCCAATGGCCCATTATTAGTTTGATTTTATCATATAAAAAATATATATTTGCCCCGGCTGGTTTGGCTCAGTGGATTGAGTACAGGTCTGTGAATCAAAGAGTTGCTGGTTTGATTTCCAGTAAGGGCACATGCCTGGGTTGGGGACTGGGTCCCCATTCGAGGGCGCATAAGAGGCAACCGATTAATGTATCTTTCACACATTGATGTTTCTCTCCCTCTCTTTCTCCCTCCCTTCCCCTCTCTAAAAATAAATAAAATCTTTTAAAAAAATGGATATATTCATTAAATGCTTATTCAGTCCTAAGCTATAAAATATGTTTTCTAACCATGAGAATCATTAAAAAGAGGCCTCAAAGCATACACACACACACACACACATTAATTTTAAATAACAAAAAATCTAGGAGTTGGAATTTAATTCTATATGCAAGCTATCACTGGCAGATTTTAAACATTGGGTGTCCTGTTGTGCATTAAGTTAAAAAATTATTTTGGTTGTTTATATTCATATTAACCTGACTGAACTCTGGCCTATTTTTTACCAACTACATTTAATGTTAATTTTGCTATTACTTTGTGCTTTCTATGTTTTTTCTATCTCTGACCATAATATCTGTTATTTCAATAATGTATTTATATCAGCACAGTGTAATAAATTTATGGAGGCATTTAATGATATTTAAAACCATGCTTATCACATTTCTAGGGATGTCAATACCTCTAGCAACCCCCAGTGGCTTGACCATTAATGAAGACCAAATGGAACTAACTGGTAATGTAAAAAAGCTTGGCAATAAGCCTGTGATATTGAATTTCAAAATAATGAAAGGACTGAGAGATAAAATACAGGGAGAAAGAGCTCTTAAATGTTAAGTAAGCACATTCAAAAGTAAAAGAAAATAATAGTAATAAGCTAGCCTTTGATTATGTAAACTTTTTATCCTAAAAAAGCTTTTGTATTAACTAACTCATTTCATTCTAGTGACCTCTTTATGAGCTAATTTATCTCTTTTTTAAAATCAGGGAAGGGAAGGAAAAAAAGGTTAAATGACTCCTTGGGTCACAAGACTTGAAATGACAGAGTAAGGCTTTGACCTTAGGTCAGCCCATAACTATTTCAAGAGTCTTTCCATCACTCCACATAGTGTTCCACAGCCAAGACCTGGAAAATTAGATGTCTTCGATGGATGGGAGGTCTTAAGAGACAATTTCAATGAAGGGTTAAAGGGAAGTTTATCGGGATTGCTTGTAAGATTTTTTACACCACACACACACACACACACACACACACACACACACACACACACACCGGCTTAGCTATATGCTATATACACAGACTACATTATCTCTAGTTTGGAGTAGTGTCATGGTAAGTCATTGGTATTGATGGGAATAACAAACAAGTTGGGCAAGGCTGCTTAGAAACAGAAATAGTTGAGAATTATGATCCAATACTTTCATTTTTTAAAATAATCTTGAATAATTTTTATTTGAAGAAGCAATGAAGTCAAATAAATTAATATAAATGCCCAAAGGATCACTGAGTAAATGAAGTACGGGACTGGCTTTTATAGAAGATGAACTAAAGTCAAGCCAAAGTAAAAAAACAATAAGATTTCACAGACTGAGAGAAGAGTCAGGAAAATTTAGGTTTGGAATACACTAAGACATGTAAAATGAAAAAAAAACCAAAGGAGACATGTAACAACAAAAAAAATTGTCGGTTTTAATTATAAAAATATTTATTATTGTAAACAAAAAAATAAAGAACTATAGAAAAGAAATTAAAAATTACCAAGAAACTCATAACCCAGAGATAAGCACTACTAACACAATATCCTCTAAATCAAATACATCCGCATTATTTTAACTCTGTGTATTGTTTCCCAGAGAGGCTGAACATTTTTTATATACTTACCATATATAAATTCCACACACTCCTCATAAATATTTATTAACACTTCTTTAATATTATTAAGATAACACTGGATTTTTCTCTCTACAAAGACATGCTACTAGTGGCTTATGGGTATTATCTTAATTAATTTTTTCTATTGAAATGCCATTGACATATAATATTATCTAAATTTAAATGTATAACATGTTGAGTGAATACATTTATATACTGCAATGTGATTACCACCACAGTGTCAACCAACACCTCTATTATGTCATACCATTATCATTAAATTCTTTTAAGTGACTTTTCCTGTCCTTTTCTGTTTTAAGAATAATAGTGTTTCTTGAAACCCTACTTGTCCAAGCTCCTCTTAGTTTAATAATATCAACTTTTTCACTAGCATATTGATAGGATTTTAATGTAATTTTAAAGAAAGGTAATTAGAGAAGCTTTGTGCATGATTAATATTTAGGGAGACATGTTAACAGATGACACACAAAAGCAGAGATTAGGGTAGGTTTATTATGCAAGTCTTCAGTAAAAGTATTGAATTTTGTTTATGTAAAATACTTTTAAGCTATAATTTAAAGTAGTTTACTACTATTGTAGTAATTTTAGTTATTAAGATTTAAAAGGCAGATTTCAGATTACTTTTTTCTTTTTTTAAACCGTTTTATTGTTCAGTTACCGTTGTCCCCATTTTGCCCCCATTGCTCTCCCTTGCCTTGCTTAACCCTCCTCCCACATTCAATCCTTCCCCCCGTTGTCCTTGTCCATGGGTCCTTGGTACATGATCCTTGACTTGACCTTTCCCCTTCTTTTCCCTGTTATCTGTGTCCCCACTTTTGTCACTGTCAGTTTGTTCTTTATTTCCATGTCTCTCTTGTTTCCATGTCTTTCTTGCTCGCTTGTTTGTTTTGTTGATTAGGTTCCACTTATAGATGAGATCATATGGTATTTGTCTTGCACTGCTTGGTTTATTTCACTTAGTATAATGCTTTCTGGTTCCATCTGTGCTGTTGCAAAGGGTAGAAATTCCTTCTTTCTTTCTGCTGCATAGTATCCCTTTATGTAAATGTACCACAGTGTTTTGATCTACTGATTTAGTGATGGGTACTTGGGCTGTTTCCAGCCCTTGGCTATTGTAAAAAATGCTGTTATGGACATTGGGGTGCAGAGGTTCTTTTGAATTCGTGTTTCAGGATTCTTAGGGTGCGATCCCATCAGTGGAATCAATGTGTCAAAAGACAGTTCCATTTTTAGTCTTTTGAGGAAACTCCATACTGTTTTCCACAGTGGCTGCACCAGTCTGCATTCCTACCAACATTGTACTAGGGTTCCCTTTCCTCCACATCCTCGTCAGCACTTGTTGTTTGTTGATTTGTTAATGATGGCCATTCTGGCTGGTGTGAAGTGGTAGCTCGTTGTGGTTTTAATTGGTATCTCTCTAATGGCTAGTGATGCTGAGCACCCTTTCTTATGTCCATGGGCCCTCTCCTCTGTATGTCCTCCTTGGAGAAGTGTCTGTTCATGTCCTTTGCCTACTTTTTAATCGGATTGTTTGTCTTCCTTATGTGTGGAGTTACGTGAATTCTTTATGTTTTGGAGATTACACCCATGTCCGAGGTATCATCCGCAAATATATGTTCCCATAGAGTTGGTTCCCTTTTCATTTTGCTGATGTTTCCTTTAGCCGTGCAGAAGCTTTTTAATCTTAGTCCCGTTTGTTTATTCTTTCCTTTATATTCCTTGTTCTAGGGGACAAATCAGTGAAAATATTGCTACTTGAAGTATCTGAAATTTTCTTGCCTATATTCTCCTGTAGGGCTTTTATGGTGTCACAACTTGTATTTAAGTCTTTCATCCATCTTGAGCTTATTTTTGTGTATGGGTGGTTTCAGATTATTATAAGAAAAATATTCAGACAATTAAGAGTGGTCTAACAAGAGATGAAAATTGACCTAGATGAACCCCATCCCAACACTGGAAGTATCCATGAAAGACATCCCAAAACACAGTAAGTGCTTGTGTGTATATTTACATTTATGTATATGTGGGTGGGGTGTTATTTATACCCACATCACTAGTTTATCCACTCATATAATTAACTTTTACACTTTTGTTGAGAGTCTTCTATATGTAAGATCCTGTTATAACTGCCTGGTAAAAAATATTCATGAACAATATTAACTTGTAGTCTTATAGGGGTGATAAAATATATAAACAAAAAATATAATATTAAGTATGAACATAATTTAGATTGGAGAAATATTTCTTCTAGATAGCACAATCATTCCCTGAGTGAATTATCATTAGAATTATTGATTAATGGGAATGTTTTAAACATGCTGGTGGGGAAGGCAATAGTTGAATAGGTGAAAAATGGAACAAAAATTACATAATTTAAAACAGGCAAATAAATACAGTGAACTAAATTGAAGAAGGAGCTACAGGGGGAAAAAGAGGAAATTAAAACATAATACATACAGGTTTGGTAAAGAATAGCATGCTTCAACCTAAGAAGTTTGAGGAGTGAATATTCCATGACAAAAGATTGATTATATTATTTCAAATAATTAAGCTTGAAAGAATAAAAAAAGAGAAAATACTGGGAAGAAAGCTGTGACTCAGGAAGCCTAAGAAAGCTTATTACAATTATTTAAGGAGTATACAATCTGCATGGTAGCTGTGGAATTAGAGCCAATGACATGGTGTGAGAGACTCTGCATGTGCAGAATTAAGAAGTCTTTGGAACTAAGTGGCTATATATGGAGAGCGGAATACAGAATAAGAAGTCATGATGCTGAGAAGCATGCTGATGCTGTTAACAAAAACTAAAATTAGAAAGGAGAGAAAACTGAGTGTGAATATATTGGGTTTGATTTGGAACCTGAATAACCCAGGTGTCAGCTGAGGTATTCTACCCTTAAACATTTCAACCAAAATATCAAGAATGTTTAACTATGTGCAGCAAAAGCTATTTATTTGGAACAGAGGTAGTGAGGAGGGTGGGTAACTTTTACCAATGGGGTTTCATTCTGTGTTTTAGCTTCTTTTGAAATAATACACTTTACAGAAAACATGTTCATCTTTTGCATGCTGATTATTCCCACCATGTGGACTCAGTCATAAAATTTAGTCTCCCATATATTAAAATTGCTGGCATATTAAAAACTACTCAGGAAAAAAATGTAACAGAGAGGAACTGCCAAACTTATATGTTCATAATGTTTCAACAAGTTAATGATTTAGTCACAAGTGTGCTAGTCTTTAAAATTAAGATGTATTTGTGAATTTGAAGTCACTCAATTGTTTACTACAATTAAACAATGTCATGAATTCTTGAAGATTTTTCTCATCAAATAGAAGGGAAGATGCCTATCTCCTTCCAGGCCCTGAGTTAATTACTAGTTTACTTTGATTGACAAATGAGCATGAATTTCCATATTGTGTTTTCCTTGGGTGTGATAGGCAGTCCCACAATAATCCCTTCCTTTTAATATTCAGACCTTTATGTAATACTGTCCCCGTGAGTGTAGGCTGGATATAGTGACACACTTCTAACAAAATGTTAAAAAATTACATTATGTCACTTCTAAAATTAGATCACGAAAGGACTCTGCCTCCCATATGACCATCCTATCTTGCTCTGAGAGAAGCCAACTATCATGTTCTGATCTATGGAGAAGCCACTAAGCAAGAAGTGAACGGGGGTCTCTGGGGAAAAACCAGTGAGAAACTGAAATTTTCAGTCAAAGGAGCCTATGAGAACATGAGGGTTTTTTTTTTTTAATTACTTGAGTAAACTTGGAAGTGAATCTTCTCCCACTTAAGCTTTCATTTGAGACCACAAACCCAAGATGACACCTCAAATTGCAGCCTTATAAAAGCTCTTGAGGTGAAGGCACCAGTTGAGGCTCGCTTGATGCCTTCCCCACAGAAAGTGGGAGGTAGCACGTGTTTATCGTTCAGCTACTAGATTTGGAATATTGTGTTCAACAGCATGGACAGCGAATACATTGGGAAATGTTTAAAGGTGAGCTTCTTCTACAAAAGAAATATTCCAAGCAAGTAAATGTCATCTGGCCACTAAGCAAAATATGGACAAATTATTTTCACATCCTTTTATTGCATCTACTTTTTGTAATTTATATAAATTACCTCCTGGGAATGGAACCAGTCAAGCCTTGCTATATTATACCAGCCAGTGACACTTTATTAAGACATTTTCTCTGGAAGACTTAGCTTACTTTATAACATTGTCTGAGGATCTCTGGGCACAATCAGATTTTTCTGAAAATCTGGAGAGATAAAGCACATTTACACTGTGGAATGTGGACAACATACACACAAACATGCATTCTGGTGTTTTTTTTTTAAGTCCCAGGTTGTCTTTCCTCTTTCAGATTTCAGACTCCTACCATGTCACTTCAACTTCATTCTCTGTTGACCCCCTCTGCTCTTTTACAGCTGTTTTTACCCACCCTAAAATTATTCTTCATTTATCCTTAGAGCAAATTTGTTTTGATTACTTGCCTGATGCAAATCATGCTTCATTTTCTTATTCTCCACCCACAGGTTTCCTGTAAATGTGTTTTTTTTCCAAATGAGGAAAATTTCTTCCAGATGACTAATTCTAGTGACAACTAATTAAAATAGTTTTGTTTGTTTGTTTGTTTTTGACCAAGAACAATTTGAGGAATCAGCTCACAATTTAGTTATCAGTTTTTACTTTAGCAATGATTGGTGATATAGAATAGAGTCATCCTCCAAGAAGAAGACCTGTTCAAGACAAGTTAATTATTTTAGCTTAACAATGGCAAAAGGAGCCCTACTGAAGGAATGAAAAGGCCCCAAAAACAAACTCACTGTACTTAAGATCATTCTGATTGAAGCAATTTTTTTCTTCCCAATTTGACATTAAATGTAAGCTTTATTTAAAACTGTGGAATATCATCTTATAGTAAAGTGCCACTCATGGTAAATCACTTCCAAATTGACATTGTAAATTCTATTGCAAATAAGTTAGGAAAACTTGTTTTTATCTGTGTTAGCCAGAGGGATGAGCCCAGACTAAGGTACTTGTTAAACAATATGATAAAATCACCTTTAAAAAATAACATTTTTGGTTTCCAGATAAGATAAACTAAAAGACCAGATTTTTTTCTCCTTCCTAAAGCAACCCAAAACAGGACAAAACATAAAATAATGGCTTGTAAATGCTGCATATCAGGAAACAAAGGACAGTGATCACTAAGATGAAAAACGCTGCGATTGTTCCAGCTTAATTCCTTGAGTTTTGAGCCAAGACACAACACTCTCAAAACACACCTGAGTTGGAGTGGAAGAGATGAGAGGCTGGGGAGACCAAGGTAACTGGACTTTGCAGGGCAGAGTACAGGAAAGGAGGAAATTGCACAGAGAGAAAACTTCAGAGATCTGCAGGAAATTTCCTTTGAATAGTCCTCTGAGTACTAATCACTGCGTGTGTATGAGGAACTTACATGAGGCTGAGGAAAGAGCCAGCTGGAATGGTTGGTAGTAATAGTGTTAAATGCTCACATAGGGCCAGGGATAACCTAACTTCATGATTCATGGGTCGCTGGGCAGAGCACACAAAGCGGTCTTCTATAGGTAGTGGGGAACAAGTAGTCCTAGACTTGTATAGGTAGTAGGGAATAAACAGACTGGGCAATATAATGTAGAATGGATAGTGTTTTTACCAAATGATGCTGGAGCAATTAGATATTCATATGCAAAAAAAAAAAAAAGGAAAAAATTATTAGCAAAAACAAATTTAATTACAACCCAAGGAGCACAATCTATAAAAGAACAAATTCATGAAGTGGGCTTCATTAAAATTAAAAAACTTCTATTTAAAAATGATACTGTTGAAATAGGGAAAGAAAAGTCACAGATTAGGATAGCGTATATTAATACAATTTGGTGTTTCAGGAAAACTCTGTGGATACCCTAGACATCCAAAAAGACTACATACTAGGCCCTAGAGCAAATTAAGCCTAGAAGATCCCTGGAAGAAAAACAAAATGGCAAAACCAAAGCCGTCCTAATTTGGGCACATGAGGAGAAGGCAGGGTTCTTTGGAAAAGAGAGTAATGCAGGAAAAAAACGAAGGCAGCAGGAAAAGAGTACCAAATATGAGATGGACTGACTCCATAAAAGAAGACACAGGCTTGAGTCTATAGGAGCTGAGCAGGGCTGTTGAGGACGAGATGTTGTAGACATCACTCACTCATAGGAGGGCTAGGAGCTGGAGCTGACTCAACGGCACATTAACAACGAATCTAGAATATATTTAGAAATTCTCAAAACTCAATAGTAACATATTCAACCACCAAAAATATAAATAAAATTTGAACAGATGCTTTACCAGTGAAGATATGCAGGTAGCATGTAAACTCATAAAGGGATGATCAACATTATTAGTCATTAGGAAATGCAAATTAAAACTATAGGAGATAAGACTCAGTCGTGGGTGAGGATACAGAGCAATTGGGACTTTCATAAATGGTAGGAGTATAAATGGTACGAACACTTTAGAAAACAGTTTGGCAATTTATGTAAAAGTTAGACACACACATGTCATATGATGCAGCCACTATACCACTAAGTAATTATAGACATGAAAGCATATGGCCTTACGAATACTTATAAACAAGTGTTAATGGTGGCTTTATTTATCATATTCAAAAATGCTAATAACTCAGATGTCTATCAACAGGTGAGTACATAAACAAAATCTAATACTGTATATTCTACAACAGAATACATTTTGGCAATTAAAAAAGAATGAATCTTTGTACATTCGAAAACATGGGTGATTCTCAAGTATTCTAAGTAAAGCGCAGACGAAATAAATGCATACTGTATGACTCCACTTTTATGAAATTTATATCAAATTCTAGAAAATTCAAATTAATAAGCAGGGTCTGGCAGAAGGCCTGCTTGAGTGTGGTTGGTAGGGTAATAATACACGTATAAAAATTTAGAGTTTTAGTTTGAAAATTTCACCCAAAATGTCATATGGTGTGCTTGAGTGTGATATTATGTTACACAATTACATGCTTATGAGTTTGTAATAAAAGTTTGTAATAATAAAGTGGGTTATTGTATAATAGAAAGCAGATTAGAGATTGCCTCTGGACACAAGTCTCCAGAGTAGGAGTGGAAAGAACAACAATGCAGCATTCAAAATGAGAACAAGGAAACTGGTGGTGCTGAGTAATGTTCATTTTCTTCATTGAGGTGATAGTTTCGTGTCTGTATACATTTGTCAAAACTCATCAAATTGTACGCTTTAAATATGCATAGTTTAGTTAGTGTCAATTTTACTTTTATAAAATTGTTTTTAAGACCATTTTGCTATTAAAAGTTATAAAATATTATTTTCCAAAAGATTTCATAATAATGTACTGAAGAAAATAACATTAAAATCATAAGTACATCATAGGTAGAAATAAAAGTATTGTAAACATACCAGGAATTTATGTTTGTATTGTTCAATATAAATTTAGTTGAATTTAGGGAAGTCTTTAGAACTTCTAGATATTAAGTTAATATTTGAAAAATAAAATGAACAAGCAAATTGATATGAAACAGGCATTTATCAAAGCATTTATGCTATATGCATTATTGTTTTGTTTTATATTGAATAATGAAGTTCTCGGCATTGGGAAAGACTGCTCTATGACTTCTCTTCAACTTGTGAGTCAGGCTTCAGCCTGGAGCAAATTTCTATAAAGATGATAGAAATGATGACAAGTCATTAAATGCAGCAGATCAAACATTGCCGCTACAATGTAATCCAGAATGGCAAGTCAACAAGTTTAAGAGACTTAAAAGAAATTCGGAACTTATTCCCCAGAAGTCATTACATTAGTGAAGTTTATCTCATTCTTGAAATTCACATAAGTCATGTGCTGAATTGAATTTACTACTCAGGCATCAGCATCAGCTACTGCAGTGTCGTCTTGTTCCCCTTCTAAATCACTTTATTCTACTCAAAGATAAAAGGCCGCTTTTATTTCTGTAGGGGATAGATTAGCAGTCAAAAGCAATTGCTTTTCCCTTCAACATCACCTCTAGCCTTCTTACTTACAACACCCTCTCCAGGGATTTCCTGCTGGCTGAAGAAGAGGGGAAATAGCTGTTGTGCCTCAGCACAGCATTAGTTGATTCCATGCTTTAAAACTGAGGTCTTTCAAAACAATGTGTGAGGTCTTACAGGTGAGAGGTAGGGCTACGGCTCATAGCTTTGAGAAGCTCATAAATCTTAATCCAGATTTCCCAGAAATCTCTGCATGTTGCTTTGAATAATTTATAGGCTATAAGTACATACATTATAAAAGACGATTTCAGCAGCGTTGTGACATCAACCTTGTAACTATTGACCAAGACAGCCTTAAAGCTCCCCTCTGCTTGATCAAATTTTAGATAGGTTTCTTCCTAACTATAAGCTCCCTGACCTTTCTTTAGAAAATTTGCAATTGTAAATTATTTTCTTCCCCTTTGAAATGTAAATATGTAACCATCAAGAAAGATGGCTCTCTTGTCTCTCAGTCTCAGTCTCAGTCTGGGAAAGTAGGAGCCTAACTTTGACAAGAGCCAAAGAGCAAACACAGATGATCTAATTGCATTGATCATGTCTCCCTACTAATGCTTTATGGTGCTTTCCACTCCAGGCAACGCTAAAAAACTCTTCCACCTTTTGTTTCAGTGGAGCTGAGTTCAATCTCTCTCCCCTATTACAATAGTCTTGAATAAAATTATCTTTGCCATTTAATTCCACCTAGTGCAATTTTTTTGACACTGTCCTTGAGAAGCCATTCTCTTTGGTGATTATTAGGGTGCAAAAGAGATGGAATATAATTTTTACAAAATACTCGAAACGTTTCTTAAATTTAAAAATTGTATTACGGAATGGCTGAAGGTTGAGTCATTCTGAAGGGGTGTGGCTGCCTGTTTTGAGCCGTTTAGCCTGCGGGGTTTCAGAATCCCAGTTTTACTACTTCAATGCTTTTTCCATTGTGATTCTGTTTGCCTTCCACCTTATCTATAAAACAGTCTCCCCTGGTAGTATAGACAGAAGCCCATTTTGCCTTAGAATATTTTGTCTTTATGTGTTATTAGATATCTCTATAATTTTAATATCTACTTGGCCTATTAATCTAAAGATGAGTCAGGAAAGTCAAATAAAACTTCCAATAAAAACCTACAATAAATCCTGAATTCTTTAGAGCTAATGATTGAATTTTCTGAAGTCTATGATTAGAGGAACTTAGTACAAACAACTCCAAGTTAAAAGTGAAAAACAAACTGCTTTCTTTAGTTTTTCCTGCTACTCTCTCCCCATGCTAAGTAACAGTCATTTGCACGTAGAGAGGGAACTAAAAATAGTTTTGGCTGCTGTCATATTACAGTAAGGTAAGGGCTTTCTAGTGGTCTCTTTAATAAACCATTTTGGAGCTTGGGCAGAAAAGACCGAGCTGGCTAATAAATTCAGACCAGCATTTGCTTTTATAAAATTATTCCAGAGTACCCTAAGGCCATAGCTATGGCAAAAAGGTGGTTCTGGTTCTGTAACAAAATCTACCGACAATAAGACTTACATTTACAACTAATTAGCTAACGTATAGCAGTGATATTGATATTTTTTGTTCTCAATTATTAATTGCTCATTTTTAGCCCTGTGTTTTCTTTGATAGGCTGCTATTGTCTTCTCTACTGACACTGTCTCTTCAGGTGCGTTGTTGCTGATACTTTCAGACTGCCTTTGTGCTTAGTCTGTCCAACTAAACTTTAAAATATTTCGTGTGTTTATTGCTTATACTGTTATTCTTTCTTTTTATCTCTTAAGTCCTGGTACCAGTGAGCTCCTTGTAGTGTAGCTGAAAAGTATATAGTGGCTAGAAGGATATTTATACACACAGCTTCCTACAAAGAAACTCAGCACCATTCTCCATTATTCTTTCTTCTTTTTCATTAAAAACAAGGTGGGTTTGTTTTATTTTCAACTGTGATAGGACCAAGAATGCCTCCAAATTTAGAATTATCACTCACAACCTTATTTTACTGTAACTTTATGTAACAATGGGATTAAATATCTACCAAAATATAGAAAAAGTATAATTTATATCCCCAGAAAGAAATGATATGTGGAGAGGTGACTGAAATTACCACCGAAAATATTGATATAATTAATAATAATGATAATTATAAAATGTATGAGCCATGTAGAAAACAGCATCTGATCTGACATCTTTTATACCCTGTGAAATACACTCTACAGTGCTAGGTACAACAGAAATAAATAAATAGTGGAATTTAGAGTCTTTGAAGTTTACTATTCAATGGGGAAATAGGATAACAGAAAATGTAAATATTCACATAGATATAAAGAACCAACATTCCTTAATTCTTTAAGAGTTTTCAAAGCATTGTAACACCCCATCACCACAATTGTTTCCCAGGAAGCTAAGAAAATAGAATAGGCTTAACTTTTATTATTTTATGGTAAGGACTTGAAACCTCAGAGAAAGTCAAATAATTTGTCTGTCCGTGACATAAATTCTTCTTATTCTTGCTCTGTTTTTCCTATACTTTATCCTTTTTTTTTTTTAGGTTCTAGCCTGAATACAGTTTTTAAAACTGAAGGGAATAAAAAGGCTAAAAAGGCTGATGACTTTTTGGAGAAAATGTATTTTGAAGATCTTTAATCATGCACTCATATGTTTATTAAACAAATGTGGATCATTCTGGTACCCAACCTGCTTGAATTCTCAACAGTTCAACACAGTTTACCATCCGTTCCTCGCAGTAAGACTCTGCTCTTAGCTGCTGTGAAACTCCCCCCACCACACACACACACACACACACACACACACACACACCCCCCAGTTTTCCTCCCGCCTGACTGGTCTCGGACTCCTTCGTTTCTTCAGCCAGGTTCCACATGCTCCTAACCCTCGGGGCTCAGCTCTCTCCTCTTCCTCGGCAGTCACACCTCTGGACACCATGTGCTAACAACTCTCAGGTCTGTATTTCTCGACCAGAATTTTCCCCAGCTTTCCAGGCCTTAATGAGTTATTTGCTCTGTTTTAAAGTAAGACAGATTTAATTTAACTTTCCTTTTTCCATTTGCTGCTAAAGGAGTGTGGGGAAATTAACTTCTCTATATCTCAGTAAATTTATAAAATGGGGAATATAATAAAACCACTTCAGGAGTTCAATTACATGAAGTTTATTAGAGCCCAGCCATCTGCACTGGTATATCTTATAGGTATCTCAGATGTAATCTAACTTAAATGAATCCTGCCTTTCCCCTGTGAATATTATCCCACCTAGTCTCTTTCTCAGAAATTGACAGGCTTCCTGTTCCCACATGACTCTGAAAGTTATACTCAAGGTTGCGCTTTCCCTTATCCCATCCCAGATTCAATATATTATCAATATCTATCCATTCTACCTTCCAAATAAATTGCAAATCTGTATCATCTTCTTCATGCCATTGTCACAATCCAAGATGAGTCAGTATCACCTCTATCTCAAGCCAGGGCAATAACCACATAGCTGCTCTTTCTACTGCTTTTCCTATTGTATTGTTCTCCTTACATACGTTATCTACTGAACAGCAAGTCCTTATTAAAAACAAATATTGTCATTCCACTGCCCTGCTTAAAACTTGGCAGTAGTCTTCTATTTCACTAAAAATAATACTAAAACTTCTTACCATTATCTACAAGAACTTGTACAATCTACCTCGTACTCATCTCTCCGTCCTGATCTCAAGCCACTGCCTCCTTCATCCACTTGAGCTCCAGTCTCAGAGGTCTCCCAACAATTCTGGAATTCAACAAACTCTTTCACACTGTGGGTCCTTTACACTTTCTATTCCCTCTTCATTGAATGTATTTCCCCACCTTTATCATGACAGTTTACTTCTCATTCTTTATGTCTTAGTCATTATTCCAGAGAGATCTCTGACAACCCTATTCCTGCCCCGTTATTTTGGTTTTAAACACATCACCACACCTTGTTGTTATTGTTGTTTTTAGGGCATATGTAATTACCTGTAATTTTTTGTTTATTTGCTTATTTAATTTATTAATTTAATACAATTTTTTAATGTCTGTTGTGTTATGTTTTGTTCTAGGCTCTAAGGATATAGTAATACATGTCCTCATCAATTTTACTTTCTAGTGAAAGAAATGAAAAATAAGTAAGTAAATATTCTGAAGGAAAATATAGCAAAATAACAGAAAGTACAGTTGAGAGAGGGTTTGACTGAGTGGTTAGAATGGAATATTCTGAAAAATATATGCTTAAGCTTAGACATGGATGACATGGAAAAAAACTAGAATTATGAAAGGAGAACATCTACACCATAAACTAAGAGTCTGAGTCACGTATATGTAAGATGTTTATAAACTCCAAGTGTAAATATTAATAGGTTAGTTGAGTATTTGAGTCTAGAGCCCAGGGGAAAGTCTGGGCTAGAAATGACTGGCATTCAACGTACATAAAAATTCTCAAACTGGGTTAAGTGACCCAGGAATTGTGTTTGGAGAAAAGAGAGCTGAGGAACAGGGCCTGCAAAAGACACTGAAGGCTTTACGGGGTGATTCAAAGAGGGGCCAGCCAAAGATGCTGGACAACAAGGAAATGAGGAGACCAGGGAGATAGATGTACGGTCCTAGAAGCAATGCTACCGACTACTTGAGTAATCCGAAGATTTAGGAAAGCTGGCTTGCTATGGCCACAGTGTTGTTACTGGCGATCCTGACAAGACCAGATGAAAGGCTGACTGTACCTGGATCAAGAAAGAATGGAAAAACAGGAAGTAAAGACAGTAAAGAATAAAGAATTCTTTGGCAGAATTTTACCATACAATTCGCAGATTATTGGAGAAGTAGCTGGAGAACAATGGAGATTTTTTTTAAGATGATGGATATTAAGACATGTTTGTCTGCTGATGTAATGAAGCTAGTAAAAAGGACAACTAAATAATGTGAAAACGTGGAAAAATACAAAAGGGTAGAAGGGTGAATTGACTGGGTAAATAGAGCAGAATTCCTGAGAAGCTTGAAACTTGCACTCATAAATAGAATATATTCAGGCAGCTTATTTTCTTTTTTCTAAGGCGACACAAAAGCACCAGAGAAATGTAGTAAATAATTGTGTTCACCTGTGGTTGAGGTTTTGCCAAACAAGTGTTATAAAGGAAGAAGAGCTGAGAATGCAGACTAGGAAGTGACTACAATAACAGATCATGAAATCTAAGCTGGGTAAGAATGAGGAGAAAACAAAAGGAGACTGACAGACGGTAAAGATATGACAGAATTTGCAGTCTTGGTGGGATCTGAGTGTTATCACACAATCTCTCTAATAGTAAATATATTAAATTGACCCAAAAGAAATTGGTTTTTTAAATATACTTCCTCTATCCCAATATAGACTCCATGATGTTAAGAAGAATGTTTGACTTTCTCTTTGCGGTATTTTTAATATTTATCACAGCTACTGGAATGTAGTAGCTGTTCAATAAATATTGTAACAAATGAATAGCCACATACCCTCTATGTTATTTATGCATAATTTTAGGCATTGGGGATACAACAGCAAATAAAAAACAACAAGCTGATAATTACCATACAGGAGAGAACAAGAATTGGACTTAAAGAACATGGCATTATGGGAAAATCAAGAATGGCTACTTATCAGAGATTGGAGGGGCCTGAAGGTAGTAATGGCTGGTATGAGACAGGGTGATTGAGTGGTGGTCAGTCAGGTCCAGAAGCAGTATGATCACTGAAGTTGAGTGAAATTTGCGCACAATAATCTTTTAGTACCAGGTAGGACTTGAATGGGGAGATATAGGTAAGGTGTTTGTTTGTTTGTTTGTTTGTTTGTTTTTAAAAAAAGGTGTAGAGCAACTGGCTACCACTTTTTGTTTTGATCAGCTATTTCCTTTGTGTTTTAACTTTTACAGTCTTTTTCAAGCCTTTGACACATAGGATTCTGACTAAATGAAACCTCATAATTAATTGCCAAAGCTTCCCAGGATAGATATCAAGAAATTTTCATTCTAATATTTATGTCTTTGCTTTCCTTCCAGAGTGAGTCCTATTGTCTGCCTTTATTCTTACATTTGTGAGACTCTCCAGCCTCTGGCTATACTCAGCCTTTATGCCAATCGAGTGGTTTTTCCTTCAGAAACTTACCAGGAATTTCACATAAAAGATCATTATCTGAAAGTCACATACATGAAAGTATTTTATATCATTACTCTAAACTGGTGATAAATATAAACTGATATTTTATAGCTAAGGTGGAGGGGACATGGAGAAAAATATGAAGTTGGATATTAGGAAAAAATTGCTATTTTAGAAATTTCCTATTGAAGAGAACTGGCCAAAAATTTCAGACAACGCTAGCTAAGAACATACTATTTTAAATTATGTATTATTTCCTAAGAAACTTAAGATCCTTAATGCAAGCACTAGCTTATTTATAAATACACATTTGGGAAAATGTTACTGTAAAAACATCAAGTTATCTTGGCTCTATTAAACAAAAATAAATGAACAATTTTACCAGTCTATATTATGACTCTATTATGATCTTTAAAAATTAGCCCCTAAAGCTATTTTATTCCAGTTGATAGATGTATAGAAAAATTTTATGACACTTTATTTACTTTGTGAAGCAGAAAGCATTAATAGTTTCCAAGATCACTACAAACTTTTAAAAGCATAAGCAAGGCGCTTGGGGGAGAAGGGTGGCGGAGAAGACTGAAGTGTGGGATTTAAAAATAGGTGCTTGAAAAATGCATTTGCTTTGGCCATTCCACATTATAATAATTGGTATCAGACACACAGCTGCAATTATCACATAATCATTGTCAAAGTCATGTGTGGGCAGATGGTAACAATGTTTGGGAGAGGATATAACACTGAATTTTTAACAAGTGACAAAAGGATTGACATGGTGCAAACAGAACACCACTGCACTTGGCCAACAGCCAAGCAGCCCCAAGTGTTGTCATCTTGTCATCTCACAGAAGGCTCGCCTACTGAACAAGAAAGTGGATTCTTTCTCTTGGTAGAAGACACAGACGCTCAGAATGAAAACACACACACACACAGAGAAAGTGAGCAAATGGTTGCTCTTTATATCCTAAGGCTTATGTGATTGGAGGCTCTAGCAGAGTAGCCCAGCATACTATTCTACCCTGGCAGGCAGTGGTGACTCTGGTCAGGAGCACTGTGAAATTCTGGTTAAAAATGCTGGCTGTGGGGTCCGGTTAAAATATCAGCTCTCCTAAGTATTTGTTGTGTGATTTTTGAATGAGTTATTTATTTCATCTGCACTTCTATTTGAGCATCTTTAAAATGTGAAAAACAATACAGTCTACCAGGTTTAGGTACACTCTTCTAGAAGAGCTGAGGTGATGATTCCTGTACAAATGACTTGTTAAAAGACTGCACTGAAGAAAAAAGAGGGAGGTGGGAAAGAACCTAGAGCTGGGAAAGAAGCTAAGCACCTGGGTGGGCTTAGCTGGTGTTCTTGTTACGTATTGGTACATACTTCCCCACAAATTAGCGGGATAACGCAACAATTATTACCTCCTGATTCTGGTGGGTCAGGAATTTGAGGAGGATACAGCAAAGTGAGGTGGCTGAAGTGACTGGAGGCGATTGGAAGCCTAAGCTTGGCATCCTCATTTCTTCCCCATTCGGCTTCTGCTGACGTTTACATGTCCAGGATGCCTTCTTCACTCGGGTGTCTGACACGGGCTGGAATAGCTGGCACACCAGGGGCTGGCCAGTATCTGCTCTGTCTCTACCTGGGCTTTCCACATGGCTTGTGCTCCTTGCAGAATGACCCTCACAGAAGAGTCAGACCTCTTTTTACATGGTGGCTTACCTTTTGAAGAATAAATAGTACAAGAAACAATTGTAGGAACTTTGAACGTTCTTACAATCTAAACACAAGAGACTTGCAGTATTACTTTCGCCACATTTTATTGGTTATATAGGACTATCCCAGATTCAGTGTAGAAGAGGACCACACAGAGTAGAGACCATTATGGAGTCACCTTGGAGAGAAGCTATGACAGCTGGAGCCTACTTAGCGTGAACCTATGGGCAAAACATGGAGTTGGTCCCACCTTTAAGCAAAGAGCCAGCCTTTTGTACCATGATATAGGATTGGGACTAATCTCTCCTGCAAAACATTTCCAGAGAGGGGGGCAATTCTCAAGATATGGGGACATCTGTGAACTGTTAGCACCCAGAATTCATAGCAGCTAAGGAATGAACACACACCCAGGTAAAGGTGAGCAAGGCAGGCCACGGATATTGCCTGCTTTGCTACGTTGGAAGGTTACTGTGAAGACTGTCGCAGACACATGCTCATGCAATGCTAAATAAGAGGTCGCTCTGATTTGCATTTCTCCGTAAGAGCAGTTGCTTCCTCTTGGAAACTTTGTCTCATAAGGGGCTCGAGAAGACATAACTGCAGATTCGTATCTGAATTTACCCAACTAGAAAAGGTCCCTTCTGTTGTATACTTTATTAAACTACTTAAGATAAGCCACAGTTAGAAACTAATTTTGACTCCTTTTAATTTCTGTTTCCTATGCAGAGCACTTCCCCAGCAGCCTTGTGGTATATAAACCAAGCAAATTCAAGTGATATTGCCTCTAATAAGCGACCTTAATTTGCATTCTGATTTCAAAGAAATTTGAAAGCTATCGATGGCTTTCTTTTTGAGCCCCAATGAAGTTCCAATTACTGCAGGGTTAGCTTTATTTTATCCTGTCTCATAATGCCCCCATGAGATAGATATTATCTTCCTTGTCATACAGGTAGACAAGCTGAAAATTAGAGATATTACATAACTTTTAATGTATGAACATACATACTTCAATTTGAAACTGGGTCTCCTTAATTTTAAAACCTCATCAACCAGATTATATAATAATCCATGGTTTGTAATCCACAGGTTATATTGAAAAGAATTTAGAGACTTATTTTTAAGTGTCTACATTCTCTCTAAGGTAATTTATCCAGTGCTTCTCCTGAGAAACAAAGGCAGATTTGGGGGTCACGAAATTGCCAAATGTTTCATTGACTCTTCAAGGGAGCACAATAACTCAAGGAGAAAAATCTTTAGCTCCTTAATGAATCTATTGATATAAATAATGGTAGTGTAGCTACGGTTTTCTGACCAAGGAATTATGCTGTCATCACAACCAGTGCAATTTCCATGTTTTTAACTTTTTAAAAAGAGACTGAATAATTGTTCTTATTACCATATTGTATGAATGCTAGTCCTACTAAGCCCCTGATATATTACCAACATAAAAAAAAAACACTGACTTTTTCAACTTTGTCATTTTTCCTGGGAATGGAATTTAAAATTCAGGGGAAAAAAGGAAAATGTACTCTCAAATTAAAAAGTGTATTTAGTTCTATGATCTTCAAGTTATTAGTTTGATATTGTTAACTTACATATTAAAAAAATCATTCATTTGCATATTTCAACACATTTAGTTCATAATAGTAAACAGCAAAAATCATGAATATTTAGGGAGGGTAATTATGCATGCATTCTGTTGGAAGAAGAAGTAATAATCACTTTGCAAAAGAGAGTAAATTAATTCTATTTACATTAAAGGTAGTATATATGAGTACTATCAGCAGAAATATTAAAACGAATTTATTTTATAGGCATCTATAGGAACCAGTCTAAAGGCAAACAGCATAAGCACAGCCAGAGCGGGGACACAGAGAGAAGAGGGGCTCAGCCTGAAACTGAGAAGGAGCCAGGCTGTGCAGCGCTGTGCGAACCCCGGTAAGTGTCTGGATTTTAAGCATTCCTTGTTTGGAGGTAGATGACAATCTCCTGTGTCTGAGCCTTGTCACGGAATCTCCTCAAAATCGTATGATCAAAAGAAACAAACAAAGAGAGCCACACATGGCCCATGACTTCAGCATCATTAGAAGATGGGAAATTTCACAAACTTCAAATCACGTTTAAGTAGAGAGATAAATTCCAAATTCCAACTGAGCCAACACTGGAGCACCAGTCATATCTCAAGCTGGTGTGCATGGAAAGCAGACCAAGGGATGTAAGGCAATCTAAGAACAAAATAAGAGCAGAGGGGAGACCTTAGATGCAGCACAGAAGAAAACCACCCGCAAGAAGAAAAAGTCCACAAGCAAGTGCTAAGACACTGAACATGCATATCTCAGCCCCAGTCATTTACAGCACCACCTACAGGAAGACGACTTCAAAGAAAAATGAAAATAAAAGTTGAATATTTGGAGGAGCATTGCTCCAGGGGACAAAAACAAGAGGGATGGATACTGCCTCTTGGCGGTTGGAGGCTGAGGAAAAGAAAGAAGGAAAAAGAAAAATAACATGCAGAAAGAACAGAGAACAAGATATAATACACCCATCCTACGCTATCACCAGCAATATCAGCCTTAAAGAAACTGAATTTCATGATATGATCACACAGTGTG
The DNA here is from genome assembly GCA_004026545.1 of Mormoops blainvillei. Lineage (NCBI taxonomy): Eukaryota > Metazoa > Chordata > Mammalia > Chiroptera > Mormoopidae > Mormoops > Mormoops blainvillei. Next base: position 172,536 of record PVJD01000617.1, on the reverse strand, counting down.
GTCTTCAATTAGGATCCCTGTCCACGGATAGGGGTGTTATCACTTAGGAATAAAACAAAATAGTCAAATTACATGGAAATGATATGGATTCATTTTCTAGATATGTTAAATGAATGTATTATATTACATTTAGGATACTGCAATTTATGCAAGGAAGAAGGAAAATAATGTATTTTTTTTAATTTTACAAAAAGAAATAAAGGAAATATAAACCAAAAAGCAATGAAACTTGTAACCTATAAGGTGAGAAGTGGGTATGAAGTGGCAGGATGGTAGGTGAGGGTGACACTTTCCTGAGTTTCACATTTTTGTAGTTTTATCTTTTGGAAGAATGCTAGAGTTTTATGAATTCAAAAATAAAAGTAAATCAACAGAATTGGATAAAACTTAAAAGACAATGGTAAGCAATCACAAGTAAATGAATAGGAGAAAAGTGTTGGTCAGCTTTGAATTTTCAGAGTTCATTTTAACTGTAATGTGGAGAAACAGAGCACCAACTAGGAGTGTCAAATAGGCTGAAAATACATTTTCTTGTCCTTTCCAGAGTATAGACCTTGAAGAGGCTTATTAGACAGCTGGTTTCTGAGGCCATGAGCAGTTCAAATGCATGGTAGGTGGCAACACCCCCTTCGGTGTGATAGGCTGGTCTCTTGGCATGCAGAACCAGTAGAAATGAATGCCTGCCACAGAAAGCACCCAGTCTGGACACAGGCAGGAAACAAAGTCTGAAACTATGGACCAGTTTGAGGTGTCATTAAAAAAAAGAAAAGAAAAAATTGAGTGTGGTTGAAACCCTGGATTCTGCCTGGGAGACCAGGAGACTCTGTTATTAATCACAATACAGCAAAGGGAGATTATACAATTATTAAAGGGATTAAAGAGGTGAATATAGAGTCTAATGATTCTTTTTTAAAAATGTAACTTCTTTTATTTGATCAATGACACAAAATGTGTGTGTATGTGTGAATAAAGATATATAAATAGACATTGATTTGGAGTTTGTAAAAACTAATATTTTTTCCTCTTAATTAATGAAATTGAAAGACCACATAGCATGGCGGTGGCAATAAGCCATTACAAACCCAACAGAAATGTTATGATACGCTTACTTTAGGTCAATGTAATTATCACAAGTTCAGCTGGGACTCTCACAGTTTGACTGTAAGTCACAATAGACAATAGAATTTAGAACTATTAGGAGGATAAATCTGATACAAACTTGTCCAATAGAGAATGAACAGGATCACTCAAATATAACTGTTTCTGCTGTACTTTCATAGGTAGAAAAGTTTGGACTTACTCTAAGTTTATTTTTCTCACCTGCTAGCATGTATTGGTGCTTAAATCAATGGAAGAGAAAGCTCTGGATTATAGATTAAAGCCTTTGTTGGAAGAAGAGCTAATAAAATCATTCTGTACTCATCTCCCCAATTCAGGAGCACAGTGTGAATGATCAAAGTAAAATTGGGCCTTATTGTTTCCAAAAATGTAAACTTTTCAGGCACTAAAATTCTGTTCAGTGTAATTCTCCAAACAGTTCTCTGCAAAGAATTGTGATGAATAGCAGAAGTGTTGCTTTTGATTTTGAAAAGCTCCTCTTCTTGTAAAACAAACCATCAATTCATACTTATGATATATTTACATTGTTAGAAGAAGTTCTGTCCTTCAGGACTCAATAGAATTCACAAAGCCATATCTAAATCTTTGTCCAGTGGCAAATTGGAATATATACATATATATGTATATGTATATACGAGGTCTGTCCAGAAGGTATCCAGCCATGTAATATGGAAAATAGAGACATTTATTGAAGAAGATACAAGGGACATTGTCCCCTTCAAAGTAGGCAACTTGGGACCTCACACAGTTCCAATCACCATCAGCTGCCCCATCTATTTTCCTGAATTGCATTGATGTTCTAAAGTCTCTTCCCTTTCAAAGGTGATTTCAGTTTGGGGAAGAGCCAGAAGTCACAGGGTGCCAAATATGGGCTGTAGTGGGGCTGAGTTACTTGGACAATTTGATGTTTTGCCAAGAAACTCTGCACAAGATGTGATGCATGAGTAGGCTAGGTGTTGTGATGAAGCTGCAGTCACCAGTTGCTCACAGCTGCGATCTCCTTAATCATCTGAATAGTTTCCACAGAGGAATGTTCAAGCTTAACGCAAAATTTGATACAGATTTGTTGCTCTACTTGTGCAGCCATTTTGAATGTGACAACCACACAGTACACATGCTTACTCAGCAGCGTCTGCTACCCTTAATGATTAATATGGTGAAGTCATCATTGTTCACACATGTGCGTTCCAGTCCACTCTCCTTGGCTGCCAAGTTACATCAATGTCGCTCAGATTGTTCCCATTATATTAACAATGGCTGGGCTTTTTACAGACAGGATATATATATATATATATATATACACACACAAATAGGTAAATATATACATATGTATATATGTGTATATATGTGTATAATATATATGTATACATACAAATATATTCCAAACTGATATATACATAAATATATATAGTATATATACACGTAAAATATAAAATATAAAGTGTATACATATATACACACATACATGTCATATACATATAATATAGTCCAAAGATTTACTGTCCATAATTCAAACCAAAAAGATGTAAGATGTTATTAGATATATATACCTGCCAGATAATAGTATTTATTGAGCCTCCACTATTTTGAAAGAGGAAGTAGATTCTTTGAAGGTGTGGGGAAGAAAAAAAGAAAAGTGTTTCCTGTCCTTTCTAATATTATTATGTGTTTAGTTATTCAAAACATATTCCCGATAAATTTGGAAGCAACTACTAAGCAATATACTAACATTACAAGTTAAAAATAGTATATGGTGCAAAACTGTAACAGAAAACTTTAAATAAAGGAGGAATTAAAGATGATTATTTAATTGGCAAAAGATTTTTTTTTGAAGGTAGTTTAGAGAAGTGGTATGGAAGTGAATGAATTAATCCAAGAAAAGAGAATAGTGTACACTTAACTATCTTCGTAGATTTAGCCACAAACACTAATAAGTATATATAAACAAATTATATTTTCTTAGCTGGAGAAATCTACCAAGTGTTGATAACAATCTTTAGTCAGTTGGAATAGACACAAATAAACTAAATCATAAAGAAAGAAGAACTAGCAATAGCTTTTTAGAAAGTGATCAGGGATATTATACATTTCTCCAGAAGTAAAAACCTAGAAAATTAGAGTGTGGAAGTGGCATTGATGACACTGTCAAAATGGACAAAAAGAACCGACAGGAGGTGGTGGGGGGTTTGGGGAGGTCAGGGGCTGACAGTGACAAGAGGGAATCAAGGATAGGACAGCAAAATAGCACGATCCTCAAGAACAGAATATTTGTTTGCTTGTTTGTGTGTATGTTTTAATAATAGAGTAAACAAGTGATGATCATTGATGTACTATGAGCCAAGTACATTATACAACAGTATTCTAAATTTGTACTGAATCATTTACTCTCCATTGCACCACTATGGAGTAAAGTGTTATTCTCTCAGGGTAACACATGAAATGACTAAAGTTCACATAGTTAATTAATGATGTAACTAATAGTAAAGGTCTTCTGAGTCTAGTTGTTACTAGAGAATGTCGCCAAAGTGTATAAACAATAGGCTGTGGACAGCACTGGACTGCCTCGGACTTCTCCAGTTGAGGACCTTCTCCAGGAAAGTAAACAGGACAGAAGTGCATGCACCCTGTCTCCCTGGAGGAAGTGGGAAGGGCCCATTTTATTTTTGATTTACAGATAAGTCATGTTTCCTCCACACTGGGAGAATTAAGTGAGATGGGAGAAGATCATTTATGCTAGTGGAAATCCCTGCTCATAGCAGGAAACTATTCCCCTCCGTGCATACACACAAAATGTCTGGTAGCAAAATGAAGAACAAATGAAGACTCTGTCACACTTCCTGATCCTGAGATATGAGCTGAGGAAAGGCAGTCAAGTAACCAGGAGTTCCTTGGGAAGTAGGATTTTCATAAAGGACTTCAGGCGGCTTTATGGACTGCAATCAAAAGGAACATTCAGCAAGGATGTGAATGATTTAAGAGAGTATGATTTAAAAGAAATACATATATACATACACATGTATATACACAATATATGTGTGAAGTGTGGTGTGTGTTGAGAGAGAGACAGAGAGAGAGAGAGAGAGAGAGAGAGAGAGAGAGAGAGAGTCCCAGAAGGCCCAGGCCCAGCAAAGAGGGCTGAAAGGAAGAAAACTATGAGTTTGGGTTTTCAGCTTAGTTGAAGAAATGTGTGTTATCAGAGTGAATATGGGAGAGTAAAGATTACTAGAGGAGTTTTTATGTTGGACCTGTAAACATGGTTGGTTTTTTCTTTACAGTCACCTGGTGGATGATGTGCATGCTGGCCTCATGTCATCTGGGGACTATGTCCCTTTATTTTATAACCTCCTGAGACTGCTAGTGTCAGTGGACAGTACAAGCAAGCTGGTTTTGGGATCCTTTTGCAATAGAGTGAAGGACATAAAAGAGGGGGGAAGGGCAGTACATAGCTTAAGACTAGAAAACAGCATGACTGTTTTCTTAAGGTGAGTGTCATGTAAATATTCTGTTTTGAATATATTCTTGAAGGTATTAGCAATGTACATACAGGGCCTGGCAGAAGTAACGCCTGCTTGAATGTGGTTGGTAAGGTAATAATATGGGTGTAATAATTTATAGTTTTAATTTGAACATTTCACCTAAAATGCCATAAGGATCACTTGAGTGTGATATTGTTATGTTACCGAATTACATGCTTATGATTTTGTAATAAAAAGGGGCACTATTTGTTCTGAACCCTGTATTTAGGAAAATACCAAAAGTAGCTGAAAATACAAAACTAGAGATGGTCTTAGGGATGGAAATTAAGCTCAGGTAAACATCTACTGGAGAGGAAAATCGGAGCTTCAGAAAAGAGAGAAAAGAGGAGCAGGAGTGATAATAAAAGAAAGGGTCGGGGAGAAATTGTCAGAGCGGAGGGAAGGCAATTTAACAAAGTATTATGTCCAAAGTTCACTAGAGATTTTCAAGAATAAATGAAATCAAAATAACTGAACTCAATAATACAGGGCAGTGCACCATGAATCAGCACTAAAAGAAGCCCATCAATTAAGTCAATAACACCATACTAATTATGTACAATAACAAATGGTTGCTAGGTTTATCATGGTGATTACTCTGTAAGGTATTTAAATACCTAATCACTATGCTTTACACCTGAAACTAATATATGTTTGCATGCAGACTATAATTTTAAAATAAATAAGTATATCAGGAAGGAGGGAAGGAGGGAGGAAGGGAGGAAGGGAGGAAGGGAGGAAGGGAGGAAGGGAGGAAGGGAGGAAGGAAGGAAGGAAGGAAGGAAGGAAGGAAGGAAGGAAGGAAGGAAGGAAGGAAGAAAGGAAGGGAGGAAGGAAAGATGAGAGGGAGGGAGGGAGGGAGGAAAGGCAGATATTGAAGAGAACCTTTTCAGTTTAGAGGTACTAGATTCAAGGGGTTAAGAAAAATAGTCTGAAATGAAATAATTGGTTGTGACAATTGGAGAGATGAGATCATATACAGATTCAGAAGAAGTGAGAGGATGGAAGAGATAGAAAGATTGGAGGGTGAAGTCAGGGAAATATATGAGAGTTTGATTTCTTGAAGGGGAAGAATTTTAAAAGAAAATGGCATTTAAAGCATGGTTATGGTTTACAATCCCACTAAGTACAAGTTAAAAATAAAGATTACATGTCATACTTAAAAATTGGGGTTCCCAGTAAAGCTTAAATTGTTTAGCTTGATTTAAGAAAAAAATAAACTTGATTTAAAAGTTACTAGCACTTTTTTCATTTCTGATGGTGGAACTATCACTTTACCTTTAAAGTAGTTTGAGGAATTTGCCTAAATAGCAAAAGTAAAGTAAGTGCAAACTTACTGTTATTGGAAAAGCTATTAAAGCCACCATTCCCCTGCATGTCGGTGCTTCAGAGTGGGTTTTGTTTTTATCCTTTCCAAACATCCTGAGTCAGTCAAGAATGCTAGTTTGATCCAGAGTAGAGAAAGCCTTCTCTTCTGTCTAGGGTCAGGACACATTTACTGGGACTAGGCAGGACATATGGTCAAAGGCACTTTTTTTGAAGGGAAACTGGCTGACACTTATACCACAAAGACAAAAATGGCTGGCCAGTACAGCCATGACAGAAAGACCCCAAGGGTGGTGACAGAGTCTAAAGTTTCCTTTTTCTTTCACTTAAACCCAAGCTTGCAGTAAAGCTCATTAAATCTTAGTCTTGGTTCTGCATTGAAGAGTAAAAAGAGTGGCTGGGATTCACACTTATAGTGACAGTGATATGCCTGCTAACCCCTAACTAAATGGTTTTTACTTTATTTGTCTGAGACAAATAAAGAAAGTACTAGCAGATGGGGCATTCTTGTAAAGGGGGTCACTGAATTCAGGCTCAGGAAGCTTTTCTGTCTTGAAGGCAAGTTGCTAGTGTGGTGTCCAGAATGCAGCAAATGATCAAAAGTTAATTGGATGAGTGAAGAAGTAAACAGAAAATCCCCAGGGGCAGGAAGAAGTGTTCTTGCAATAACCTTTTATCCATAAAGCATTAGACAAGTGGAATTTTATATTCATCTAAGAGTAATACATATACATGAAACCATGTCAGTGGATCTGTTCCACATGTGAGAAAAAACAGAACAGAATGTAGAGAAACTGCAATTGTTATTGGCCAAGAAGCACCAACAAAAGAAACATAGAAAATAAAAAAGCAAGAACAAAAGGATGTATTATCTTAAAAATCATACATTTTGTAATTTCTGAAGATGCTACTTCTTGTTCTGTCCACTGAATATGTGTGAATGAGCCTTGTTTTACCTTATACCTTATCAAAACAATAATGTCAATATTGATCATTTTAGCAGATTACATATACCATTTATACTATATCCCTCTGGGTATTGTCATGGAGTAGCAACAGAAATGTTTTACAGGCACATTTTGAAGAAATTTGAATATTTTCTATTGTATTAATTTTGTTTTGCTTATGTTTGAATGGCTTCCAGATTAAATATTAGAGAAAGAAGTCACTCTCTGTAGTTTCACAAAGTCTGAGGAAAACGCAAACATAAAATTGGGCACATTTTTCAAAATTCCTGAATCTTTTAATAGAGCTAATAGGTTCCAAAAAGTAATATCCCTTTAAAGTTTATTTTAAATGAATTTTAGATTGGGTAGAAGCAGTGATTGGCAATAGGAAATAGAAGTGAAGAGGAGCTTAAATAATTTGGTACAACCATGATATGTTTCTGCTAACATTTACTCTGCAGTAAATAAATGTAGAGTCTATAAATTATTTGGTCATGGAGTGGGATTTTGCAGTTACAGAATACTAAATTTTAGAACAGCAATGAAACAATCTTTCCCATTTCTTTTTCATTGTACATTTTCTCTGAAATACTTTTCAAAAGGATTTGTTCATACTTCAAACACACAAAAATGAAAGCTGTGTTTCCATACTACTTAGGAAAAATGCAGTTTGCTTTCTATATTAACTTAGCTCCTCAAAATCACCTCTAAATTATATTAGTAGTAATACAACAATTAAAAATGCAGAAAAGAATCCCACAAATAAAAACATGAGTCAACAGTAGATTATTCTGCAAAGTAAATAACTCTTCCTTGAAATGCTATTCATTCTCTTATGTAAGTTTTCTGTATATGTTTTCTTTTTTTAAGTTACTTTTTATTATGGTTGACATAATATACATTAGTTACAAGTATACAACATAGTGATTAGATCCTTATATACCTTATGAAGTGATGAGGATGATATTGCAAGCCTAGTACCCATCTGGCACTATACATAGTCATTACAATATTAGTCACCATATTCCCCATGCTGCACTTTACAGCCACATGACTAATCTTATAACTGGCAGTCTGTACTTTTTAATTCCCTTCCCCTTTTTATATGTTTTTTAATATACATAGATGCACTTGCTTATGGATAAGATGTAGATCTTTTATGTAGAATTATGTATCATCAGATTTTATATTAGAATTCTATAATAGTTGTGAGAATACAGGACTTATAAATTACAATTTCAGAAAAATTATTATGAAAGCCTGACGGTAATGAAGATAATAAATGCCAAAGGAGCCCACATAAGGTTGAAATCACATATGTGAAAACACTCAGATTCACTGCCACAGTAAATGAATGATCAAAATATCAATGACTATCAGAACAGTCATTAGAGCTGCCTTTTTCTGAAAACTTGAAGTTGTGCACTGACATGTGACTTGCTTTGGCCAATGAAATATATGTGGCTCTGACATGTGTCACATTTGGGCAGGGACATTAACAGCAGAATGCAATCACCCACTCTTATTCTTCCCCTGTCTTGACCAACACAGAAATGCATATTAATTTAGAGGGCAACACCGAGCCATCCTGCAGAGCACAGCTGGCCCCAGAGAGCTGTTCAGACCTATTAGGACTCTGTGCTAACAAGGAACATACATCTGTTGTTTTAGACAGATATCAGCAAGTTCTCTCTGTAAAAGAATGACATTATCAGTATTTTTAGCTTTGTAAGCCAAACAATCTCTGCCTCTACTACTTTCTATTGTTGAGGTTTGAGTCATTTAAATATTGTGGTCACAGAAAGCATTATAAAACACATAATTTTTAAATATTTTCTATTCTGTGGGTTGTATTCTCACTTTCTTAATGGTATTAGTGATGCAAAAGATTTTGGAATTTAGATAAAAGTCCAATTTGTTATTTTTCTTTTGTTGTTTGTGCTTCTGGTATCCTATTTAAGAATCCCTTTCCAAAATAACATCATAAAAATTTACCCATATATTTTTTTCTAAGAGTTTTATAGTTTTAGATCTTGAACATAGATGTTTGTAGTAGAAGCCCTGACAGCTGGGTTTTCTTTCTGTAATGCAAGGGCCTGACAAACTTTGATCACTGAGGCATCCACTTCAAAGAGGCATCCACTTCAAAGACGGCTATCTTGAACAAACACACTGCAGTCACACGACTAGAGAAAGAGTCAGCTCCACCACCCATTAACCAAAGAGTGTAACCCATGGGCATGGACAACAATCCCAGGAAGAGAGGAGGTGAGGAAAGGGAGAAAAAGTGGGAACAACTGTAAGAGCATAAACAATAAAAACTTCAAAAAAAATAAAAAAGCAGAACTCCACAATACTCCCACTACCTGGACTTCATTCTGTGGCCCCAGGTGTACCAGTAATTTCCATAACCTGTCAGTAATAAACTTTGTCTCTTTCAAAGTTTCCTGATTGTTATTGCTGAGGGCATTTTGCAATCTTAATAAGAACCACATAGGGCTGGTCCAGTCATAACACTGGTTATTTATAGACTGAGATCAGCACACAACAGTGTTTTATCCATTTTAAGTCAACTTTTATATATGATACGAGGTAATGGTACAATTGTATTCTTTTCCATGTGGTTATCCAGTTGTCGTAGCATCATTTGTTGAAATACTACTTTTTCCCATTAAATGGTCTTTGAATCCTTTGTCAAATATCAGTTAACCATGCACATTCGGTTTATTTCTGGACTCTTATTTTTATTTCTTGGATTGATATATCTATCTTTATGGTAGTATCACACTATCCTTGATGACAGTAGCTTTGTAGTAAGTTTTTAAATCAAGTAATGTGAGTGTTCTAACTTTGTTCTCTTTTCAAAATCATTCTGGCTTTTTTGATCATAAGTCCACATGAATTTCAGAATCAACTTGTCAATTTCTAAAAAGAAAACAGCCAAGATTCTGATAGAAACTGAATTGAATTTATAAATTAATTTGGGGAATACTGCCATCTTGACAATATTAAGTGTTCCAATCCATGAACACAATATGTCTTTCCATTTATTCAGGTGTTCTTTAATTTCAATTAATATTTTAGAATTTTAGAATACAAGTTTTGCACATCTTTTGTTAAATTTACTCCACAGTAGTTTATTCTTTTTGAAGCTATTGTCAATGGCATGATTTTTCTTAACTTTATTTTTGCATTGGTAGTTACAAATTCATAGACATACAATTGATTTTTGTATATTGATTTTGTATCTTACAACCTTATTGAATTTGTTTATAGTTTCTAATAGTTTTTTAGTGGATTCCTTAGAATTTCCATGTATAAGATAATGCAGTCTGCCAATAGATATAGTTTTACTTCTTCCCACATTTTATGGGAAAAAAGAATTTTGAATGTCTTTACTCTGTCATCCCAGAAGTGTTTCACCTGGTTTTGGGGAAAATGTTACCATTACATATAATGTAAAGTTAAAACCCAGTAATAATAGATAATGGGGCTTAAAATAACAGGAAGATGCCTGAAAAAGATGTCTGAACACTTTTCAAAGTAAGGTAATTTTTTTTCCATTCAAAAATTGAGTATGCCTTATAATTATCAGGGTATCTCTCAAGATTCTGCTTTCAGATTTTAAAAGACTGAGTAAATGTTTTCATATCAACAAAAAAGCAGTATTTCGGTACTTAAAATTTATATAAATATAAAAATATACATATATTTATATATAAACCTGTATTGCCAACAATAAATCAGGTTTTTTTGCAATGGGAGCTCTGGAATGCATGGAAGGGAGGAAGAGGAACATGCATACTGCATCCTCAATGAGCTTTTGGGTGAAACTGAACTGAGAAATGATAGAAAAGAGAACAGACGAGAAGCAGGAGAAGTAGGTAAGGTGCCAGGAACTTAGAATGAATGAAGGTGGAAACTCAGAGATAGATTATTCCATCATGGGACAAATTCATGTTTAAAGATAGATAATTGATAAGAGAAATGTCTAAAAATTATGCAATGTTATTAAATTTGACTTACTCCCAAAATTATATCTACTTTTATTTCCTCATAATTTTCTTCTTGCAAAAAAGTAAAATAAAATAGATAAAATGAATTGACTTTAAGCTATCGCTCTTGTTGAAAGGACGACATGCCACAATTCTACAGTTAGAAAGCTAAAATAGGTTTTATATTAATAATTACAGTATAATTCATGTTAATTCTAAAGCATGTTATATTGATAATAATATCAGCAACTTGTGACATTGTTACATGGGAGAAGAATTTTGCTAACTATTTAATAATTTACTGACTGCAAAAAACTAAAAGTTGGGATTCAAAGCACTGAACCTTGGAAACTCTTATAAAATCCCATCCACTTTGGAATTAACCTAGGAAAACTTTAGTAATGGGACCAAGCCAAGGAACAAATGCATACAGGCAGTAGTTAATTTAACCTTTCAAATACATTATTTATGGCTTTAAAAGTCCTGAAAAACATGCAAATTGAGATATCAAAATCTAGACACCATTAATATAGCAGATACTGTCGGGGCCCCACCCAGATCCCCTCACTGGGGCTGGAGCAGGCATCCCCATCTGCTGTATGCTGGATGCTGGTGATACACGGCTTCCCCTTCTCTAGACAATTCCCATTGGCTCAACAGGAGACACTTCATCCTGTAGAAAAAGCACATTACTCATCATCCCCATCCTCCTCTTGTAACTGGGAGCTAGTGACTAGACACGACAGACACAGGAATAAATATAACTGTTCCCTTTCCCTCCAGGAGCGACCTGCAGGTACAACTGGTGCTACGGATCAGGCCAAGGTTAAACTCACATTCTTGCTTAGCGTTTCCCCTCGATCTGATTCTGCAAGCTTCGGTTGCTTTCTCCTAAAGGACATCCTCGAACACCTGCACCTGAATCCCATCTCAGGCTTTCCTTGCAGGGAATCAGGCCTATGACAATTCATATCCCTGAATGAGGGTAAGGAGAAGATCTTACAGTTTTGAACACCTACAAAGTCCTACTCTGTGCAAGTAGTACTGCTATTATTCGCATTTTATATGGAAGAAAATAGTCAGAATCCAAATCCTATACTATATCTACTGACTTGTGTGATTTAGAAGAATACAAAACACAAAATTTGCAAAATTTCACTATATGAAATGTATCTCTATATTTTTATTATCATTCCAGATTTACTTAAAAAGGAAACAGGGAACAAATACGTAGTGTTGCAGTGATTAAGAGGTTAAGAGACATGCCCTGGAGTTTGACTGCAGAGGTTCCACTGCTGGCTCTGTTTCTCACTGTTTTGGTGCAAGAAAGAGGGTTAACTTCTCTGGGCCTTCCACGTATGTAAAATAAGGGTAGTTGTAGTGTCTTCCTCAGAAGTATTTTAAACATATATGACTTTATAAATAAGTCTATTAAACTGATGACCTTTTGGGAAAATGTCACAAATGTGTATTAGTTGGAAGTATGAAAGGTAGAATTTCTTTCAAAAACGTATAAAATTTAAAAAATTATATATTTGGTAGCTGATGATTTCCTTGATAGTGAATGCCCTATCTGAAAGGTTATTTTGATTTTATTGCATTTAGTTGCTAAACAAAGTCAGAAAGCTCCAGAATTTTCTTTCTGTATATCTAAAATCATTTTCATGTATTATATACTATGGAGGCTTTGCACTATTAACTCATAGAGTCATTTAAAACATGCATTTTTTCCTTTTTACTTCCTAAATATGCAGTGAAACACATCTAAGACCTGAATCCTTTTTCAAGTAAAAGGAAAAAAACTAAGCGATTTGCTTCCCAGGAAATCAATGCTCTAAGAGCCTTAATTACTTGTGAAATCTGATCCCATCTTAGATGAGAACGAACAAAAGGTAACGGCACCAAAAACAGATCATCCACATTTAGTTTCAATCACTGTTGATCAAAATACTTCAGTAAATATAAAATGATCTAGTTTTCCTTCATGAAAAATTCCCTACATCATGCCCTCTCCTTTAACTCTTTTTAATAACATCTTGAGAACTAAAAGTTTCATTGTACCCTACATTTCCCTCTAAATAATCTGTATCCAAAGGGATGTCAAGTCTAAACCAAAACTTAAAACTCAGGTCAGGAAGTTCCTAAATTACTATCTTCCTGGGAAACAGTGCATATCAGTTGTATCCAACAGCAATTTTTTTTTTTTAAATTGGGTCTGAGTGAAAGTAAGAGGGTATAGGGAAGATAAATGGTAATGGAAAAAATACAATAAAAAACCTGATGGATCTCGTGCTTCTAGAAATTGGATTTATTTCTTTCACTCATTACTTAATTAGGCACTTAGTTAATTACTTCATTCAGCCAGGCTGTCACAGATGCAGCAGGTATTGATTGAGAATCTTCTAAGTGCATGGCACTTCCCTAGGTACTGGTATAATGACAGACAAGGTTCTTGTCTCTTAAAATTTTGATGTTATGTGGAAAATTTAAATTAAAGTAATAAATGATCAAACAAGATAATTATAGTTTCTGATCATTTCTATGAAGAAAATGGACTGTGTGCTATTGTAGAAGTAACTGAAAAGTTTAGGCAGTTCTGAAAGGCTGTTTGAAAGAGCTGAGCTTTTGAAGATTAAAAATAAGCCACTCAAGAAGAATTGGAAGAAAAGCTATCCAGGCAGAAGAATGAGCAGGTGCAAAGGCGCTGAGTAGGAAAAACTTGGAATGTTCATGAAGGTGACAGAAGATCATCACTTCTCATGAAAAACAATGAGTAAGTGGCAAAACATGAAGCTGGAGAGGGAGATGGGATTTGGATCACGCTGTTTCATACAGCCTGGTTAAGGGATTTTAATTTTATTAAAAGAGCAATTGGCAGTCGCTAAGGTTTTAAGTAGGGAGTGGCATGATTTAATTAAAAATTACATTTAAAAGTTCCCTCTTGTTTTTAAGGTGGATTAAAAAATAGTAAGAATAAAATCAGAAAGACGAGTAGAGGCTGGCAAAGAAATCCAGGCCGGGAATGATGACAGCTTGAAAGTGTACTGGTAGCAGTGGAGAGAAGCGAACAAATGCAGGATATCTGGCAGCAATATTGAAAGGTTTGCTGATGTTTGAAATGTGCGTAGTAAGACAGGATAAACAGAGAAATAATTAGATATTTAACTTAAGAACTGATGATAGTGGAGCCACTTCTGAAATGCAGAAGGCGAGGGAAATAGAGGGATGGAGAGGAAGGACTGGAGAGCCCCATTTTGGTCATGCTAAATTTGAGATGGTTCCACCTAACAATCAAATACATATATAAGGTAGGCATTTGTAAATAAAAATTTGACTATCGGGAGATGGTTCCAGATGGATTTTCAAGACTTGACAGGACAAGATCATCTAAGAAAAGGAATATAAATATATAAATGAAGCCAAGTGAAGCAAGTGCTTCAAGAAGCAGTCATCTTTGAATGTTCTTAGATCGACTGCTGTTACAGACAGATAAAGATGCAGAGGTATCCATTATATCTGGAAAACAGAAATTTTGAACAGGAACAGATGCAGAGAAATATAGAAATAAAAACTAAGAAGAGATCAATAAAAGCAAACAGAAACTGAAGAAGTAGAGACATCAGTATATATAGCATTGAATATTTTGCTAGGAAATGATGCAAATAGGTTTGTGACTGAAGGGGAATGTAGAGTAAATGAATGTTTTTTCTTAAGATGGGAAATTCTCATATATATGCTACATGCTGATAATAATGAAAGAGTAGATAGAAAAAGAGACTATTGGTTCTAGAGAAAAATGCTGGAAATTAAAAAGGAGTATAGTTGGTAAAAAGAAGACAAAGGAAACATGAGAAACAAAGTTTGGGGTTTAATGTGAACTGGTTATTTCTTCCATTTGAACGGGAAAGAGCACAGAAAGTAAACACAGGTAGAGGTGTTTGCTTACAGATTTGACTAACAGATATGCAGAAGGTCATCTCAGATGGCTTTAACTCATAAAATATCAAATGAAGAAGCCTTTGATATGGAATAATGCTTTTTTGAAGGACTAAGTTGGAGATGGTTAGAGAAGATGGTATGGTGATAAACCGATAGCACAGAAAGTTGAGTGTGGCTCAGCTAGATGTAAAATATCAGCCTTATTACTTCATTTTTGGTACTTGTCAAAAGGAGTGATTCTAAAGATAATGTGAAAGATGAATTAAAAATATTTCAAGGACACAGAGTAGAGAGGACACAATATTTTTGGCATTTTAATTTGTTATGATGCACTAATTCTAAATCTTTTTTGTTTGTTTGTTTTAATTGAGAGAGCGACTTTCCTCAAAATCTTCATAAAATCCATTACTCAGAACTTTTAAAATTCATATAAGCCTACCCATTGAACCCTTTATTGCAACTGCTCCCTTCTGCTTAAAGACTTAAAAAAATTTCAAAAAATAATATTTTACCAGTATGTCAGCTCCCTTGTATTTAGTGCAAATTATATAACTTCTGCTTGTTCTTTATGTCTTTGTAAATATGACACACTGATAAAATGCTAAAATATAAATGTATAACTTAACGAGTTATTGTAATACAAACACCTATATAGTCAACATTTGCCCAAGAGAGAAAAAAATATTGCCACATCCCCAATTGCCCTTTCACAGAGATAGTATGCTTCTTTCCTTCCAGAGTTGACCTGATGTTCTAGTTTTACTCCTTAATGGTTTATCCCTCAGCTATACGGTTTCATTTTTCCTGTCTTGAACTTTACATGAATGGAATTATAAAGCATATATTCTGTTCTATCTGGATTATGTTCTCAAAGCTGTTAATACGCATCAACATTGGTTTTGTTCATCTATAGTTAACTCATTTTCATAGCTATATGATATTCTAATTTTAACTATTTTATTTTATTTAACCATTCTACAATAAGACATTTCGAGTTTGGGGCTATTACAGAAAAAGATGCTATAAACATTCTGGTACCCATTCCGGTGAAACAGGCATTCATTCCTGTAGTGTGTACAATGAGTGAAGCTGCTAGGTTAAAGAGCGTAAACATCTTGACGTGTATACCATTGAACTGATTTCAAAGTAACTGACTTACACCTCCACCAACAATTTTATCAGAATTCTTCAATGCTTTATATTCTTCCCAGTGATTGGCAATATCTATCATTTGTATTCTAATCAAACCTGTTGTGTACAGGTAGTATCTCACTGTGTGCAGGTAGTGCCTGTGGTATCTCATTGTTTTAACTTGTATTTCCCTGATTACTACTGTAGGAGGGGTTGCGGTGCAGGGGGATTGTTACTGGTATCTAGTTGGTAGAGGACAGAGATGCTGCTAAAAAGTCTACAATGCACAGGAAAGACCCTACAACAGCTATCTGGCCCCCAATGTCAGCAGTGTTGAGGTTGAGAAACTCTGACCTAGAGGGCATGATAAAATTCCTTTTTAAATTTTTTTAATATTTATTTTTTAATCGTAGTTACTATACAACATTATAGTAGTTTCAGGTGTACAGCATAGTTATTCAATATTTATATACCTTACAAAATGGTCATCACAACAAGTCTAATAACCACTTGTCACTATATATTGTTATTACAGTATTATTGACCCCATGGTCTATGCTCTACATTATATTCCTATAACCTGTTTCATAACTGGAAATTTTTATTTCTTAATCACTCTCCTCTTCTACAGTCAAACCCTCATCTCCCTCCCCTCTGACAACCATCATTTTGTTTTCTTATCTATGAGTTTCTTTCTGTTTCATTGTGTTTGCTTTGTTTTTTAGTTTCCACATATAAGTGAAATCATGAGGTATTTGTCTTTCTCTGTATGACTTATTTCACTTATCATAATATTGTCTAGGTCCATCCATGTTATAGCAAATGGCACTATTTAATTCTTTTGTATAGCTGAGTAATATTCCATTTATATACGTACCACATCTTATTTATCCTTTTGTCTATGGATGGATAAAATGATAAAGAAAGGTTCTTCCATAGCTTGGGTATTCAAATTATGGTTTTCATTTTCTTTAGATAAATAGCCAGAAGTGGAATTGCTGGGTTGTATAGTATTCCTATTTTTAATTTTTTTAGGAACATTCATACTGTTTTCCATAGTTGCTACATTAATTTATAATCGCACCAATAGTGCATGAGGGTTCCCTTTTCCCCACATCCTCACTAGCGCTTGTTATTTGTTGTCTTTTTTTAAAAACATAAACATATGCATTTGTCCCCCAACCAGATTTTTCAAGTGAGGACACTTAAAAATTGCAGAATTTTGGAGAAAATTTGTCTCCAAGCTGTTTATGTGTATGTAAAAGCTCTGTTTTCAAATCTTCTCAAACTCAAAGCAAATTAGCCAGCAGATGAAATCATTTCACGGGCACCTCATTGTCCATTTGTAGAGGTTGTGAGATAGCAGCCCCCAGGTTCCACCTGAGATGTTCAGTTTACATTTAATTGTTTGGTCCACAAAGTGGCAGGCAGCAATTTTTTAATTGAATTAATTAGGGTGACATTGGTTCATAAAACCATACAGATTTTAAGTGTTCTACTCAATAAACTATCACTTTTATACTACATTGTGCATTCATCACCCAAAGTAAAGTCTCTTTCTATCTCTAGTGACCCCCTCTTTGCCCACTTACACATCATCCCACACCCCTTTCCCTCTGGCTATCACTATACTGTTGTCTGTGTCTATGATTTTCTTTTTTGCTTAATCCTTTCAACTTTTTCACTCGGTCCCCCAAACCACCTCCACTCCAACAGCTATCAGTTTGTTCTCTGTATCTATAAATCTGTCTCAATTTGTTAGTTTAGTTTGTTCATGAAAGTCCAGGTTTTGGTTGGCCAAAAGGTTCATTGTTTTTTTGTTTTTTGTTTTTTTTGCACAAGATGGCTCCAGTAGTGCTTAGCTGCCTTTAATTTCAGTTAAAACAATTTTGTTAGATTGTATTGTGACAACGGTCAGATCAGTGTGCATTAAAAAGAAATCAAAATTGGTTAATTTTGGTGTAGCCATGTAATATTGAAGATGGAAGAAAATAACACTATTTTTGGCATAACATGCTTTATTATTTCAAGAAAAGTGAAAAAACCAACTGAAATGCAAGAAAAGATTTGTACATTGTATGGAGAAGGTGCTGTGACTGATTGAATGTGTCAAAAGTGTTTTGTAAAGTTTTGCGCTGGAGATTTCTCATTGGATGTTGGGTAAACCATTTGAAGTAGGTAGCGATCAAATCGAGGCATTAATTGAGAACAGTCAACATTATACCACATGGCAGATAGCTGACATACTCAAAATATCCAAATCAATCATTGAAAATTATTTGCACTAGGTCAGTTATGTGAATTGCTTTGATGTTTAGGTTCCACATAAGTTAAGCAAAAAACATTGACTGTATTTCTGCATACACTTCTCTTCTTAAACGTAACAAAAACATTCTGTTTTTTGAAATAAATTGTGATGGGTGATGAAAAGTGGATACTTTACAATAGTGTGGCATGGAAGAGATCATGGGGCAAGTGAAATGAAGCACCACCAACCACACCAAAGGCTGGTCTTCATTCAAAGAAGGTGATGGGATTAGAAGGGAGTCCTCTATTATGAGCTTCTTTCAGAAAATGAGACAACTAATTCCAACAAGTACTGCCCCCAATTAGACCAAATGAAAGCAGCACTTGACAAAAAGCATCCAGAATTAATCAACAGAAAATGCATAATCTTCCATTAGGATTACACAACACTGTGTGTTTCTTTGATGACCAGGCAAAAACTGTTACAGTTTGGCTGGGAAGCTCTGATTCATCAGCTGTATTCACCAGACATTAAACCTTCAGACTGCAATTTATTTCAGTCTTTGCAAAATTCCCTTAATGGAAAAAATTTCAATTCCCTGAAAGACTTCAAAAAGCACCAGGAACAGTTCTTTGCTCCAAAGGATAAAAAAATTTTGTGAAGATGGAATTCCGAAGTAGCCAGAAAGATGATAGAAGGTAGTGGAACAAAATGGTACTACATTGTTCAATCAAGTTATTGGTGAAAATTTTTTTAAAATGTGTCTTTTATTTTTACTTAAAAACCAAATGAATGTTTTGGCCAACCCAATACTTGTCTTTCTCTGACTGGCTTGTTTCACTTAGCATAATACTCTTCAGGTCCATCCATGCTGTCACAAAAGGTAAGATTTTCTTCTCTTTATGGCCAAGTAGTATTCCAGTGTGTAAATGTACCATAGCTTTTTTATCCACTCATCTATTGATGGGCACTTGTGCTGTTTCAGATCTTGACTATTATAAATAATGCTGCTATTGAACATAGGGGCACATCTATTCTTTCAAATTCATGTTTCGATTTCTGAACTACTAGCAGCTGAGCCTAAAATTTTTGAACTATTAGAAGTTCAAAATGTCATGTGAATGATATTGAGTTTGTGCTATTTTGATTTATAAAGAATGAAAGATCATAGAGAATGAAACATTAGAGCAGGCAGAAAGTTTAGAAATTATTTAATTTGACATTCTCATTTGATGGTTGAGGAACTATAACACTTAGAATGATTAAGCTATTTGCCCACTTAAATATCTGCTTTGTTCCCCATGATAAGGCCTTCCATTTCTAGAGCTTTGTTAGTATTTTGTGTCACCACAGTTCAAAAAAAAAGAATTGCTTCTTTTCTACATAATAAAATTATCATTGGAAATCAAGACAAAATAAATGCTTAGTTGGTCTTCAGTAAATGTTGCCTGATAATTATGAAAATGAACCATCACCACCGAGTAAAACAAATGCCTGACATCCTCATTCACCAGCCTTGCAGTGAAGTGCAGAAGGCAGGCTTGCATAAACTTTGACCTTAGAAGTCAATTACATACATACAGATAATCAAACTTCATTTTATGACTACAAAAAAGCATTCACTCCCAGTTTAGACTTAATCACCTTTGCTCATTTTCAATAGTATCAAGGGGGCTCGAATTTTACCTCTAAGCACTGACTAGATTCCACAGTATATAAACCAGTTTAATATGTACTGGAAATATATAGTAAAGCAGTATCAAAAAAAAGTTTCTCTTTGAAATGTTTCTACATTTTCTGATGACTACAGAAGGAAACCTCTTTTGGAAGAATTTTCCCATAATTCGATGGGCTCTAAGTTTTTTAGAGGTTTTCTTCTTTCAGGAGGTCCAACGACATGAATGGTTTTTTATGTGGTAATTGAAACTCCCATTGAAACTCAGAATGGAATGAGGGGGTTCCATGTGGCCCTGGATAAAACACATTCTTGGATTCTGACCTTGGTTTTGGAAGAGTTTCAGTAAAGCCTGACTGAATCATGAGCTCCTGACCTAACTTAAACATGCCCTTGAGTTCTGACATTTTTGGGAAACATTTTATACAGCTCTATGTCCTTTAAATGTTATTTCTTTGAAAGGGGGAAA
Organism: Mormoops blainvillei; assembly: GCA_004026545.1. Lineage (NCBI taxonomy): Eukaryota > Metazoa > Chordata > Mammalia > Chiroptera > Mormoopidae > Mormoops > Mormoops blainvillei. The sequence continues at coordinate 152,172 of PVJD01000617.1, read as the reverse complement.
AAAAATAGTGGCACCCAATATGGCTAAATCAAGATTACATGTATTTGAAATGAGCCGACCTGCACTTGTTTTATTTTTCCACCTGACACTGGTCCTAAGTGCAGAAGTCTGTTGGAAAGTGGTTATCTAGTTTAAACTTATAGTGACTACAACCCTCCCTAAGGGTTTGTTTATTTTAATCAGTGTGATCAGTAGCCCTCTCTTGCTGTCGGCCCAGAGAGGAGCTTGCAGTTATTACTTCTACCGCTGAGATCTGACACTGTATATCGTCTAAATGGGACAGATGGAGCTTCTCTAGGGTTGTGTTTCATAAGCCATATCCTTGGCAAGCTTCCCATAGACATCAGAGTAAGCCAGACTGATGCCCGATCTGTTATTTATAAAAAAGATTTAATATGAAATTACAAAATGCTATTGACACAATTATAGGAGAGAAATTAATACTGTCAGATTCAGTAATATGAAAGTTTCTCTGACATCATAAAACCATCATCAACTACTTTATTCATGTATCAGCATCTCACAAGCAAAAAATATTGAGTCCCTCAATCCTACCAAGTAACAAAGCACTTGAGAAGGTAACCATGGTAGTGACTGCCCCGCACTCTCCCCTGCTCCTTCCAGAACAAGTCAGGCTTGAAAATGATGACTTCACTGCAGATGAGATAACTTTCTTAAGTGGATCTACTGCTTCTTGAATATTAAATCTCACAGACTGACCAAAAGCCAGAGATGAATAGTGACAATGTCCACATTATTCTATAAAGATGCTTCATTAGGTTTAGTTTTCTGCTAACTTTTTGTGGAAGGATATCTGCAACTTCAATGTGAAAATTAAAAGGTCAGAAGAATTTCAGGCAAAGATTAAGTTCCTAAAAGCACTGCATAAAGCAATTGATACTGGTATGGAATGAGTAGAAGAGTTAACTTTAGACCTCTGAAGGTCTTCCACTGTTTTGCATTCAAGACTCCCACACACACTTTGCACTCTGTGTACTATGACCTACCCTTAGTTTATTAATTTTGCATTATACACACTTCATTTCTGAAAGCCCCATGTTATTAAATTGCTGCATCACCCAATTTGACATTTAACTCAGGTTCTGTTTAGTGTAATCCTGGTGTTTTTCAGGAATGTATCTTTTGTCTCTCTAGAGTAATAAGTTCCTCTGAGGTAAATACTCTAATAAATGCTATGTGATCCCCACAGCACCAACCAGAGAAATCAGCGCAGTGGTAGCCCTTCAATAAATACTATAAAGCCAATGAAAACTGAATGAATGAATGACTTCAGAGCAGAGGCAACTGTTTAAAACACATCAACATATTAATAGATTGTTGTGCTATTAAGTAAAATTTTTAAAAAATGATGGTATGTACCAGGCACAAGAGTGGCACTAAGAATGCAGTGATGAATACTTTATATTATTTTATTGAATTCATTGGGGTGACATTGGTTAATAAAATGTTATAGGTTTCAGGAGTACAATTCTATAATACAACACCTGTACATCGTATTACATATTCATCACCCCAAGTCAATTCTCATTTCATCACTATTTATCCCCACTCTTTATATTCTTCTACTCCCCCTCACCCCTCTTTCCCTCTTGTAATCACCATGCTGCTGTCTGTGTCTATGAGGTTTTATTTTAACTTAATCCCTTCATTTTTTTCAGCTACCCCCCCAAACTCCCTCCCCTCTGACAACTGTAAGTCTGTTCTCTGTATCTATGAGTCTGTTTCTATTTTGTTTGTTAGTTCATTTTGTTCATTAGATTAGATCATACAGTATTTATCTTTTTCTGACTGGTTTATTTCACCTAATATAATCCTCTCCAAGGCCACTCATGCTGTTGAAGAACGTAAGATTTTCTTCTTTTTTACGGCTTTTTTATTCACTCATCTACTGATGGGCACTTGGGCTACCTCCAAGTCCTGGCTATTGTATGTAATGCTGCAATAAGCATAGGGGGTACACATATTCTTTTGAATCAGTCTTTCGGGTTCTTTTGGATATATACCCAGAAGTGGAAACAACTGGGTCATGAGGCAGTTCCATTTTTAATTTATTGAGGTAACTCCATACTGCTTTCCACAGTGGCTGCCCCCCTCTGTATTACTACCAACAGTGCACAAGGGTTCCCTTTTCTCCACATTCTCGCTTGCACTTATTGCTTGTTGGTTTATTCATAGGAGTCATTCTGACAGGTGTGAGGTGGTGTCTCACTGTGGTTTTACTTTGTATTTCTCTGATGAGTCAGAGAGGAAACACTTGATCTGGACCTTAAGGTATGAGTAAAAATTCAACCACTATGTAGAAAAAAGAATCTAAATACAATAGCTATTTCTGGCTCTATGTGCTACAGTAGATATAAAGGTAGAGAAGGCATTAATGATAACTGGACATTAATAAAAAAATTCAAGAATAAAACATGAACTGAACCCAGAAGGAAATGTAGAATTTAAATAAGTGTAGAGGTAGAGAATAGCCACAATAGAATAGTTCTAAGTATCAAGAAGCTTGTTTACAAATGAGGTTAATTGGGGATAATGTTCATAAACTGAAGAAAGGTAACCACGATAGCATACACAGACGTATCTGATACCCTGACTCCAATGCACATCTATCGACGAACTTTCCTAAGTCCTCAAATACTACCTTGTTACATTCATTTTATTGTTTTATGTTTTGGACTATCTGCCAATATCATTTCACGCAGATGGAATCAATGACTGCTAGATCCCACTGAAAATATTTTACTAAAAATGCATTTGCAATATTTACTGAATTCACAAGACAATAATCTACTAAAAATTTTGAAATCAAACAGGTAAAATAGCTTATCATATACCAAAATCAGCCAAAAGAATTTATTTCTAGCATTGGGTCATTTCGTGAAAGAACAACTCTCAGAAATGTATATTTAGTAAGGGAGCACCTAAGAAGCTTAAACTGGAATCCATTTCTAGACAAACATAGTTGAGTTTAAGTGAACTGCAATAAATCAGCAATAGTAAAAATATATATAATCCACTAAAGATTTATTGGCATAATCTCCTTTGGTGCATCTGGTGACTTTAGATAGCTAATAGAACCAATTTACCAGGAATGACATGTCAAAGCCTTAAGAGAAAATGACTCCTGCCAGATGCCACCTATAATCACTTTCTGCTGGTTCTAATATCTGTCTCTTGCTGGATGGCCCCAATCCATTCTGGCAGATACAACACAGAGAACAATGTCAGTAGACGTTAGAAATGAAAGGGAAGCGTAAATGAAAGTAGTGCTGTGGAGTAGGTCACATTGCAAGCTCAGTACACAGAGGTTTAAAAGCAGTTAACAATTAGGTCCATTTTATTGAAGTGTCATTCATACTTTTAAAAGTATTTCATAATAAGAATGACTATAATAAGAGACTTTTAATCCCATGGGCAGACATAGGGTGTGTGGTCCTCAGAGTTAAGAAGACACTTTGTCCTTGCCTTTCATCACAGCTTACTCTTTAATTATTGCAACAAGAACTTTGTGTGTTTTGTATCTACTGTGCATTTACCCCTCTCCTAACACATGTGCGGGCCACACAGATAAGGATGCTGACTCCATAGAGTTTGATGTAAGTAGAAATGCATCCACGGAGAGGAAAGAACACCAATATTTACCAGTCACAGGAAATTCTTTCTAGGAAAAGTTCAAGTTGCGCACAACTATAGGCCAAGCCTTCACTTCCTGGTATCTATTTAATTTTCCTCAAATGCTCTAATTTCTGACTTTCATTCCTATTCTCTTAATATACTTTGAAAACCTCTTGAAATACTTCCATCAGCAATGATCATTGTTTCTCAAAATTAAAAAGACAATAAGTGCCAGGCCTTGGAAACGGATCGGTACTTGGGTACATTGTCTTAATCACGATGCTTTTGTTTTCTTCCAGACAGCATGTCTTGTGTTTCTTTTTTGACAACCACCTTGATAAAATTCACTAGAATATAAAGCTCCAAGTATAATATTTTGAAGGGATTATTCAGCAAAATATAATTAAACTCCAAAGGGAAAAAAGCATGTACATTTATAACAAAGGCCCTTTTATCTGCTTTGTACTTTAGTCGTTCATCATCAGCCCACAACCGTATCAGTGCACGCGGAAGAATTAGCTCGTGGGACAAGATGCCGTGTTGTTCAGCACCCAGCTCACGCCTGGCACTCCACAAGCACCAACAGGTCGACCTGACTTGATAAGCCTTAAAAAATAAAGACATCATATGCGCTCCTCTGTGTTAAACTATATTCTCCTCAGATTTAGTTGCAACAATGCTGGAACCTGTTGAATTGATGCGACGTTTTTTCTTGAAAATAGAAATCTCGAGTTGGACATTGTTTTGCTTTAAAATGAAAGATTTAGTAGGTAGGAGCAAAGATTCTATTATGAGGAAGGCAATCAAAGAGCAAGGTAGTTCTCAAAATGACTAATTTATAGAATAATAATGATTCATTTTGTGAGTTCAGAAACAGCATTTTTTTCAGTACTAATAAGGGCCTCATTTTTCCAGTCTTTCTCAGTTAAGTGTCTTAATAATTTGCCTTTACAATCCTTGTGCAATGAGAGTCTTTATTATTATGTTTGCATCATTTAATTTTATTACTAGGTGTGTTTTTCAGTGTTTTACACTATTTCAGTTTTACAATAGATTAAAATAAAACACTAACATTTCACCTGGCAGTTTTAGCTTTGGATGCACTGTGTGGTGTGAAGTAGAGGAGGCATGCTTCGGTGCCAGACAGGCCTGACCAGTTCCAACTCCTTCACTTGGCAGTGAAGGACCTTAAGGAAACCACCAGCCTTTTGAAGGGCTGTACTAGTCCCCACCTGAAATGGTGTTGAAGACCAAATGAGAGAAAACACATTAAATCCACAGCACTGTGTCTAGGTAGATTCACAAAATAATAAAATGTGTTTCTCTGCAAGGTATTTGCTGAGCTGTGTTCCTTTCCAGAATCTCTAAGGAACATTCTGCTTCCTTGTCTTTTCAGATGGTACCTGAATTTATTGGTTAATGGGTCCTTTCCTCCACCTTTAAAGTAGTGACATTGCATCTTTTTGACACTCTTTATCATCACGCCTCCTTCTGATCACAGCCTCTGCAGTAGCTAGGAAAGGTTGTTTGCGGTTAGGGATTCATAACTAGATTGGCCCACAAAGATAATTCAGGCCAATCTCCCCTTCACAATCTCCTTGATGTTACTCACATGTGCAAAGTCTTTTTCTTTCCCAGGTCAGGTAACATATTTACAGGTTCCAGTGATGAGACTGCGGACATCTGAGAGAGGTCATAATTCTGCCTACACGGTTGCATATGATATTTGATTGGAATTTGAAATGTATGTTCCCATGGAAATAGTGTTTGTTATACATGCTACTTATGCTCAGAGATTAATTCACAAAATGTTTAATTCATAATCTCAACTATAAAAATGGACTAAGTGAACAGATAGGCAAAATACAGTGATAAAAGATATTTGTTGACTTTACCTCGAATGACTGATATGAAATTCACCAACTTTAAATTCTTGAGAAGAAAGTTCAGGTTTGGGGTAAAGTGGATGGAGTGAGGATGGGATTTAGGAACTATGGCATAAGACATTGTGATGATCATTATCAATTTTATGGGTCAACTTGGCAGGGTTAAGGGTTGCCCAGATAGCTGACAAAACATTATTTCTGAATGTGCCTGTGACGGTGTTTTTGGAAGGTTAGCATTTGATTTAGCAGTCTGGGAAAAGAACATCCTCCTTCTCTAATCCCCTGAGGGTCTATGTAGAACGAAAAGGCAGAAGAGCAAATTTTCAATCTCTTTCCCTTTCTCTCTCTCTGTGTCTCTCTCTTCCTTAATCTCTCAGTCTTTCTCTCTCTCTCTTTCCTTGAGTAGGAACATCAATTTTCCCTTTTCTCTGGGACATTAGACTTCCTGGTTCCCAGGCCTTGACCTCAAACTGAATTATATTGCCAGCTTTCCTGGGTCTCCATCTTGCAAGTGGTGGAACTTCTCAGCCTCCATAATCACATGGGCCAATGCCCATGAGGTCTGTCCAGAAAAATTCTAGCCATTATTAATATAACAAGAATGGTTGCAAGGTATCAATGTAACCTGGCAGCCAAGGAGAGTGGCCTGGAATGCTCATGCATGAACAATAACTTCACTGTACTAGTCAATGGGGGCAATAGATACCATTGAGTGAGCATGTGTACTATGTGGTCATCAGATTGAAAATGACTGAGTAAAGCAATGAATCTGCATCAAATTTTGCGTTAAGCTTGAATGTTCCTCCACAGAAACTATTCGGATGATTGAGAAGGCTTTCAGGAACAATTCAATGAGTGAGGCACAAATAAAATGGTGACACAAATGCTTCAAAGATAGTCAAGAATCTGTTTAAAGTGATCCACGTTCTGGAAGGTCTGCAACAAGCAGAGCACCTGAGAATGTTGAACATGTACCGGCTGCAACCAACAAAGATCAGAGACAGCATGAGAACCAGTAGCTGATCTGGGGACTCCAAAACTACTATGTCTGAGATTTTGATGCAGGATCTTGGCATGAAATGTGTTGTGGCAAAAATGATTCAGTGGCCTCTGCTACCAGAGCAGAGAAGGAACATTGTGCTACAGTTGCTAATGACTTGATTCAAACTGCTACCAGTGAACGAGATCTGGTGCCCTGCAACTTCTGGCTTTTCCCAAAACTAAAATCACCTTTGAAAGGGAAGAGATTTCAGACTATTGACAAGATTCAGGAATATATGACAGTGCAGCTGACGGTGATTCCAACAAAGGATTTTACAGAATGTTTTGAATAGAGGGAGAGATGCTGGGAGAACTGTGTGAGGGGCCAAGGTGTCTACTTTGAAGGGGACTGAGGCATCATTATCCTATGTATAATGTTTCTTGTATCTTCTTCAATACATGTCTTTATGTTTTATATTACATGACTGTATACCTTCTGGATATATATATGTATATATATATATCCCGATATCCTATTGATTCAGTGACTCTGTTTCTCTGGACAGACCTGGCTAGTCTAAATAGCTTCATCTTTGGAATTCATAGAAGATTCACCCTTATTGACCTCATCCTTATCCCTTGCAAGGCTTCCTCTGCTTTAATACATGCTAGGACAACATGGTTTCATTTCCTCTGTCACCTGTTATTTTCTGCCAAAAGTTTCCTTACTACTTCTCTTGCTTAAGCCTGGAATTCGGACTCACAGCTCATTTCTGCAGCTCCTGTATGAGAAATCTACTCTGAGTTGTCACTGTGGGGAGCAAAGAAAAAACTCAAGAGTCTATAATCTTCTGAGAATGCCTCCGCCTTTGTCCTCTTCTCATCTTGCTTTCACTGCCTTCCTTTCCCACACTTCAGAAAGCACAACCTTACCCCAAGGGAAATTTAAGAGTCAGGAACATTGGGAGGGGGGAGTTTCCTAAGCAGTGGATGTGGAGAATAGGAAGACCCCGTAGGATGCAGACTCCTGGTAGCAGTGAAATATATAATATCACCAATGGTTTCTTGGTGACAAATCTTCCAGTAAAAAGATTTAAATCATGTATAGTTTTAGAAATAACAAACTGTACATACGTTATTTTCATAGACTAGAAAAATATACCCAGATTTTATCGACAGAATATATAATGTAGGAGCATCTTGTATGTTACACCTCTTCCCTTTCTGTTTTCCACACCAGATAATGCAGGACCTCTAACCTCTCATCAACAGAAGTTTCTGAAATTCCCTAAGTTACGCTTCCCAGTTGCTAATTGCAAGCCTTCTCTAACACAAAAGCATCAGTCATGATATTTCCATCTGGTTCCCATGCCCTTCACTGCCCTGAAGCAAGGCAAAGTAACTTTCATGCTATCTTGAGCATTCACCCCAAGCTATTTCCTGAAGACTATGATGCCTTCCCTTAAAACATACCTACCCTCCTGCTGCTGCTGCAGTGAATCCCCAATGTTCTGAAGTAGCCCTGCATCTCCTGATACAGAGAATCCCATGCTGCATCCTCATTAAAAAAAAAAAAAGTGTCTGCCCTACCTTGGCTCACACATTGTTACCTAGCACACAGTTTCTTAGACTACACAAGGTGCCCTGGAAATAAGGTGTTCAGCTTCCACATGAGCAGTTCACAGTCTTCAAGTCTGGGGACAAACTTCTCCATTGAGGTTCCAAATGACCCCTACTTGGATGTGTGTGAACATTTCTTTCAAATATACTTATGTGGATTTGACTCCTGGTAAAATTTGTCTATTCAGTTGGGAACAGCTTAGACTAAAGCTAACCAAAGAATATATTAGAATTAAAAAGTAATAAAGAACATAGTGGAAGTGTTTCCTAACTTAGTGGAAGTGGACATGTCAGTGAACAAAAAAGGGGAGTTTGTTTTTTCCACAGCTACTGTGGAAAGTAGCCTCACAGGGTGATGTGATCATAAATCCCTAGACTGGGCAGCTCACGGTGGGTAGTCAGGCTCCACGCCTAAACATCTTTAGTAAAAATTTTATCTTTGCTTTAAGCAAGCCCTGCCCATTATTCCTGCGAATGTGTATTAACACACCTTTGAAATGCATTTTTTCAGTCCCCTCAGAAGGGCAACCACCCTCAAGAGAGCACTAACCTTGTTTACCCTGCAATCCACTCTCCACCTTACTTTCTCCCACTTTCATGTAATCTTTTTTACTCTCCCTCCTTAATTTCAAATTAAAAAAAAAAAAGAAGCTGCAAACTGTCATCATGAGAAGCATTTTTCTCAATCTGATGATAAATTGCTTCCAGGCATATCCTCTGTTTGGTTCAAATAAATTTTTATCAAAGTTCTGTACAGGTTTGGATGTTATAATGACATATTACACCATTAAGTAATACAAAGTGTTGTCATATTTGAGATAATAGTGATGTCTTTTTTTAATTGACTTTATTTCTCCTACAGTTAACAACTTCTCTGCATTGAATTTTAAAGCAACAAAGTAAAATAAAATCCCTCAAATGATAAAGTATCAGAAATTCTGATTTAGTTACACTTTATTTGTAAAAATGTTCAGCCATTTTATTGATCTGTAGTAGAACCATCATCTGGGCAGAAAACAAATCCTGTAAATCAAAGAATATTCTACACTTTGGAAAAGAAAATCAGTAGTAATGTTCTTGCTGAATATTGTAAATTACACTTGTCTTCATAAAAGGCAATTCTACACTTTTGCAGCAAAAGCAGTGGTGTAAGTTATGCTTGTTTGTATAAAAAATATTTAAGTCCTGTGGCAGGAAAAACTCCCTTTTACTAAAAAATTGCAGAAAATTTTTTAGTGTACATGAGGTTGCCTACAAGCTGGAAAGTGAGCATTTTCAATCTCCATTTATATTTTAGTGCATTTTTGACAACTGCCACATCTTCTAAGTAAGAAAATTCAAACAGCATTAAAGAGTATTTTTATCAAATGCTTAAGGGATTAAAACCAAATGGAGCAGAGGACAAAATCATCGTGATAGATGAAACTGTTATAAAATGAGAGAAGTCCAGGCAAAGTTTATAAATCCTTTGTCATTCTGAAAAGTCATAGAAAATGAACTTTGGACACCTGTCTACTTAAAGGGTTTTCTCCATAGTCTTTTCATATAAACACAGTGTTAACCTCAGTACTGAGATACAAACCCCATCCTGGTAAGCTGTCTTCTGTGCAGCTACCATCATTTCCAAAGGATATAAATTTAGCCCTTGAATGAACAATGTATGAGATCTGTTCTGTAAGTACCTGGTGAGAACAACTGCTAAGAGCAGCAATAATATATCAACATAAAAAACCCCATCTGAATCAATTAGTCACCCAGGGGTTCATCTTTGAAATGGCAGCTTCTTCGAGCAAACAGAAAGCAACAGAAAACATACATTTGATGAAATAGTCTTTGCACTGGACAAATATGAAAATAAATATAATTCAAAGAAGTAAAATTACATTTCTAATACCTCTTTCTTAGACCTGTACTAGTTTACTGATTCAAGAAGATCATACCACTTTTTGTCATTTGTAATTTATATATTGCTATTTAGGAAATTCAAATAAAATACAGGTCTTGTAAAAGAATAAAAACATTGACAAGTATGCATGTGCCAAGGATCAGATTAGAGGGTTCTTTGGTGCAATTAGTCCAAATTCTCAGATTTGAAGGATAACATGTACTGACAGAAAAAAATCTGCTGTTAAACATTTACAGCAATGCTCTGTCTTGGTTCACATTATAAATCAAAAACAGCTGTTCTCAATAAGCCAATTTCATTTTTTTAAAGCATGCATTGCAAAAAAATTTTGTACATTAACCTGGATCAGAGATGGTTCTGTGCCCTCTGTTGCTATGAAACATGACATGAGCTGAAGGTAAAAACTCATTCTCACAAGGACAGCTGCTTCAAGTTAGGAACCAGAACAACATGATATCTATATCTATATCTATATATACATATATATACACAAAAATATATAAGTATATACATATATGTGTATATATACACATGTATATATTTATATACAGATATGCATTCCTGTATACACATATACACACATATATACATGTATAAATATACATGTGTATACATATATAAATGTGTGTGTGTGTATTGCTCACAACTATTAACAACTGAATCTAAAAAACCAAGCGAACAGGCAGAAGATGAACAGAGTCATAGACATGAGATCTTTTGGAGGGTTGTCAGCTGGGAGGGCGAAGGGAAAGAAGGGGAGAAAAGGTTCAGGGATGAAGAAGCACAGATTGGTAGGTACAGGATAGATGGGGGATGTTCAGAACAGTATAGAAAATGGAGAAGCCAAAGAACTTACATGCATCACCCATGGACATGAACTAAGGGGGGGATTGCTGGAGGGAATGGGGTACCAGGTGAAGGGGGGAAAAAAGAGAAAAATTGGGACAACTGTAGTAGCATAATCAATAAAATATATTTTTATAAAACAAGCTTATTTTTAATGTAGCCATGATTCCTTTTCATAGTCTTCTTTGACAAATACTTCTGTTTTGGGAAAATATTGGTGACTCGAGGTTTGTGGTCTAGTGTCTCTCTGTTATCAGGTGTTTTCACATTATAACATATCCTTACAAGCCAGTGTTCTGATGTAAAATCCTCCTCCAAATACTTAAATTTAACGTCTTGATTTCTAATGTCAGCATCATGCGTTTGATCAAAACCTGGGGGTGTATGAAAATCCAGCTACATTTCTCTAAATTTGTAATATGACATTTTATACATAAGGCAATTCAAGAAATCAGGAGGTTCTCCCCTGTCTACATGGAATTTTCTTTGCAGAATGAAACAGTCACTTTCCCGAATGTATTTTGGAGGGTCCCCCTTCAACTATCCTAACCATCCAGAGAAATTTGTTGATATCATCCCCAGAATAGCCAGCGACCCCAACCGAAAATAGCCAGAACATAATCTACACGGAAGCTCCTCATGGCTTTATAGGCTGCCGTTTCATTTGAAGACATAGTTTTTCTCACCAGGGCTATGTGGCTGTTATTCCAGGTGTGATTATTCACCAAAGTGGTTCTCTTAGCCATTCCAGCGATCTGATAGCCATAACCCCACCGAGGTACGTTCATATGTGTTTTGCCTTAGCCAAAAGTAAACATCTCTAAAACCATCTAAGATACCCCTGGTGCCATCCTGATTGTAAGAGACTAGGAACACACTTGGACCAGGGAAGGATTGCTTGTGACCCAGGGACAGGGGGCTGCAAACATCATCAATGGCATGTGCATCCACATTGTGACAACACTTTCCATAATAGGACCTAATCCCTCTTCAGCATTTTCCTGTTCAGTTACTTGCTTCCTCACTTTGCCTGCCTTTCATATGAATTTCCTGGGTTTCTTTTGCCATCTTCAGTACTGCCCTTTTCATGTCATTCTCCAAATAATGCTCAAAAACATCTGAGAAGGCATTTGCCGCTAACAACCGGAGCCACAGTCAACATCAGCTGCACCACGCTCCAGCAGAGCAGACAGCATTGACTGCACACAGAGCACAAATACTCTTTCATCATTAATATTATTTTTAAGATTTTTTTAATTTAATTTCATAGAGAGGGGGAGGGAGGGAGAAAGAGGGAGAGAAACATCAATGTGCGGTTGCCTCTCACAAACCCCCAACTGGGGACCTGGCCCGCAACCCAGGCACATGCCCTGAACGGGAATTGAGCCAGCGACCTTTCAGTTGGCGGGCCGGCACTCATTCCTCTAAGCCACGCCAGCCAGGGCACATCATTGATATTTTTAATGCAGAACCATAGGCCTGCTGGGAAGGTACACACAAGAATATATAGATCAAAGAAGAAAGACAACCAAGTCATAAGTTGATACTCAGACACTGATGCAATAATTGGAATATATATTTTTGCATACCTAGTGTCCCACAATGAGTAAAACCTGCCACTCGATGGTGCAATATAACATGTATAAGTCAAATAGATGACACTAAGGAACACGGAACCCATAGCTACAGATACACCCAAAAAGAAAAGAGCCTGAAACTCTTGTTTTGTTCATCAGTCTCTCAAATACCAGAAAAAAGCAGAAGCTTGCAGCAATACAAATATACCTGAAGCTGCCATGTGTTCACACGTTCTGACTGACTAGAGTCCCATAAAGTGTATCTGCATGGACAATATTAAATCCACAACATAGAAAGTGCTACATGCTATATAGACCCTTTTGCTGTATCTCTGCATCAGTAACAACACAAATGCATACAGCCGGAAAATGTGGATGATAAACACATAACCACCCCAAACAGAGACAATGTAGAAATTAAGCAGCAGCACACTGTCCAAAAAAAGATTCAGTTTTAACAGATTTACCCACAAGTAGTATGTGAACTGAAGTGCAAAAATAGCTATGCCTTTGTTATTGAAGGACCCAATTACTGAGAAATGTAACCTGGCACAATAGCAATAAAACAAGCAGCTAAAAGTCCTGCTCCTTGGTTCCAGAGTTCTCTGATAAGCAGGAAAATAGATATAGATGTAAGGCTGCTCAAAGTTGGTGCGAGGAACACACCTCCATCTCTTATATGAACTGTTATGTTCAGTGTATGTAAGATCCAATGGATAAGGACAGCTGTTATCAATCCTGGGTAAACAGTACAAACTACTCGTCTTCCTAGTGGATAACATGCTCTTTCATCACACCAATTTAAAATTCAGAAAACCCATGAGAGGCAATATGATGTGTTGATCTATAGTTAAACTAGATCACCCAGTTATTATGGAAGCACAGAACTCAGGAGCAGGCAGGAAGAAGATGCACAGGGTAAGGTGTGTCGGAGGGACGTGGAGATTCCATGCCCTCTCCAAGCAAACCACTCTCCCCAGACTCCACGTGTTCGCTGAGCTGGGGGCTCTGTGACGCCTTTTTTGAGGATAAGAATTGCCACAGTTTATCACCAATAGGATTCCCATTGTGCTGTGACTTGTGGTCAGTATAATAATTTGGTTAATTTTAACCACAAAGGTTCTTTGGGCATTGTTGTTACATGCCAGTGCTTTTTGTAGGCTCTGATGGAATCTTCCTGCTGACTGACTGCCTTCACTTATGCACATTCAAATAAATGTTTGCTAGTAACAATATAAAGCACATGCTCCTGAAATCCATAGAATTATGTGTGAAAAAGGCATATAAGTCCCATCCTCAAGTAGCTCATAATTTTGTATGAAGCTACATTTATAAAAGATACTAAACTACTCTAAAGATATCTGTGATTAGTGAAACTGACAAATATATAAAAATTAAAACTGAAAAACAGTTTACAAATATGCCGTTAGATTAATAAAATATAATTTTTCAAACAAATAATGTGGAGGATTTTTTTTTCCTTGGAGAAGCAAATGAAGATAAAGTTTAACCAGAAAATTACTTGAGACTCTCAAGGCAAGTATAGACTGCTGTACAAATTCAGGTGTGTTTACAAGTGCAGGCTTGGTTTCAAGTACAGACTTGCATAGGAGTCCCTGGGTTTGTTTATAAAATGATCCTGATGTGTAGGGAAGCTACAATTTTATTCAAAGAGAAGTCTGACCTTTCCCTAAAGCTGCTAAGAGATGTTACCTAGGCCCCTGGAATATCCTGCCTGATAAGAATGTCCCCGTTAGTGTTTTGGCCAATGGGTAATCTTACAATATGACTCATCACGGAGAACTGAAACAGGCCATTGCTGTTATGATCTCAGAGGCACTGGAGACCAAACCTCCAGAAGGCGCTGGAAATGAAAGGCCAGCCAGATGAACAATGTGTGATCAAACTCCAATAAAACTTTAGACAGCAAAAGCTTGGCCTGAGTTCCCTAGCTTACAATTCTCTAAATTTTGTGGCCAGAAGGAGTTAGTGCTTTCCAGCACTAACCCTATGCATTCCTTCCTTTGGTTGATTCTGATCTGTATCATTTATTATAATAAAACTTGAATCATAAGCATAGCATTGTCTTGACCTCTGTGTGTCATTTTAGCTAATTATCAAAACTGACATGGTAATAGGAACCCACAAATTTGTAACCAGCTGGTTAGAAGTGAGGGTAACTTACGAACCCATGAACTTGTCGCCAATGTCTATCATGAATCCGTAAAGGACTCTGCCATTAACCTGTGAGGTATGGTCCAGTTCTGGACAGTTTCAGAAGTCATCGTAACTGAAAAAGGTATTTTTCTTTATGATTAATAAACAAGATAAAGGGTAAATAGAACTGGTAAACAGAACAATATGTCTCTGTCAATTTTCATAAGAATTAGCAAAATTTAGAATGAAAAAACATAGTCCCCCAATTATGATTTTTGTCTTCTCATTCCTTGTACAGTATCCCTGGCAATTAAGATTAAAACGGGAGGGGAAAAATTCCAGCCCCTTACCAAATTCTTTAACAGAACTCCACTGAGCAGTCTGAAGTATGAGGGCTAGAGTAAGCCCCAAGGTAAGGCAGTCTTATTCAGTATTGTTTCTCCATCGCCAATTACAGTGCTGTGCATGGCAGTTTACTGCCTTGGGGGAAAAAAAACTCCAACTGTCTTTATGTCTTTATTAGCATTTAAACAATCAATGTTCAAGGAGTTCTCTCTAAAGAAAGCTCCCAAGGTGAAGGTGCCTCTTTGACCTGTGCATTTTAAGCTTTGTATTTTAGTGGGAGACAAAAGAGAAAGGAAATAGACGTTATATCGCTATTCATATATATCCTAATTTTCCTATTTCAAGGTTTTGAGTAAGTGATAGTGAGTAGTAATAAGTGTGTGTAACATCAAAGGCAAAGATGGCACATTCCTTTGTCATCTTCACTTCATCCCCATCTACTTTCAACCCCGTTTATCTTCAAAGAGATTATATTTCAGACTGTCTCCTCACCTGGGTGCATATAAACCTATCAATTTAGTTATTGCAGTCTAGTGATTGCATCCAGATTGAAACTCTGAAATTTTAAGAGTCCTGGGTCACCATTTTGTCTGTATGATTAGATGGGACCCAGAAATAGTGGAGAAACCACATGGAGGGCTTACCTGAGGGACAGATGGCTGTGTATTGAGAGCTGCAGAGAACACCGCCCAAATCAGAGCTGAACAAAATTCACTGCCAGACACATCAAGGAGACGCTAGCTCCAGCTGTAGCCAGAATGAAACCTGCTGAGCCAGATGGCGCCTTAGGATTACCATCAAGCCCAAAGAGCTGACCAGAAGTCAGCTTTAGCTTCAGTGGCCAGCAGACCGCCCAGCCACTAAGTGGACAAGAAACATCTCCTGGAAATCAGAGGAACCAAGGGTCGCCCTCTACCTAGTGCCACATCTCTTCCTTGCATGCTAAGATCACTCAAACCCCAAACAAGACCTTCTGCAAGACAGAATACCTATAAAACTTTTTAAGGGGCTGAGAGAATCTGAAGACATTACTTAAATGATTGAATTGGGCTAAGTTTAAATAGGATAAAAAGTTTTGGTTTTACTATTACTGTTAAGGCAAATGAGTAAAAGAGGCTTATAAAAGGAAGAAGGGGTTGCTTAAATCCCAAATAAATTATATTTTTCCAGCACTACTGTGTTGCTGCTTGGATTCAATTTAGCAACCCACTAAAAAAATTAATGAGTAATTTTTCATCTCAAGGTGTTTTTGATACACACACACACACACACACACACACACACACACACAATGGGTTCCCCCCATAAAAAAGAATTATCTTCTGGAGGGCAGGCCCCTGGTAGTACAAGTTTCCTCCACTAGGTGAATATTCTAGAAACCCATCTGTATCAGTGTGTCAGCTGGTATTGTTGTGAGAGGTTGCATTAGGCTTCAGTGAATTTTTTGGAAGACTTTTTCAATGTCTTCAAATGACAGATGATTTCCAAATGATGGATGATTTCTGAGCTCACCTGCTCACACCTCCCTGAGTGTTCAGCCGTTTTTAACCAAAAATGGCATGAACCCCATACCCCACCCTCCCTACTTACCTGATCTGGCCTGAGTGACTATTTTTTCCCTTGGATGAAAAAAGTTCTCAACGGGAAATGTTTGGAAGAGGTGAAAAACAGCAGAAGCACTAAAAGACATCATTACTGATGAGTTCAAAAACTGTTTTGAGAAGTGGAAAAACACATCTCAATAGGTGTATTGCATCAAACAGAGAGTACTTTGAAAGTGGCTGAAGTTCAAACATGTAAGAATAAATACACAATTTTTAATAAATAAATTCTGGATTTTGGGGTCCCTATAACATATATACAAGTTACTCAGAGAAGAAAGAATATATTATAGATGAATAGATACATAGATATTATAGGAGTATGTGCTGGTAAAAATTTTATGAGAATTAAATTTTTATAGATTTCTCCCCATAACTGGTTTTAAAGCCCAATAAACTGACAGGTACCTATTCAACTAACCATAGAGTACTTATCTCTAATTGTCATGTCACATGTACCCAGGCCAACAAAGCTTAGCTGCAGTGAACAGAGCTTTGGTGCTGGCAAACTGAGTGCACACCAGGACTTCGGATCCACCGACAATCGGCAGCACCGTCCCATCATATTAGAAATAGCACATTACAGCATGCTAAGGATACGAACATAGGTAGGCCTAGTGTCTTTGGAACATTGTACCTTGAATACCGTCTTATCCTTATAATGCATATACCAGTTTAACATTAAATTAATGTTAAATTAATCTATCAATGAGCACTTTTGTACTTAAGCGCCCATTTCTCATAGGAACGTGTTATGTAAATTCAGTTTAGGAATCCTAATATCTGACGAAAAATAAACACTACAGTTTATTTACATAAAGAAATTTTTTTGTGTCACGTATCATAAAAAATGTGAACTAATTTCATATGCTCAAGGTCAGGCTGAAAGAACTCCACAACTATAGCTATTTCTTACAGCCTTAATGATGTGTTATTTGCAACGCAGCACAAAATTGAGTAAAAGTTCTGATATACTTGGTCTTTGGTGTCTATAACAATATCTATGGTTTGTCATAACCCTGAACCATGGGGACACCAGCTCTGTTAGCAACCAACTCATATATGTTTCAAAATCCCCCTTAGCTAATATGTTAATAATAATAATAAACAGTTACTTATAGAAGTGGAAAATTCCTATATGCAAAATTTGTGAAGACAAGCATATGTGTAATCTTAGCATTTCCATATGTTCAAAGTTCAAGTATTAAAGGACTCAGGAACTTATCTGAAGAAAAATTCTCAAACCAGCATTCAAGGAATAACATTTAGGAAAATCAAATGCCTCTCCACCTGGTAAAAGTGGGGTTTAACCAGGAGTAACTTGGGAGACATCCCTGATATTTATAAAAGAGCTGAGTTGCAGATGCAATAATTTTAAAAATGTTTTGCTAATATTCTGTGAGCAGAATTTTAAAATTATCTGACATAAAAACAGAAAATTATGTGATACCTTTAATACATAAACAATATAAACAAAAGCTTTTATTTTCATCATGTCTCTATAATACATGTTTATAGGAGGTAGACGATTCAGAAATGTAGCTCTTAAACATTGATTTCAAATTTCCACCACTAATGACTTAAGAATGCTCGGGACAAATAAAATGTAATTAAAGCAATGTTGCCCTTCTCCCTCATCTGCTCCCTACATTCCTACACAGCCTAGCTCAAATGGAAATGATAATGAAAGGTAAAAAGTAGGTGAGAAATCCCACCTCCCTGAAATGTGAACAGCTCTGGCAAACAGGGCAGTAATTCACAAATCTATGCTTCATTCCTCTGCGAAAAATACAGTGGATGCCAAGTCAATATATCCTGAGGACCCGAACCTCTGAGCAAAAATGCAACTGTCATATTTAGCCAATTATTAATAAAGGAAAGAAGAGAAAAGGGAGTTAGACTTTGAGCTTAATAAACTGGGACACATGAGCCTGTTTGCTTCACCAGGAAGCTACTCAGCTGAGGGGATTAACCACCCTCCCTTCCCCTCTCCAGTGCTGGATTGTTGGGGGGCATAAGGGGAGGTGCTAGACCAAGAGGTTTGTCAGTCTAACTAAGGGGTATAAACTTATCAAAAGCCCATGAAAACTTGGAAAGTCGATTCATTCTTTTGAAAAAGCTTCTGGTCTTTTCCAAGCCCCAAATGTATAATCCCAGGGGAACAAAGAAGCCTTTTCTCTCTCCCATTCTCTCTCTCTCTCTCTCTCTCTCTCTCTCTCTCTCTCCCCCTCTCTCTCTCTCTCTACCCGCCCCACCCCCAACCCAGTAATGCACTAGCCCTATATGTTCACGAATTCTCTCCTGCCTGGGAACATGTAGCCATGTGGGTTTAGCAGATAGCGGGGGCCACAGCAGAAGGCGTGGGCTCTGAAGGAATGAGTTTTAATATGGGTACGGGGTCTCTGGGCACTGGCTCTGTTTCTGGCCCTAATTTTCCATGGAGAGATGGACAGAGATGGGAAATTGGAAACCCAGGGAGCAGCTTCTATTTCCACTGAAATAAACCATGCTACAGCACAATCTCCCGTGAGTCCTTTGAATGCTTTCCTCAAGATCCTGTGGAAGAGTCTCATTTCAGCTCACAACAAAAGTAGCTCCTCTTACTAGCTTTATCCACAATTGCCTATTGTTACCTGCTTCATGGGATAAAACAGAATTCTTTTAAGGGCAGACTTCAAAGCAGTTTGGTCATTAATAGATCTGATACAGCCAGTTTAACCCCGGTGAAAATTATCTTTCCTTAAAATTCAGTTTGAGCCAGTACCATTGTAAAATTGAAGATTTTAAGTAAATAATATGTATTGAATACTTCTATTGCATTAAGAGTTTATGTGCATTAAATCATTTATTTCTCATAATATGAAATAGGTATTATAATTACCTCTGTGCATATGTGAGGAAACCAAAGTCTAGAAATATTAAGTAATGCCTCACCTAAACCCACTGTAGCAAGACTAAGGCATTATCTGTATGATTTCATTTAAACCAGTACCCTAAAAAATAAAAGCAAAGAAATGAAATGGGTAAACTCCACTAAAATATCATTCTGTTTTTAATTTTGTTACCAAAAATGGGGGAGGGGGGAGCAGCAGAAAAAATGAAATTAAAAACTTAAAAAACAGCCTTTTAAATTAACGTCTTTCATGATTTGATTACAGTACAGTTAACAGTCCTCCATCACCTAATCAGCAAGAGTTGATTCATTTTAAATCTGAGGTGTTCCTTTTA
Source organism: Mormoops blainvillei (assembly GCA_004026545.1). Taxonomy (NCBI): domain Eukaryota; kingdom Metazoa; phylum Chordata; class Mammalia; order Chiroptera; family Mormoopidae; genus Mormoops; species Mormoops blainvillei. Next base: position 132,389 of record PVJD01000617.1, on the reverse strand, counting down.
GCACTTTCTGTTTTACAAACTAATACTACTTCGTGCTTACATTGGACACTTCTACACCACAGTTGGAACAAAACAAACAGAAGAAAAAATGTTCCAAATCAAAACTCATTTTTTTTGTTGTTGTTGCTGTCAGTAACACATTCAACTATGATCGGGATTATCACTTTAATTTTTATTAAAAAATTTCTACTCATCTGTGGGCTCTATGTAATAATACATTTAACTTGGCCTATTTATCACCCCAGAATTTTCTAGTATGGAGCAAATGTCTGTCATACAGCAGTTATTTCACAACTTTGAGTTAAGTGGTTAACACAAACAGTTGAATTAATTATATGTGTGTATTAGTAACCCAATAGGAAGTTGTCTTTCCATATAAGAAAATTTTCATTTAAAAACATTCTTCTGCATCAGGTTCTGATTAGAATAGGTATATATGACTTACACTCCAGATGAAGTTCTTTGCATTGCATTAGTCTGAAAGGTTTTTAGGATGCTTAGACATTCATAATGAACCTATCCAAACTAAATACCTGTTCTAAGTTCTTTGCCTGGAAATGGTGTCATTATCAGTATATTGCTCCTCCAGTACTTAAATGCTGCACTATTTTAGCAAAGCGTGACAGAATTAGCTGTGGATGTTGAATAGTTCAAACTGTTTCACATAATAAGTGCCTGCTTTCCATGTTTCCTAAGAGGTTATTTCAATTCTTCTGCCTCACGAAAAGATGAAACTGTATATAAAGTTAGAAATGTGTCTACCCTTGGAATTTCACAGCAAAATAAAGAACAGAGGATAAATCATCCTCAATAATGAAAATGAGGCTCTCTGTGGAACTCTTCTTACATAATACAGAGAAAGGAGAGTAAACATTTTAATTTTCCATCTGAATCCACTGCTTTAGGCCATTAGCGGGATCATTACAGCCCTACAGAAAATCAAACTGATGTTGCACTGTCACCTTTCAAGTGCGCAGGCACCAGTCATCATGTTCAGAAAGAGAAGGCATGGTTTCTGCAATAAAATAGGCATGAAAAAAATTTATTATCTGCAAATTAGAAAGGGTATTTTCACAAGAAAAAAATAGCTTTAAGAGTCAAGAAAATGATTTCATTCTTTAAAATATTTTTTTTGTTTTTCTTCTTTATGGAGTGGGTATTATTAGCCTTTATATAAATATAATTCATAAATTAATACCTTAAAACAGTAATAAGAGAAAATAAATAAACCACATTGAGCCAGAACTGTCCTAAATCCTTTACATACATAAATTCATTCAAAATAAACATATTTATAAAGAAATGCCACTCCAAATGTCATCTGGTTTCTGTAGGTTTGGAAAACCCTTTCTCATAGTTGACCTGTAATTTAAGGAAAATAAAAAGACTTCAAGTGAAGAGAACTGAACTCTTGATTTTTTTTCTTTTTCTCATTCAACAAGTAACATAGCCGCTACAGACAAGGTTCCTGGGGATACGAATCTCCCTTCGAGGGGCACAGAAGCTCATAGAGGGACTGACATTCCAATGGGCACTTCTCATTTTCAAACACTAGGACAATTTCAGTAACCTCTAAATTGTCAAAATCTTCATAACAAAAATGAGGACATTAAAGATTCCTATTAAAGAGTTTGTAACAAATACTATGTAATCAATCTTCGCTTACAGAATGCTTAACACATGGCAGTTAAAATTCAACAAACCATTGAAAAAAACAGCAACCACAAATCTGAAGAGGAAATCTTAATAGTAAAAGTACAAAGACAATGAGAAAACAGTATTCATCACTCACCAAATGGCAGGGAAATGAGAACATCATCAAAGATGATATATGAACTTCGGATAATTGCATGGGTGAGTTTTAAATTTAAGACAATGAGATTTGAGGGATTGAATTTTATGAAAGTTTGGGCATTTAGTGAACAGATTATTTGTAACTGTTAAAAAATATTTGGGATCATTTGTTATGGAGACAGGAATACATGAATAACAATAAAATATACAGAATCTGAAAAAGATTTGAGCAAAATATCTCTGCAACATAAGGAGACACTTTGAATAGAACTTGGTCAAGAATCATTAGAATTAAAGCATAAGTTTTGACCAGTGAAGTGTAATAGAAACATATTTAAGAAAATGAGATTTTAAATTCATACGTCATTCTCCATACCCAAGGTCTTTTTATTAATTCTGTTCCCTGAAAGTTTACATTTGAGATGGGGGTGTGGGCAGAAAGTAGGAAAAAAGTTTTTATTTTTTTCCAATGAGTTTTTCTTATAATGTAATGCATAGTTTTATCCAACTTTAAATTACTTTTACAATATAAGGAGTATTTCCTCCAAAAGTTAACTCTCCTCAATTCACACAACAGATCCAATGTAATGGAGTCACTGATGAGTAAACCCACATCCAAATTTGTTAGAAATCCTTGGTTGCAATGTCAAAAATCCAATTTGAGGGGAGGGAAAAATGAATAAGCAAAGCATTGTAGATTCTTAATAATACTAAGTGAATTAAATTGTGCTAAATTGAATTGAAATACGTCAAAGAATAAAGTTTCATAACATTTTGCCTTCTGGGCTTGGCAGATAGAACACTGAAGTGCTAGTTAAAATTACTGTACTTAGCTCTCAACTAGCTAGTGATTTGGAGCCATTTGAAAGATTTCCACTTCTCCATCGAGAGAATGAGGATAATGCCTGTCATCTTCAGAACGATGACAGGAAGGTTAGATACCATCTTTACATAAAAAAGCTTAATAAATGTGAAGTATTATCATTTAATACCTGAGCAGGTTAAGCACAGAGTTGCAAGTGATAAAATTGAGGTTTAATTCGTACAGATGGACATCTGTTAGGCTGAGAAAGATAACTTAAGAGAAAGTTGTAAGATAAAATTTTGTCATTTGACTATGCTTAACTCTTGGCTTAGTAATTTTGGGGATGCCTCTGGATCCTTACCTGTTTTTAGTCTTGTAGAAGAGTATGAGGCTTGCACTAATATCACATAGAACTCCACCCATGATGAAAGTTCGTTGTTGATATTATCTTAATACAGTTGTATCGTGCAAACTTAAAAATTAATGAAGCAAGAAGGATAGTATTTCTAATGATCCATATCAATACTTTGTATACTAAGCAATCGATCTATTGAGGGAATTATTTCTCTCCCACAGCATGAGACTATTGATTATACCCTCACCTTTACTACAATCTCCATCATAAGGTTGGGCAACAAGTGTACATATGACTAAAGGAAGGCCAAGTGCAAGCATGTTGGGCAACTCAACAGCATATTACATCAAAGAAGGAGTCCTTCAATCAAATGCTGCACATCCATTTGATACGCCTGGATCAACTACAAGATGTCACTATTGTCACATGTGGACAGGCTGCCTGAGAATAAAATCACCACTGTAGAAAGTAGAACTGAGAGTTAGAGACAGGAAAAGCAAGATACTTGATGACACATTTGGATGAGTGCAAACATTTGTCCTGTTACCATTATCCATCATTAGACTTCAACATATATATGAGGTCTGTCTGGAAAAAGTCCAGCCCTTGTTAACATATCAAGAATGATTTGCAAGACATCGATGTAACCTGGCAGCCAAGGAGAGAGGAGTGGAATGCACATGTGTGAACAACGGCAACTTCACTGTACTAGTCAGTGGGGGAGGGATGGGTAGATGCTGTTGAGTGAGCATGTGTACTATGCGGCCATCACATTCAAAATGACTGAGCAAGTAGAACAACAAATCTGCATCAAATTTTGCATTAAGCTTGAACATTTGGATGACGCAGAAGGCCACAATTCTGGGCAACTGCTGATTGGTAGCTTCATCACCACAATGTGCCCACTCAGGCATCACTGCTCCTGCACACATTTTTGGCAAAATCTCCCCTATGGCCCAAATTTGGCACTTTGCAACTTCTGGCTTTTCCCAAAACTTAAAAACCCCTGTGAAAGGGAAGAAATTTCAGACCATTGATGAGATTCAGGAAAATACAACAAAGCAGCTGATGACAATTGGGAGAACTGTGTGAGGTCCCAAGGTGCCTACTTTGAAGGGAAAGGAGGTTTCATTGTCCTATGTACAATGTTTCTTGTATCTTGTATCTTCCGGAATACGTGTCTCTATTCTTCACATTACACGGCTGGATACCATCTGTATCTTGTATATAAATACTTTGCCTATATTGTACATTTGAGTAGCGTTTGATAACTTATACCTGAATAGGCCCTTCTTACAAATTGTACTTGCTGCAGAATAGGAATCTCTGTCCCATCTTCCTTTTCCCTATTCAGTACAACAACCACAATATTAATATTTGTAATTTATGGGTATAATTTCTCTGAGAAATCTGAAATGATAGACTATAATTGTCATATATAAATAGGAAGTCTGAAAACAAGATTTCATTCTGATCATGTTTACACAAAGGTTTCTCATGAAAAATAAACACTTCATGTTTGATTATTTTATTATCATAACATTTCCTTGGAGTTGCACCTGACTAAATTGCCCTCAAGTAAACTAAATAAAGTAAAGATGTATTCATAAAATGTTAGAGAGAGGGATGTTAAATTTCCAAGCAAGTGACCACGTGGTACATGTGATCCTTCTAGTAATGCAAACAGAAAAAGAAGTACCAGTCCTGAGAAATTCCTTTTATTTGAGATTAGCTGTGTTTGGAAGAAAGTTATCTCTATATTAATCTGAAATCTTGCATTGACTTTGTTTTGGCCAATGTGTTAACCCTTTCTGTAATTTCAAATAGACTGGAGACCACTTCTTTTTCATTCATCACTATGCTCTGATTACATAGTAAGTGTGTGGACTGTTATATGTCCTAATAAAACATTTCTGAACAAACAAAATCAGAAATGAATATGAAAATAAATAACCGATGGGTAGATAATCTCTGTGACTAGGGAGAATAGTTCCAATATTGAAAAATAATTCTGTTACACTAAACCTTCAGTTTTTTGAAGTTAACAGCTTCTTATTTCAAACTGTTATTTAAACTCACTATCCTGTTTGTTCTTCTAAGGATTCATTCCAATCAGTTATTGTCTCCTTAAAAGCATATTCTTCTATCATTCTATGACTGAATCCTAAGGTCCTACAAAAGTTTGCTTCTGTATTTTTATTTGTATTTTGTTTGTTAATCAGTATTGTTGACTCGAAGTCAAAACGAGGTAAACTAAAATCCTAGGATGTTATCAGATACTCTACTTGTAAGGGTCTCTATGCTTTTTTGTTATAAAGGTTCCTATTGCTAGAGTGATCCATTTATCTACTCTTCCAAAATAATTTTTGATAAAGTATGTCGCCCAACAGATTTGGTTTTAGTTTGATGAATTTGGTAAACTTTTACCTATTGTGATGCTTATACAACACTATACTAAATAGAAGAAGCAGTCTCTAAATATTTTTAAGTAAATGAAATGAGCAAATCTATTAAATCAGTGATGCTGACAATGCGGTTCAAGCTTAAGGTGACCAAAAAATCAGAGCTGTTAAGAATCATAGGTTTGGTACTAATCATTAGAGAAAACTTTCCTTGTCATACTAGATTCTGCACACAGCATTATAATATGCTAATGAGAATATAAATATTATGTTCCAGATAGATTATAATACAGTTATATAGGACATATAGAAAATATAGGATCCAGATAATAAAGGTATGTAACCATATTTGGACTTCTCATCTTCAAGCTTTATTTTAGTTAGTGGTGCTTTGTTTTTACCTGATGTGTTGCCAAATTAGCGTTTGTCTGACTGCAGCAAATATTCTTTGACATATACTCAATATGAGCTTTTAGACACATGCGGAATCTGAGAAGAAAAAAGAGGGAGGGTTGCTGTTGCTTTGGTTTTCTCTTCCTTCTCACAGACAGACGTTAGAAAGAGAAACAGGAAACATGCAAAGAGAAGGATGTGCAGAATGGAAAAGAAGTAGGTCTTTAAAATACCCAGGGGAAGTCCATGTCACTGAACAACTAATTAGTGTCGTCATTCACGCTTCACAACAAGAAGTGTGAGCATGGAGGGAGGGGGCGCCTAGATTTCTCTGGAGAGATTATAAAACAAATCACTCCTTGATCTGATCTCATCTGTTCTTCTCTTTTGTCTTTACAGACAAAGAGACACAAATAAGCTCCCACCTTCTGCTAAGGCTCTATCGCTTGCCAATTATTTAAATGATTAAGGAGGAGAGATGACTGTTGGGAAGTGCACTGAAAAGGAGAGAGAGGCCAAAATATCTATATCATGGTAATAGATTCCTTCCCCCTTTACTCCAGGTTTGTGAAATTAAGATAAAAACCAGAGGTCCTGAGCTGTAAATCCTTGTCCTTCTACTTTGCACAGACTTGAATGGATACGCACTGAGAAGTACCAGCTGCCTAGACATAGCAGTGAAATAAAACAAAAGGAGGGAGATTCTGGACAGCTCTTCCAAAACAACAGTTGTTCCCTCAGAATTAGCATCATCCTGGAAGAATAAGGTAACATTTTACTAAAACATCCTTATTACCAAGCTTTCCCAATGGATGACAGAATTTTGATTTTAATCCCAAGATTTACAGTCATAACAGGAGTACTAAATATTGTAATATTTGTGGTGTGCCAGGCAGTTTGCTCAGTGCTTCATATATGTTAATTCGCACACAGAGGGGGAGGCTGAGAGGAAGCAATCTGCCCAAGTTTACGTAGCTGGAGAGCGTTGGAGTGAGATTGGACCCTCTAACCACCCTGCTAAACTGTTTTTATAATGATCAACACACTTTAGCCATGTGCCAAACATAGAACACAATCTAAGCCATGAATATAAGGCTTAACTATAAAGAAATTACTATATGAAGCTTCTTTCCACTCATGTCACTCATAGAATCTTTGACAAATAAATGTTGACCATGGCGTCAAACTTCAATCAAGATTTAAATATCTAATCAAGCCTTTTCATACCCATTGATTATGTATGAGGAGTAGCTAGTAAAATTTTTTTCTTCCATTCTTTTAAAAAATTTTTTATTATAATACGTACATAAAAATTTACTATTTTGGCCATTTTAAATATATGGTTCAGTGATATTAAGTACATTCATATCGTTATGAAGCCATGACCATCATCTAGCTATAGAATTCTTCAACTGGCAAAACTGAAACTCTACACCCATCGAACAACTCCCCAGTCCTCCCTTCCTCCAACCTCAGGCAACCACCATCCTACTTTCAGACTCTGCAAATTGGATTACAGGCATCTCATATAATGTGACTGGCTTATTTCTCTTAGGGTCATGTGCTCAATGTTCATCCATGTCATAGGATTTATAAAAACTGCCTTCTTTTAAAGTCTGAATAATATCCAATTGTATGTCTATGCCTCAGTTTGCTAATCCATTCATCTCTTGATGGACACTAGGATTGCTTCCATCCTTGCAGGTATTGTGACCACCCTGCAACAGACAGGGCTGTACTCTCCCACTTGTTAAGTGCAAAAAAACCCTCAAAAACTAACAAATAAAAAAACTAAAAATAACTATTTTAATCTTTGAATTATTGATAAGATCATAAAACTATTATGCCAGCTGATTATCAAAAATACTTTAATATATATTTATACCAATTGAAATATTATAATATTGTAAGTTTAAGATTTACTTATTCATTTCACAAGCACTAACAAATGCTAATTGTGTGCAGAGTACTGTGTATAGCAGGTGCTTGCAGGGATTTAATGATGATTAAGGGATGGGCCCCTATCCAGATAGGGTCTGAAATCTAAAGTTTACTTTAGAAGTTAAATCAGTAATAAATAATGAACAAATGTATATATAATAAAAGGACATAAAATATTTAATTTTAGCCATTCATTCCAAAATAGTAACCTAGAATATAATTAATATTTTCAAAGAATTATCTTTGTCAGATGTAGTCCGAATAGGAGATAACTGCAATAGCAGAAGCATAAACTAGAGCCGTGCTAGCAGGACTGAATCTGATCACTTCACAGTGAGCCGCCCTTAAACTAAACAGTAACCTAGGCTGTGCTCAGCTGGGCAGTTTTGTGTCTGGCTTCGGCAACTGAGTGTCGCTGTTTCTCACAGCAGGTACATGGACTGCTTCCTGTCCATGGCATATGATTTTCACAGCAATGTACAGTGCGAGGGATCAAGCAGAAACATGTGAGTCCTCTGAGACCTGGTGTCAGAAATAGTACTCTGTTCCATCTACCTCATTCCATTGGCCAAAACAAGTCATGTGGCCAATCTCAAAGTCAGCAATGATGGAACTACAGTTGATTCCAAATCTCAAGAGCTGCAGAGACACATAGCAAAAAACACAGATACATGAAGAGGAAAACAGATGCAATAAGGTAAACCACACAGTGGAAAGTGAATGTAATTTCTGACTATGGAATTAGCAGTTGGCTCACAAAAGAGAAGTTCTCTTAGTAGGGAACCAGAATTAAAGGAAGAATGAAATAAAAATTTTTATCAAAATATTATATATTATTTGAAACAAATACTCATTAAAAATTGTGACTGGACACTATTGAAAGTAGTTGGTGTAGCAGCATGACATACAAATTTGCAACATCTGAATTGCTTTAAAAATTGGGAAGGACTGTAACTGGGAACGTGGGAAGTGAATGAAGGCAGATGTTCTTGAAAGTGTGCCTCACACGAGGACATGTGAAAAAGAACAATTCAGGGAATAATCAATTGTAGAACAATTTATGTAAAGAAATACTGGGAAAATGGAAGATACATTAAAGAGTTTTAAAAATGTTTTAAAAAAGAATTTAGTTTTCTACTTAACAGGTTCTGTGAAAACTTAAAGACTTTTGAACAAATGCTTAAAGTGACCAATGTAGTGAAGGGAGAGAAAGAAATCTGCCTGGGTACAGGAAGAGTCTAGAAAGCAGGATCGGAGGTGTAAGGCTGCTGAAATGATGGAAGATATGACCCTCAACAGGGTGTGAAGTATAGTGAGAAAGGAAAGGAGAGACTACTGGGGGTGCGAGAGGGTTGAGAAGTTGTAAAGAAGGCAGAGAATGCAAAGATTTCAACTCAAAGTTCTCAAGTCTGTGTGAACAGAAACATGAAAATGGGTTGCTTAACAAAAATCGAGAGCAGAGCTTATTTTAGTGAGAATTCTGAACATAGAGAACATGTGAGTGTTCCAAGATAAGCTGTGGCCAGTTCAAGAAATTAAAAAACAAAAACAGAACAGAAGAAGATAAAGAAAGCCAATACAATTGGGATTTAGAAAGTTAGGAAATGAGAGGGTAAGAGAGAGAAAGTGTCAACCACTAAGACTTCAGAAATAGGCAGAAACCAGGTATTAGGGCTTTTAAGTCAGTTAAATATTTGAACCATTGTATGAACAATAGGGCATTTTTAGCATGAGAAAAACATAACCTGATCAATAACTTTGAAAGATCAATCTGATGATTGAGTTGACATAGGTAAGGAAATTACTAATTAAACCAATTGCATGCAGTGTACACAGTCTTTAGCATAAATGTGTTACTGCGGGTTTTATGTCAGCACGCCTCCTGTGCAAACAACTAGCTAAAACAGGTTGAATTTTTTTTTTCTGAATAACAATGGAAAAGGCATAATACCTATTTCACAAATTAAAATATGCATCTTTCTTACTAAAACCATTAACAACTTGGGGACTGGTTAGAAATGTGCATAATTATTAACAATACAATGTCACTTATGAAAAAAATAAAGTGGTAAGCAAACATTCAGATATATCAAAAGATTATTTACTAAAAAACAGTAGCAATATAGTCATTTAAGAAGAAAGATATTTCTTAAAAGCCACCATAATCTTACCTAATCAAATCCATTTTGTCTTGTCAGAATACATTAGTTCTGCATACCAACACTACTAGCAACTTTGTTTTCAGGTTGGCAAAACAGGTATATTATTTTGGTGATTTACACCTTTGGTCAAATATACCTTTATTTATTGTGACGTAATTCCCCCACTTTCTCTCCTCTTCTTATCTTGAATTTTATGATAAAAATTAGAATTTACACAATATTCAGGTGATGTGAAAAGGAGAATATTTTTATAAAGTTTCTGATTTTTCAGAAAGTAGACAAAAATAAACAGCTACCACATCTCAATGTTTTAATTAGTCTACACATAATCCTTCGTGTTTGCACAACTGACATTTAAATATATCAAAACTTTTCATATTGTTGTTCATTGAAAATTTATATTTCCCTGAGGATTGTGTGGATTCACATATAAATGTATTACCTACTTTAGTCTAAATAACAAATAATGATTTTTTTCATTTAACCTTTTAAATTAAACTTATAAAAATCATAAAGGCTAAATTAAAGTCAGAGTAACTTACTCCACTTTCACTGTAATCAAGTTTGAATTTACTGATATTAAATTATTTAAAGGAAAGAAGCAAATATTTTTTATAACTATTTGTCATCTTAAAGAGTATCAAAGTAAACATAATAGTAAACTGCCTTTAAACTTTCCAAAGGCAACCACTAAAAACACAGGAATCACAATAAGAAACAAGAGAAGTAACAATTACCAAATCCTATTTTAGTATTTTTTCTCTCAAATGTGTTGCAAATATCTTGGTTCTCAAGTTTTGCATGTATTTTGACTTTATTTAAGAGAATTTTCTCCATTGAAGAAATTTTGTCATGCAGTTCAACTCCACAGTTATCCCTATCGTTACCTTTGGGTAGCTTGCTGAGCTTATAAATAAATGCAGTTAAACTCTCCGATATTTTATTCTTCTACTTTTTGGTAATTGTTCCTATTTTACATTATGACATTCATCTTTACCAATCATCAGAAATATGTAAATCAAAACCACAATAAGATTTTACCTCACATCTCTCAAGATGGTTAACCAAACGACAAAAGGCGACAAGTATTGGCAAGTACATGGAAGAATTAGAATGCTAGTATACTGTTGGTGGGAATGCAAAATAGTGCAACTGCCATGGAAAACAGTATAAAAGTTCCTTAACAAATTAAAAATAGAGGTACAATGTGACCCAGCAATCCCACTTCATGGTATTTATCCAAGAAGATTAAAATAAGGATCTCAGATATTAGCACTCCCATCTTCATTGCCACATTATTCATAATAGCTAAGGTGTGGAAGCAACCTGAGTGCCTATCTACTGATGAATGGATAAAGAAAAGGTGGTATGTACATACAACTGAATAATATTCGGGCTTAAAAAAAAGAAATTTTACCATTTGTGACAACATGGATAGACCCTGAGGACTTTATGCTAAGTAGAATTAGCCAGTCAGAAGCACTGCATGATGCCACTTATATGAGATATTAAATAAAAATAGACATATTCATGAAATCAAAGAATGGAGTGATGGTTGCCAAGGGCTGGTAGGAGGGGAAAATAGGGTGTTATTAATCAAGAGACATAAATTTCAGTTAAGTAAAATGAATAAGCTCTAGAGCTCTGCTGTGCATCACTTTACCTACAGTTAACAATAATGTTCCGTGTACTTAAAATTTGTTAATGCGATAGGTCTCACATTAAATGTTTTACCACCATAGGTATCTCCAATGAACTAATACATATATGTAATAGTTCATTGGATATTTGCTTTGGGACAATGATTAAGATTGTTTTCCTAGGGGCACTTTTAATCAATGCCATTCAAATCACATATTAATCTTTATATTTCTTTGAATATATTTCTGGCTTCTGTTATGTTTCACTGATGACTTTTTTTTGAATCGGTTATATTATTTTAGCTATTGTAGCTTTATTAAAATTTATTTCAATATTTATTAAGGATGGTTTCCTGCATAAATTATTTAATCAACAAACACTGCTATTAGGTCCAGTTTGAAGGAAAAGCCAAAACAGAGGCTCCACCCAAGTAAATTAGACAAAATTGACTAAAGATATACAGGGAGGACAGTTCAGTAAGTTTTACAGTAGAGAATGCAGAACTATTCTCCAGTGGTAGAGGAAGGATTTATGTTTTGTATCTCCAGAGCACATACACAGTTGCAGGTCCTAAAGTGAGCAGGGAAAAAGTCAAGTCAGAACTTGAAGAAGCTCAACTCTTTCCCCCTTTAAGTGCAGGCTTACATGCAAGTGCCACCAGCCTTATAGTCCTGCATGGACACATGCTGGACGCCACAGCACTGGCTGGGGCACTTCTTAACCATAAACTTGTACAGCCTGAGAGCAGGAATTTTCCATTTTGTTCATTGCACTATCCCAAGCATCAAGAACTGGGTCTGGCAAATAGTAAGAGTTCAATAAACAAAGAATGAAATGAACTAATAAATAAAATAGAAACAGACTCATAGATATGGAGAACATACTAACAGCTGAGAAAGGGGAAGGGGTTGCAGGGCTGGGTGAAAAAGGTGAAGGAATTAAGCAAAATTTTTTAAGAAACCAAACTCATAGACATAGTCAAGAGTAGTGATTACCAAAGGAAAGGGGGTGGGGGGTTATAAGAGGGTAAAGGAAGGATAAATGATGACAGAAGGAGACCTGACTTTGGGTGGTGAACATACAATATGATATACAGATGATGTATTATAGAACTGTATACTTGAAATCTATATAATTTTATTAACCAATGTCACTGCAATACATTTAATAAAAATAAAAATAAAAATAAATAATTGTTGATTGCTGAATAAATTAATGAAAAGATTTCTGGGATAAAGCAAATGATATATTTTGGCTAGAAACAACTCTTTATCCATTACGCTCAATATCTTGAGCTAACACAGTTTGGCTGACCTTGTAACTATAAAAATGGAACAAGGGGCAGTTTTGTCACTGGAAGTTATGTTAATCAGATTTTGAACAAGCTGTAAAGCTTTTTGTGTTTTGCTGTTATTATTCTCTAGTTCCAGAAATTTCTTGGTTATTAAGGCAATGTTTTTTTCTTTCTACAAGAATAAAAGATAATCTTATTTTTTAAAATCAGTATTTGGAAGGTATCTTGTTAAATTAATAGATTTTTCTGAGAGAAGTGACACATTCATATTTAGCTGCCCAACGCAATAATAGATTTCCTCCCTATTTATTAAAGCTTTATTTTAAGACCCTAAATAGCTTTATAATTTGTTTTTCACATAAGTTTTGCATAATATTTTATATACCATTGGCTTATTATAAATGCAATGTTTTCCTTCATTACATATCCTTATTGAATTTGTTTGTATATAGAAAGATAAATATTCTTACATGCAAATATTGGGTGCAGCTACATTAATAAATGTTTTTATCAATCATAATATTTCCTTTAACTCTCTTGAGCTGTACAATGATGTCATCTGTAGTGATAAATATTTTCTCTTTAATATCTGTTTTATACAAGTAGTTTTAGCACTAATAACTATGGAACAATTTTAAATTGATTACACACACAGACACACACACACACACACACACACATATCTCAACTATATACATATAGTTCTGACCAGAGTTCTAACCAGATTTCTGTCCAAAAAGTCCAACCATTGTTAATATAACTAGAACTGTTTGCTCAACATTGATGGAACCTGGCAGCCAAGGAGAATGAACTGGAATGTGCATGCATGAGCAATGATGATTTCACTGTATTAGTCCGTGGGGGTGGTAGATACTGTTGAGTGAGCATGTGAACTGTGTGGCCATCGCCTTCAAAATAACTGAGTAGAGCAATAAATCTGCATCAAATTTTGCAGTAAGTTTGAACAATTCCTCTGCAGAAAACTATTTGGGTGGTTCAGAAGACTGTGGCTATGGGCAACTGGTGATTGGCAGCTTCATCACAACAATGCACCTGCTCATGTGCCACGTCTCATGCAGAGTTTTTTTGCGAAACATCAAATCACCCAGGTGACTCAGCCCCCCTTCAGCCCAGATATGGCACGCTGCGACTGCTGGCTTTTCCAAAACTAAAATCACCTTTGAAAGGGAAGAGATTTCGAATCATCAATGAGATTCAAGAAAATACGATGGGGCAGGTGATGGAGACTGGGAGAACTGTGTGAGGTCCCAAGGCGCCTACTTTGAAGTGGACTGAGATGTCACTGTTTTATGTAAGATGTTTCTTGGATCTCGTATCTTCTTCAATAAATGTCTCTATTTTTCATATTACATGGCTGAACACATTCTCACAGACCTTGTGTGTGTGTGTGTATGATATGAACTACCAGTTCCCATTTTACTAAGTTTTATCTTATAGAGCTAAAAAAATACTTTAGGTGATGTACGTTTAGCATTTCTGGTTATCATACAATTATTTTGAATTAACATTGTGAATTATTAACAGATTTCCTACTATTAAGCATGACTATATGTCTGCTTTGAACCAGAATTACTGATTACATGTAATATTATACAGTATATTGTGATATATCATAATGTAACATGGTGGGTTGGCCAGATGGCTGAGAAGCAGAGCAGGAGACCCCAGAGTGGCACCAGAGCCAACACCTCCCCCTAGAAGCTCAGGGAGGAAACCCCAAGGCAGCAGTTTGACGCAGTAGCCAGTGAAAAAGCCTGCTTCTCCAGGAAGAGATGGGAAATGCCAAAGGCGGGCCAGGATGGAAACCACATCTGGGTGAGCTTCCAAATCCCAGGAGAGGGTAAAAAGCTGGCTAACCTGTGACCCAGCCAGAAGGAGCTTGTACAGAGTCTGTGTTAGCTGTAGGAGCTGGACACACTGCTTTGTGTGAGAAGCCTGTGCACCTGTTCATGGCTGGGAAACTTCTGTCCTTTCCATAAAATGGCATCCAGAAGATGGTCAAAGACACCAAGGGAGCTGACAAAAATGCTGGACATCGGTGCACATTGTTGAAATAGTCCAATGCTCTGTCATGCACAGATGTCTGGGTCAAGTCTTTAAAGTACGATGTGCAGGGAAAACATGTGGTCTTTTCCCTCCTCTCACTAGTCTGGTTAGCTGCAGTGGGCCTGAATTCCTGAGGCTGGTGGGCCCTTGGAGGCTGCGTGGTCTGGGAAACATTCATGGCAACATGCCCACACAGAAAGTGGCAACAGTGCTGGATGGCACAGCGTGGCTCTGCCTGCCCAGGCACACACGGATTCGTGAGATAAGCCTGGAGCTAAACCGTGCCTGGAACCTGCAAAGCAGCCTGGACGAGGATACCATAGCCACCTGTATTTCTCAAAGGACAGTACTGATAACGGGAAAAGGGATTCCAGGCCCTATCTGGTCTGGCCTGGCAGACAGTGGCAGGATTATTTGTCCTTGGGTGTTTTAAAGGGAGAGAGGCTCAGAGGTAGACCTGCTAGTATTTCAAAACTGTATAGCCTTTAAATAAAGAATCTCCTTCCTTTTCCACCAAACTTTTGACTCCAGAGTTTTGTGTATAGCTGGCAAGTAGTAGAACCCTACTGACTGTTCTGCAATAGCACTGGCTGTTCTATTGTGACCAATTTATATTTTAATTAAAAAAGCTTCATAAGTGCAATTGATGTGCAGTTTTTTGGTAAAGGAGAATGTATCTATCCGTGTGGGTATACACTCATGCCGATACTGTGCTAGCCCTAAAAATGTACCTATCAAGTCTTTGACTTCAGGAGTGTAATTAACTGATGGCCCCTGATGCTAATTCTCAAATCCATCATGGCATTTACTCCAAAGCCAAGTATCCTGTGGGGTCCTCTCAACCAGTAACTGAGCACAGCAAGGTTATTAAAGTAACTTTGGTGAAAGATCCCCTACGGTCTTTGCTGAACTTCTCTAGAACTATGCTGTTTCCTTCCTTCTCCTCTTCGTAAGAATCAGACACGCTGGACAGACTCAGGGCTCTACCAGTACCCTCAACTTCCCATTCTCTCTCATGGTCAAGTCTCCTAGTAAATCTCTTGCATATTTAATCCCATATTAGTGTGCACCTTCCAGAGGCTCACAAGGGCACCCAGAGTACTCAAAGAAAACAGGTAGTTAGATGAAGATTTGGGACTGGTTCACAGTGAAAAATAGACTCTAAAAGGGAGTTAATGGCTCACTATGAGAGCCAGAGGCCTCTGGAGTAGCTTCCAAAAAGGCCTTTATCTTCAGTAATGGAAGGACAGGCTCAATTAAGCTGCAGGCTAATCTAATCATTAACAGTCAAGAGCTTCAGACATTTAAATGCTCCTCCCGTTATGCAAAGATGAGGACCCTGGTGGGGAAATGCAGGAACCCTGCACAGAGGGCGGGCTGTCTGCCTCTGAGCACGCTGGCTCTGCAGCCCCACCTCTGCCTTCTGCGGACCTGTAGCAAGCACTGCCCCCCTCAGCCGCCTCCAGCTTCTTTCCTGGCTTCCAGACCAATAACCAAGGTTAAATCCCAGCATTAATTGGCTGAGAATATTCTATGGCCGACAAGAAAGATAATAGACTACATATTAAAAGAACTGCAAGAATTAGGTAGTGTGTACCAGTAGAAGCCAGTGAAGAATTTCCAGCATTGAATGTTTAGGTTGCTTAATAAAGAGGTATCTAGACTATAAGACTGGGCAAGAGTTCATTGATTTGGGGATATTTTCTCAGGACATGGAATTAACAGTCCTGAAAGGATACAGGGACTATGCCTAACTAACCGATGGTGTGGCTCTTACAAACATGGAAAAGCTGATAGACACCATCAGAAAAGAGTTGGGGACAAAAAAGGGCCACATCCTTAACCTAACCAGCTCAGGGGAGGCCTGCATAGCCGCCTTCCAGGCTCAGACACCTAAAGTGAACATGTAGGGTGGTCTGAAATTAAAGCTTTTTAAACTAAAAGTACTTTATGGCAGGTGGTCATGTCCTAGGCTAGAATCTTCCCTGACAAAGGTCGGTCTTTATCTTAATTGAGCCTGTCTATTGTCTTTTAGCATCTGTGATAACATACCTTTGGAATGTCCAGGGAACTTCCCTTTTTCTAAACCCCTCAGACACAACCCACAAATCCCCTCATTGCTACTGTTATCCCGTTAATTGTTGACTTTTATCTATCCTGTACCCGCCTATGTAAAAAAAGTTGGTCTATCCTTTTACTTTGTTATCCGGTCCCAGGTGTTTCCCCCTTTGCTTTTCCCTGCCTTCCTAATCTATCACTAATGAATTTCCTGTAACCCTCTTACGCCTTCTTTTCTGATTGTAACATAAGATGCAAAACTGCTATTTTCCATGCATTTTCTCAGTCTGTTGAGTTTTTGCTTCTCAGTAGTCGTTGAGTCTATTCGACCCAAATTCTTACAGGTCTGGACATTTCTTACATTGACAGAGTAAATGTCTGAGTTTCTCTGGCAAATAGTGAAGAAACAACAGGCTGAGGGTTGTAGGCACACTGAAACAGGCATTTTACGTAAGATCAGTAGACTAATCAGAATATGTTCCACAGGAAGCCCAAAAGACGCAACTTTTATCAAAGCCATTAGGATCTGGTGGTGGTGGTGGCATAAGCGTCACAAAAAAATTCAGTGGCAGCTTGCAGGCCAGGGCTGATGATAACAAAAGTGACCACAGAGCATTTCCCACTTACTCAGAAAGTGCCTCAGGTCATTCAGTTACTCATTCAGCAACTTACTAGCTTCCAGAAATATACTATATATATTTTGTACCTCTTATTTGAAAGACACCATCACACACAATTTTTAGTGTTAAAGTGACAAGTCGTGTAAAGAAGCCAAGGCAGTTGTAAAAATCAGTTTGATACAAATTTTAGAAGTTTTATAGACCATACATTACAAAAAAAAAAAAGGTACTAAAATGAATTTACTACAGGGGAGGTGACTTCTTGTGGGGGACATTAGGGAAAGTTCTGCAGAAAATGTGGCATTTGAACTGCACTGTGAAAAACAGGTAGGACTTATACATGAGCATTTCTGTCTACTCTGGTCGACCTCCTCCCACCTAGTCTCCATATGGCATCTGCTGCCCTTTGCTAAAGCATAGTGGATGTAAACACATTTTTTTTTGAACCAAAGTCACATAGTATCAAATTCTACCTCTACTACTAGTTTCTATAATCAGAAACATATTAACTAAGCTCTCCATACCTCTGTGTCTTTTCCTGAAGGTGAAGATAAAAATATACACCTAACAAAGTTGCCACATAAATTTACCTTTGTCAATATGCATGAAAGCTCTTAGAGTAGGACCCGACATATAGTTAGTTCCCATTACGTGTTATGTATCATTTGTATTCAAAAGTCTATTACCTGTTGCATTCTTAGATCTTTCTTCAAAGCTTCCATCTCTAACTCGATACTCCCCTTTGTTCTGGCATAACCTGGCCCATGTTTTCCCTTTCAGCCATATCTGCCCCTGTTCCCACAATTTTAGGATCCAAAAATATTTGGAGCAACAAGTAATGTCGTATGTTGTTAATTGTTTTTAGGACCTGCCGCACCCTAGGCCTGGAATGACTATTTCTGCCCTTTCCTGAGGAGTGAATTCAAACTCCAAACTCCACTCCCAAAATCATCTAATCTGTTGTCTTCATGTATCCTTCTTGAACCCAGATTTGATTTCTCCTTCTTCTGTACTTCGTTTATATCACTTTATATTTCTACTATTCTACCTAATCAATTTTTCCATGTACATTTCTTAAGAAATAATGAATATTTGTCAAATTGAATAAAAAATACTCAACATATCTTTATTGACAGATTTATAGTGAAATGAACAAAAGGGGCTTATAATTTTAGACAGAACAAAATAATTGAATTTCAGAGATGTAAAAGACATCAGGGAATTTTGTCTAACTTCCTGATTTTACATCCAACAATACTATGTAATTTTCTCAAGGAAAGAAGAATAGTAATAACAGATGAAATATAATGAAAACTATGCTCCAGGCACCTGGCTAAGCGTTTTATGTGCTTTAGCTCATTTAATTTTCTTGACAGTTTTCTGAAGTAGATATGCCATGCCCACTTTACAGCTCTCATGCCTTCCCGAACCCCACCAATTCCAGGGAACAATGGGATTGCAAAGGATGTATTAGTTTGCTAGGGTGATCTTAACAAAGTACCAAAAACTGAGTGACTTAAACAATGGAAATGTATTATCTCACAGATCTGGTGAGTAGAAGTTTAAGATCAAGGCGCCAGCAGGGTTGGTTCCTTCCGAGGGCTATGAAGGAGAATCCTCAAGGTAGGTAGCACCCCTATCTCCCAGTTTTTCCATGAATGTAGAAGTCTAACTTCAGGGAGGCCTTGTTCCAAGTCTCAAAACTACCTCTTGCCAGAGAGAAATAAAAAGTTTGTTATCCTTTGGATAAGTCCAAATAGCCAACACAGATGGTCACCCCAGTTACCAAGTAGTAAAGTTAGCATGAACCATGTGTGACAAAAGGTGCTGTCGAGTACTTTTACTTGACTGGCCATTGTTTATCTTGAATATATACACAAAATGGGTTGTATTTGCTTGGCTATATATAAAGGGGTGAGGATTTTTTTTTTTTTGTCTCCTCAATTGTTTAATGGATTGTCTATAATATGCATCATATTTCGGTTTGCTTCTTATTCGATAATAAAACTGTTGTTTTTTTTCTACTACCTCTGTGGAGAGGTTCTCTGCTTTGGATGAAGAGTTTAGTTATGTTTCCCCAAAAGCCTCTCTGTGTCCAAATTTCCCCTTTATAAGTACATCAGTCATATTAGATTAGGGCCCACTCTAATCACCTCATCTTAACTAATTACATCTTCAAAGGTCCTATTTCCAAGGAAGGTCATGTTGTGAGGTACTGGGAAATTAGAACCTCAACATGTGATTGGGTGGGGAGATACCATTCAGCCTATAATAAAGAGATTAACTACTTTGTCCCAGGGTCAATCAGTAAGTGAAAAAAACAGAATTTACAAATCATATATGTCTCATACCCAAGCTTTTAAGCATAATACAGACTTATTCCAAGGGTTTTTTCCACTATGTGGAAACTCAAAAGTAAAATGACAAAATTTCACGTACTAGCGGACTGCAAATAAACTGCAACTCCAGGCTAAAGCTTTCCTAATTGGTGTTTTGCTTAAGAAGAGATGCTATTCACCTCTCATTCTTTTACTCTCAGACCCAGAAAGAACTGTATCATCAGTAGAAGCAACTTCAAACACAAAATACTTTCTTAGATCTTTTAACATGAATTTAAAATGACATTAAATGAAATTGCTTTTAAAAAAACAGCATTTTTCCCCCCAGAAAAATAACTGCCTGGTAAATTGTATATGGGTCCCTAATCTGGTGATTATAAATGTAATGCGTGCTAGCCTGAGACTTAAATAGGAAGAAGGAAACAAAGGCAAGGAGTTCCTTGCTTCGCAGGCGCAGCCCGTTTCAAATCCAATGATCCTCTCCTTTCTGCTCTTCAATTTTTTAAAAGTCCTGCACACTCTTTCATTACAGCATCTCTGCCATACAAAAGCATCTGAACATGAATTATTTCTAATTCTTAATAGGACTTCCAAATGAAAGACTGTGTTTATGGCTTTTATTGTTGCATTTCATCTATTCTCAGGCCAGACTTCAGCGCCGGCTTCTTCTTTATTGGTGCAGGAGAAGTTTATTGCATAATTCATAGCCCATTAATGATCTGGCAACCAACAGAACTCTTAAGGCACTGCAAAAATAGGCATGTCCACGAAACAGAGAGATTAACTGCACTTGGATGCTGTGAACAACCGTGCAGAGAAAACAGGTAGAACGAGGAGGAGCATTCCTAAGCAAAAAATAAAATTCCCAATTCCATCTTCTTTACTCGAAGTGAATTTTCTCTCAAGTATTTTCTTACTCAGGGCAATATAAAAAGGTGCTAGGATTCTCTATGCATTATATAAGCACAGAATGTTTACTTGATAATTAGTAAATATCTCTATATGAAAACACATCTTCTGTTTCTGTCTATAGACATAAAAGTGTGACCACACTCTAATTAAATTCTGTTGATTGGATAGAATACCACTTAAGATAAGGACATCAATGAAGTCTATCATATATATATATGATAGGTATATATGTTATATAGTGTTTATATATATCTAAGCACTATATAATATATATATAGTCAGTAAACAGCTTCATGAGGCAAACTTCATAGGTTTTAGCTTTTGGCCATTCCTTATGGGCCCTCCATCTAAGCATTTCATTTTTCATAGAAATGGATATAATGATTCTGTCAGCTTTGGACAACATTCTTCCTATCAGTTCAAGTTCACCCTGGAGGAGACGACGCAGCTCGCATGAGCTATCAGACAATCAGTCTCAGATCACTCTCTGTACCAGCAGGCCTTACCCAGTTTCTGCAGTAATTTTCTCCAGCTGTGTTACTGATATGGGTAACATAGCAAGCATTTATAAAATATATGAAAACTTTCTTTTTTAGTTGAAGTCATGTTCAGAGCTTTCTCTAAGTCAACTCTGGGGACCATCGACACATTGTGCACTTTCTAAAATAACATAAATATTTGGTTTTTTAAAAAGTAGATTGGAGAACTACAATAGGAAAATGAAAAGGAAACTCATCGTTTCAGTTACATTCACACACTTACAGAGGTCCTACATACTAGGCTTGCAAAGCCAAAAGCCTTGAAGTAATATCTGAAATATTGTTTTGCTTGCAAGTAAAAGCTGCACTATAACCTATAAGTAGCCCTTGTCCTTCAAAGCCTTAGTTTTACGTGTTAAGTAGGTCTCCTTTCTGTGTCTCTGATGGGCACAGTACATGGATGTCTCCGTATTACTCCTCCAGCTTATGTCCCATCATGCTGACCCAAGAAGCCTGCATCCATACCGGACTAATTTCCTTTAAATCTAAATGTAAGCTATTTAATGTTTTCTTCTAACTATTTAAATGTAGGAATCTCACCACCTCCCACCTAGAATCTTCCTTTTATTTCTCGATGACCCTTTAAATTTCTTATGTTAAAAAAAGCCTCATCTTCTCCATGTTAATCTATCCCTTCTCTGCATTTCTACAGAACAGAATGTAAGAGAAGGAAGGACTCTGGTGGTCACTGTAGAGCAACACTCTTGTTTTACAGGAAAAACATTCCAAGCTGTGTCCATGACTCATTCTTATGAGCCATGATTTAATAATACTCCCAAACCCTCCAGCAAAAAAAGTACAATATTATAATTCTATTGTAAGCTCTTAAAAGTCAAGAAATAGTACTTAAATTGCTTTCATTCAATAAACTGGTCAATTAACCAATAAATATAAAATGAAAATCTACTATGTACAGGTACTATATTAGGTGTTATAGAAAACAGAGAAAAGTACACATAAAATATCACTCCTCCAGGCACTTGCAGTTTGGTTGAGGTATAAAGAATAACTAATGGAAGATGTAATAAGCACGGTAAGAGTGAAAGAGGAAGGCCACTGTGGTCTAGAGAAAGCCTTTATGGAAGAGATGAGCCCTAGACTGAATCTTGAATTATAGGTTGAAAATGGCCAGATAATGAGAAAATAGTAATATCAAAGACATAGAGAGGGCAATTTACAAGGTCTGCTCCAAGCATATACTTGCTTGAAAGTTAATAAAAACAAGTAGAAAAGAATATGTTTTAAAAGTGAGCCATCAGGCCTATTGTAAAATGTCTTTAATTTCAAGTTCGGAGGCCTACTCTTGATCTTGGGAATGGATAATAGGGAGTCTTTGGAATGGATAATAGGGAGTCTTAAATGAAACATTAAGGTTTTTAAATACAGAAATATAGCCAGGAAAAACAGTGATTTTTGGAGGATTAAACATGTATAAGTATTCAGAATTAATTGTTACAGGGAGAGATTGAACATAAGGTGATTACATACTGAATTTATGGTGATAATCCAGGCGTGAGATGACAGGGGAGGAAATATTAAAAAACAAACAAGAATAACAACAAAAACAGTAGTACATGTGAGACAAGTGATGTTACATGATAGTATGCATATTAGTGTGTTTCCCAAACTTTCTCGCCGACAGTTAATAAATAAACTTTGATCAAAAGGACAGGTCAGAGGAAGTACCTTGCATTATCTGAAACTAATCTAATGTTTACAGAACTTTAGAGTGGACCTTTGCCTAACAGAGACATGTAATCTTAGGAAGGGCTGTGTTTGGTTAAAGGGGCTAGAATCCTGAGTTTGGCTTTTGGCACACGGCGGACGCTAAGTTTTTAAAACCAGAAATGGTGCTTTTCCTTGTGTTTCCTATGCAATTAAGATTAGGCATTAAAGCAATAAAGAAATAAATGAAGTGAAAAGGGAGAGATTCAAAAAATATAAGAGGATATTGATAGGCAAACACAGCAAAGAGAGGCAGCAATTCCAAAAACTATGAAAGAAGTTGCAAGTAAGACACTGCAGTGTCCCTCCTGAGACGCCAAGGTCCTGTTACAAAGGTGTAGGATGAACCAATGAGGCAATGCTGTTGCTGTTAACTCAGTGGTTAACAGTTCTGCCTTCATCAAAACTGTTTTTAAAGATCTAGGTGACTTTGTTGAACAAGTCCGGCAGACCCTCCACCTAGTAAGTAGAGAGGCACTCCTCTTGCCAAAGCTTTAATACCCTTCACAAATACAATACCCAATATCATGGCAAAAGTGACTCCAGCCATTACTCTCAGTGCTAGAATGACTTAAGAACTCTGCTCTCGATATCTCCCAAAGTGTATACGGAAGTAGCTCTCACCTTTCAGCTCATAGGGGCTAAATTCTAGAGCCATCTTAACAATGAGGTTTTTTCCATGTTTACCAATTGCCCTGTAATCAAACATGGATTCTGACTATACTTTCCTTTAGAATAATTAATTGCCTAAGATGTAATATAAAAATAATTCCTCATAAGCCCCACTCTCTTTTTCTCCAAGTGTGATTACATGCAAAGGTGAACAGAATGCTGACACAATCTAGGTGTCTTACCTTTGATGGTCGGGGGGGTCTTAAAAAGTTGCATAGTCTAGAAGAGTGTTGGTGTTTTGAAATTGGTCTGGATATAGAGCAAACCCTGGCTCTGGTGCCTCCTTATACAGTCAGGTACTTCACTTTCTCACCATTTATTTTCTAACTCAAGTATGTAAAATGTAAACCTTTTATACAAAACTACATATCTGACCTGCTATATTGGTATGTGTGTACATGAGGGCAATGTCGATAATATCCTAGATGTATTTAGAATGATTATCAGGCATCCAAATAGTGTACATCTTATTTCTCAGTTAAAAAAAAAACAAAACGGCAATCGCATAGTAATTTTTAAGTTCATTTAGATACTAAAAGAAAGAACTGGTGCTGAAAAAATTGTTGATACTCAGATTGGAAGAATCAGACGGTAATTAAGATGGTATAAATAAATAGTTGACACTTACTGAACTAATAGAGAAAAACCGGTACAAATTATTTATAGAGCTATTAGATTTGGAAAGATTAAAAAGTCTCTGTGAAAACTCTCTTTAGATATAGTATAAGCATCTAAAGCTCCCATGCAGATAGTCACCATACTTCCCTCATTTTTTGAGACCTATTCTTTTTTAAACATTCTATCCTTTTTCCTAAAAATATTATAGCATTTATCAGAAAATGAATTTCAATTTTGAATCCAGATAATTCACATCTGCCACTGATTCACCCTTTCCTCCAAAATCACTTGAATTTCTTAGTATTTAAGTCACTCTATAACATCTCTTGAAGCTATCAACTTCAAATCTGCCATCACTCTGTGGTTTTCTGTATTTATATTTGAATTCAGTGTACTCTCTACTGAGAAGTTATAAAAACTTTTAAAATATTTAAATCAGTCATGCCACTCATCTGCTTAATAACTTCAGTAAATTTCCATTGACATTAGGGTGATATCCAAAATCTTTTTCATACTCTCTAAGAATTCAGCATTCTGGTCCCTACTTACATCTCCCACCTCAATTAGGCAACACATTTCCTCTCATAATCGATGCCTCAGAGATGTTTCCTCAGTCCTTGATATCTCATGATCTTCTCTATGACAGGGTTTTACCTGTCTCTGTCTAGAAGTTTCCTCCCACCCTGACCTTCACTTGCTAACTCTTACAAACTTTCAGGTCTCACCTTACATGTCACTTCTTCAGAGGCTTCCAGTCTTTTACATGCATCTATAGTTTGCGTGTCTCCCTTACTACATGCTTCTCACTTTAACAAGTCTTGTTTGTCTGTCTACTGCTTGAAATGTAAAATTCTGTGACAGAAGCCATGTCTCTCTTGTTAAGCACTATATCCCTTCTCTATAGTCAGGCCCTAACAAAAGATAGAGTAGGCACACTGGGCTATTCTATATGGATCAAACATCAGCTCACCAGTTCAACTGACATTCACCGCAATGGGTGAATTTGACCTAAATCAAAGGTCAAGACAACCTGCAAAGGCCAGAAGTTTTGGCCAGTAGGTCCCTCACAAGTGTCATTTCACAACAACCACATGCCTCAACAACCTGAGTTAATAAAGCATGGAAGAGAGAATAAAATAATTTTGATAAAAATAATTCAAGTTAAAAATGACAATCAAAATTTCATGCCTTGAAGTGACAACAAAAACAAAAACAAACAAACAAACAAATAAAACCTTTAGGCACTACCTGACACAACTTCTAAACAATGACAAAATAGTCTATCATATGTCCTCCTTTTTAGCCTTCTAATGGTGTGCCACCTTCTAAAAAAACTGTATTGACAAAAACTCCAGGTATTGGGCATCATGGACACAGAGGAATCCCTGGCATTTAGAGAAAAGGACAGAAGTTACTAGCGAAGAAGTGCTCTTTGGCAAGGACAACTTGGTCACTTCTTCCTCATCTCCACATACTACTCTCCCATTTCTTTTCCCTTCCTTTCATTTTATTCTCCCTCCCATTATCCACCTTTCCCCCTATTTCTCAAACTCTTTATCTCTTGCCATTTATTATATTGTACTCTTCCATCTTGCTATATTTTCTTTACTCAAAATCAATTCTTTAACTGAAAAATGTTTTTTATTTCTAACTTACTAAATTTAAAAAGAAAAGGAAAAATATTGTAAATTAGGGTCACTGAGATATGTGGAGGAAACTTGACCCTCTGCACTCAGTCATGTATCTCAGTAAATTGGATTCTATGAAAGATTGGTGAGGGGTGGGTGGCAGACTAGCATAGCCAGAAGTGAAAGTACTTAACAGCTTCTTTGTGTTTACTGAGCATATTAACTGGAAGATAAAAAAAGAATTGAGAGCTAATCTATAATTACACAGATGATAAGATAACATTTCTTACTATAAGTATTTAATTTGAAACCTTAACACACCACTCCAAAAAACAAGTCAGGTCTTTTCTGCAAACAAATTACATCTGAATGGCATGAATAACTAGTTATTATTTTTCACATTTCACATTCATAATATCGTGCATTCATATTCCCAGAGAACTCATGGGCTAAAGAACCTTTGCAGATCAGCAGAGAAAATTGCTTCACCCATCACAAAGATGGCATCTCCTCTGGAGAAAGAGCTGGCAGGTCTTTAACAATGCATAATGCCGCATGACATCCTGGAAGGGATTTGAAAGCTAAACTCAGACCGTGTTGTGGCATATCCTCCAAGCTCTGTTACATCACACTCAACAGTTAGTCTCTACCACATGGATTTCTTTTTCTCTGAGCATAATTTCTTATAAATAAAGCAGCTTGTTACTCTGCCCTGTTGTCAGGTGTCAAAAGCTTTACTGATTTCTGTTTCGGATGTCCAGCTGATTCTTCCTTACAAGATGTGAAAAAAAAAATGGAAAAAGAAGGAACTATAAAGACAGGATCTCTGGACTTGGTTCTTTTTTTCAGTGTATAATATCTTGCAAATCCCTTGAACTCTGTCTCAGGTTCATTAGTGAAGCTTAGATATGAATAATTTTATCTACAGGTGATTGCCTAGTTGCTCATACTATGAAGTCTGTGCATGTTACTCCTGTATTGAGAAAATTTATTTATTTAACAGGTTTTCATTACGGTTCCATGCTCTTCTGAGAATTGGGAATATAGCTGTGAACAAAATAAAATTCTTATACTCCTGGAGTTTATATTCAAGTGAGGGCAGATAGAAAATAATATATCAGAGTAAGAGAATAAAGAGTGATGATGGGGGGAGCGGAATGGGCTGTTTTAAGGAGTGATCTGGATGGTACCTCTGACAAAATGCCATTTTAGCAGAAACCAGAAGGTACTAAGACTGTGAGTCACATTGGTATCTAGGAGATGAGTGTTCTAAGCAGAACAGTAGTCAACGGAATTGCAAGGACGCCAGTATCCTTAGCCAAGAGGGAGCATGAGCAAAGGGGACAATATCAGAAGATGAAGGCAGAGACGCAACAAGCTGCCAAGCTGAAGAAAGCCTGTAGGCCACGGAAAGTTTTATATAAGGCACATGAATGACAGTCTCATTTACATTATAGCAGGATCACACTGGCTGACCAGGAGAAGGCAAGAAGTGGAAGGAGGAGACCAATTTAGGACACCATTGCAGAAGCCCTTACAACAGTATATAGAGCATGATATTTAAGAAGAAAGAAAAATGTTCGGTGAAGAGCTTACCATAACTAGCAAGCCAAATATGGAAAACTGGTCATTCCTAAATTGCAAAGAAAAGATTGTTTTTTTCATCTGAGATATCTATCTAAGTGAGAATGCATAACTTACCTTTAGTATTTCATAGCCTACCAGGTATTTCTCAATGGGTGACAGTTCTTTGCAATTTAGGGAAGAACATGGAGTTTTCCCTTTCCATCAATAGGTAGAATCTTCTCCTTGGAATATCAGTTCTTTCTCTCTTTCCTTTCCCATTATAAATCTAAACACCACACAGAACATATACACAGAGATACACATGCCACATATAAAACTATCTTCTCTTTATCATCATGACCAAAAAGTTTACTCTTCATTCTAAAGTACTTCTTGTATTTATAAGGATAAAAATGTCATAGCATTCTAAGGAACACAGTGAAGCAGTACCAAGTTTGTGAAAATACATACAACATTTGTGACTAGCCATAGTTACAAAAAGACTTGTCCATCCTGTATACATAAGTTACTCGTGCATGTGACAGGTATTTTTGATCACTTATATGCACTAAGTGCTTTCAAAGACATAAATAAATTGACATTCTAGAAAACAATCACTTATAAACAAGTTCAATGATTGAGTGTATACTATCTATTCTTTCTTCCATAAACATTAACAGATTGCTGGATTTCTTAATGTTCCAAAAGCATATGTGTCTTTTTTCCCTGGGTAATGAAGTAAAACCAGAAATACTAGGGAACTGAGACATACTCAGGAATGAGGAGGTGCTTTAGTAGATGTGGTAGAGAATGAAAGAAACCCAACGCAAACTAATTAGATGAGAAAGGGGATTTCTTAGCTCATAATACTAAAAAGTCAGTGAGTACATTGACTTCAAGTAGGTCATGTTCCCAAAGCTGAAACAAATATTACATCTTGCATGCATTTGTTGTAATGTATGTAGATTGTTAAAAAAAAAAAATTCTGAATATATCCAACATATAATATAACCAGGATATTAAACAAGCAAGACTCATAGAATCCAATCCCAAAGTTGCTTTACTTTCTTTTTCCCTGGTCTTTTATCTTTGCTCAGAAAAGGAAATGATTCCTAATCTGGATAAAATTTGTTTAGCGCTCAAAACTTATATAATGTAGAGTCTTTAAAGTAAAAAAGATACAGATTTGATTCATTTCTTAGCATATCTAGACTAATGTAATAATCCAAAATTTTACTTTCATTCAAAGCTACAACTATAGTTGACCCTTGAATAACATGAGGGTTAGGGGTACTGACCTCTCCTACAGTCAAAATTTGCATAGAACTAGGACTTTGCTCCCTGTTAGGGCCTATAGAAGACAAAAAAATTAATGAGTCAAAGAAGAAGTCATGAATACTTTTTTTTTCCTCCCTGTGTTCCTCCACTAATTTGCTAACCATGGTTTCTGAATCTTTTGAACTTGGAACATAGGAAAGATGAGATGTTTAATTAGAGAGGGGAACATTTGTACTTGACTGTAAGCTACTGTCATAGCTGGTTCTATATTCTCTAGACGTGGCTGCTATTTAAAACGGACTTTTCCTTGTGTGGGTACATTTGTTAGTCCTGTCCCAGTTGCAAAGAACTTCTTACCTTCAGCACCCTTGACTGGTGCCATGCATTCCCCTTACCACGCCTTTCTTCCTCAGCTCGTCAGAGCTTGGCAATTCACCCCCAACTTTTTTGTGCTGAGTCTCTTTGCTCCTCCAGGCCACCCACTTGCTTAGGACTTGAAAGAGTTTTACTCAAGTTCAATCTCACCATTGTCCACATCAAGTTCAAGTAACACACTCATTCATCTTTAGCCCTCATGTGCTCAGAATTGCAGGCCCAGCCCCACTTTATCCCTGAGCATTTAGTTAGAGTCAGACACTAGTCCATGGCATCCTCCATCCCTGCTCCTCCAAGGCAGAGGATACAAGTCACCCTTTCCAGAGGTGTAATCTATACTTGGATTAGAAGGGGGGGTCAATGGTAGAGTCTTTCTAAGGAAATTCTTTTTCACTCTGTAATAACCTGACCCTTTATAGTCTCAGTTTTGGCAAGGAATCATGTCATTAATTTTCAAACATTCCCTTAAAATTTTTTCATTTTGTGCTGGCTCTTCATTTTGGAAAATTGTGCTTATATGATTTTGCTGACTCAATCAAATGTTCCAATTTAACAGCCTGTTAAAATATTATTTGTTATTTTTAAATGTTGTTCTCATTTTGTGTCCAATAAGGTAATCTAATTTCAAACAAAATGAAGTAGAAAATGCCTGTATGAGTCTGTGGGTCACAGTGTTCAGGTATCAATTCCAGTAACAGTGTCCATTTACTCTAAAATTGTTCAACATAAATGAATATACATCATCAATAACTGTTTCATTTTCTCCTATGTATATATTTGTCTCATGAATTTTTCTGGAATACAGAGATGGGCAAAGGTAGGTTAATAATAATAAATAATATAAATAATAAATAAAAATACAAGAATAAACTGTTTCAAGTCCTCACAACTGGAAACCTACTTTTGCCCCTGCCTGTGTATATGTCTGCTGCTCTCCATATAATGACAGAGTCCACAAACAAGAACACACTCTCCATTTCATCCTGCTCACCTTAAATGGAGCTTTCCTTCACATGGGCATTTCCCCTCACCTACTGCGTATCCCCATCTCCAGGGTTAACCCAGACCACCTTACCCTGGATTTCTTGCTTCTTCTAATGCTCTCATCTCCCTGTCTTATCTCCAAGCACTAACTTTGCTCAGAAGACTTTGTGAAGAAGCTACTCTGGCTCCCAAAGTTGTGGATGTCTTATCTGATGTCCAGTGACCCAAACGTAGGTGCTCCTGACGCACTCCTGAAGCCACTCATCAGTGCCTCAGGCCCGTTGGGGATTCAACACAAAGCGCTAACTCTTGTCATCTAACTGTGGTGCTATTTATGTTTATGCTTTTTTCATGGCAGCATTAATTCCTATCACAAAACCTAAAGATCTGTTACAAGTTACTATTTACTTGATAGCATCTATTTGATTGATATTTATTCTTATCTTGAAAGCAGAATGCAACTTTTAAAGTGAATTTGTCCCTTCATCTAGCTATTTAGCTAAAATAGAGAATGATTTCCTTCTCATTCCATCAATCAAAGTATCACAAACAAAGCTTTGATGGATGACCAGCCATGATAGATTAGAATTATGTCATTATTAGAAAATCTCTCATCATTACTTTTTCAAGTGTGTATCAATTACAGAGTCTTAAAATTTCGATGTGTGCAGCCAGGAGAACATTTTCCTGTCCACACCCTTCACAATGATTTGTACCTTTTGCAGTTTGCTCTTTCTTTGCTTTTTCCCTAATGGCTGCACACATTGTATCTAAATAAATAAATAAATAAATAAATAAATAAATAAATCCTTTTACCAGTCTTCTTAATAATACTGCTGAATTCCTCCAGCCTTTCTAATAAAACAACCAAGTGACACATTGAAATAAAGAACAAACTGACAGTATCCAGAGGGGAGGGGCAAGGGGGATAATGTGGGGAAGAAGAAGAGGGGTCACAAAGAAACACATATAAAGGACCCATGGACAAAGCCAAAGGGGGTTAGGATTGGACTGAGAGTTGGAGGTGGGGGTGGGCAGGGAGGAGGAGAGTGGCAGGGGGATGAGACAACTGTACTTGAACAACAATAAAAAAAAGAACAAAGTGAAACTGAAGTGGAAAGAACATTTCATTGCACATTCAAACAATTGTTACTCATATAAGTTGACATTTTGAGTCTTATTTTCCTGTTTGAAGAATGTCATGCACTTACTATTCACTGTCTCATAATATTTTACTAAAATGCTTCCAATGTGTATGGTGAAATAAAATTCATTGGTACTCTACCTGCTAATATTTTCCCTACTTACAAGCAAGCCGATAAATGAACAATTCATTGAACTGTGCTCCTTAGGGAGGCAGTGAGGCATGACAGTGTTTATAGAGGTTAAGCCATAGTGAAAAGTGAAGGAACCTTAGAGTCAAAGAGAATTGTTACATCTTTGATGCTTTTGACACCTTTTCTTTTGCAAGTTCACACAACACATTTGTTTTATTTATTATTGACATTTTGATATCTAAAAGTAATGTGCCAAATACATATGAATGCCCAGCATGATTGAGAAATTTGATTTAGTTCACTGGAGTTAATAAGGGAAAATAAGTGTTTTTCTGTAGAACTTAGTATTAATATATACTGTATACTTAAGATTTTCAAATAACACAGTGTGTATTCCTTTGATAAAGAGAAGTGAAATGCAAACTGATGCTCTAGAAATTGTTCAATTATTACTTTTAGAGTATTTTTTCCCAAACACTCGGCCCATGGCTTTGTGTATTTTTGCATCAGGAACATCCAAATAAGTACACAGCCAAAGATTAGAAAGTTACCTCTTTACACATCTCCAGCTCTTTCTCCCTCTTCTCCTGTATTGTACCATATTCATTCTAGCCACCCTGTCTTCCTGATACTCTGATTACTATGGTGTGCTCTTTACTTGAGGTGATTTCTAGGTCTGTTCAGGATCTCTCTACCTCCCTACTTTCCTCCATGGCAGCCTGGCAACTTCTAGGAAGATGAGGTAACTACTGGCTGACTTAATTTTTTACCTTTTCTTGGAAATTATAGTTTGCATTGCCTGTTGCCTAATGTTGAAATATCATTGTTTCATATATTTTTGTCCAGTTTTCTGGTTGTATGGAAGGAGTGTAATCCAAATGGCAATTAATCTTCCTTGGCCAATAGCAGAAGTCCTGATCACTTTTTTTACCCTATCCCTCAAAGTTTCAGAATGCCATGTGTGACTTCGCACCATCATAGGCAGCACCAATATCACACACATAAACCCCACAGAAACGGTAAGCTTAAGACAGGTGTTTTCACTCTGGGAAAAACAACTTTGACACTTAATGGACAAAAGCACACATTTTGGTTTTACATCTTGGCTTGCTACCTGTCAGCTAGGTGGCCCTATTGAAAACCATTAAAATATTCTCTGCCTCAGTTTTCCCAGATGTCAAAAGTGGATAGCAATAATATCTCTTATAGAACTGTTGTGGAAAATTAAATGATGTGATATTTCCAAAGTGCTTGAAGAGTACCTACCATATGTTAATTATTATGTTTCTTATTATCTTATCTTGTTTATTATTAGATGTTTATTATCTTATTTTCTTATCTTGAGGAGATAAGAAAACGTGTTGAGATAAAAGGGAGGATGTTACTGTTTATTTGGTTGGAAAGTAAGAGAAAGACAATACTCGTCAATACATGTGAGCTATTATATTACCAAGAATGGGTTCTGTGTTCCTTTATAAGACTAAAAGTCAAGAAATTGTCCTGAAAGTACACACAATTATGACTAGAGAAGAAGAACATTTCTTGACAGAAATGGTAATTGAACACAGAGTCAGAAAGTTTGGTGAAATGACCTTCTCTGATGGCTTTAAAAATTACCATTCTCTGAATACAAAGATAAAGTTGAAACTGAGCCTGACAGCAGGGTGTTACCCACTCAGCTATGTATTTGCTTCTTCATTTAATAAAGAGCAATTAAGCACCTTCTATGGGTTCTGCTGGAGTTCTTGTCTAATATGAAGATGAATCATGAGGTCCTCAGAACGCTAATAAATTGGGGAGAAGATGGCAGCCAAGTAGTTGGAAGCTGAGTCCACTTGCTCTTGCCCCAGCTTGAATTCTGACCTGATCTTTAGACAAATAATGGAATAATCAATGGAATCTTAGCTGATATGAAGTTTTGAAGCCAAGCTGTAGAGAAGATGCTTCACAGTAGGTGGTAAGATAGTATAGTTGAAGGGGAAATACCCTGTGAGTGGCACCTTCAGCAGCAGAGAGACAAGTCAGAAATTGCAGCTTTGTGGCTCTCTCCCCTCCCAGGAAATGGGGGCCCCATTCTGTGCAGGCAACCCCCAGGTTCTGGCTGAGAATGACACAGGAGGATATATGGAGTTGGGAAGATACAGGCTACAACACACAATGAGCAGCATGTCCATAGCTGCAGCACCAAATGCCAACTGGGACCATGGCCAGCCATGACATTGAGATACATTTGGCTTTTTGGGGAGGTGGTGTGCAGGGAGAACGAGACAGTGACTCTGCACTCAGTACTACAATAAGGATGAAACAAAGAGACTTTTTAAAAGGGGAGCTGAAAGATGCTGGGCAGGGACCCCGTGTGCAGCTTCTTTGCCAGCAAAGGGACAAGATTGAAAGTGCAGTTTGCTCCCACTGAATATAGCTGGAAGGGAGATCAGAAAGTTGCATAGCAAAGGGATTTCTGGGACAGTGACCAGAAATCAAGAGGAATGCAAAGGACCCATTCCAAGACACATCATAATTAAAATGGCAAAATTTAAAGACAAAGAGAGTCTTAAAGGCGGCAAGGGAGAAACAGCTAGTAACATACAAGGGAGCTCCGATTAGGCTATTAGCTGATTTCTCAACAGAAAAAATAAAAGCCAGAAGGGATTCGCATGAAACATTACAAGTAATGAAAACCAAGGAACTGCAACCAAGACTACTCTACCCACAAGGATCTCATTTAATATGGAAGGTGAAATAAAGAGCTTCCCAGACAACAGATGATGAAAAGAGTACTTCTCCACCAAGTCAGCACTGCAAGAGACTTTTAAAAGGACTTTTTAAGAAGAAGAAGAAATAGAGAGAGAGAGTGCAGAACACAGGTTCAAAGGGAAAATATGGCATAGAACAAGTAGCTATCAATGATAATCTTCAATGTAAATGGATAAAATGCTCCAATCAAAAGGTATAGGGTAGCTAAGTGGATAAGAAAACATGATCTACATATATACTGTCTATAAAAGATCCACCTCAGAACAAAAGATCTACACAGGCTGAAAATGAAGGGGTGGAAAAAATATTCCAAAGAAATGGTCATGAAAAAGAGCTGGGAAAGCACTGCTTATATCACACAAAGATTTCAAAACAAAGGCCATAACAAGAGACAAAGAAGGTCACTACATAATACTTAAAGAAGTTGTCCAACAAGAGGATATAAGCCTTGTAAACATATATACACCCAACATAGGAGCACTAAAATACATAAGGAAAATCCTGGAGGACTTTAAAAAGAAGATCAACAGCAATACAGTCATTGTAGGGGATTTTAACACCCTGCTGTCAACAATAGATAGATCTTCCAAACATAGAATCAACAAGAATATTGTGGCATTGAACAACATTCTGGGTCAAATGGACTTAATTGATATTTACAGAATATTTCACCCCAAAGAATCAAAGTATACATTCTTTCAAATGCACATGGAACATTTTCAAAAATGAGCCAAATGATAGGACACAAAACGAGCCTTAACAAATTCAAGAAAATTTAAATCATATTGAATATCTTCTTGGATGACAATGGCTTGAAGCTAGAAACCAGCCTCAAGAAAAAACTCAAAAACATTCAAATACATGGAGACTGAAAAACATGTTTTTAAATAATGAATGGGTCAACAATGAGATCAAGGAAGAAATCAAAAAGTATCTGGAAAGAAATGAAAGTGAACACACAATGCAAAACCTATGAGACACGGCAAAGCCATGTCTGACAGGGAAGTTTATGGCCTACCTAAAAAAGATATCAATATCTCAAATAAACAGCCTAACCCTACAACTAAAAGAAGTAGGAAAACAACAACAAACAAAGCCCAGAGCCAGTAGAAGGAAGGAAATAATCGAAATCAGAGAAGAATTAATTGACAAAGAGACTAAAAATAACAATCCAAAGAATCAAGGAATCCAGGGGCTGGTTCTTTGAAGAGATAAACAAAATTGAAAATCCTTTAACTATGGTCATCAAGGAAAAAAGAGAAGGTGCCCAAATAAAATCAGAAACCAAAGAGGAGAAGTAACAACCAATAGCACAGAAATACAAAAAAATTGTAAGAAATTACTATGAACAGCTTTATGCCAAGAAACTGGACAACCTAGGTGAAATGGCCAAATTTCTGGAAATACACAATCACCCAAAACTAAATCAAGAATCAGCGGAAAGCCTGAACAGTCCAATTACAACTAGCAAAATTGAAACAGTATTCAAAAAATTCCTGCACACAAATGTCCTGGAATAGATGGCTTCACAGGTGAATTTTACCAAATATCAAAGAAGAAATAACACCTACACTTCTCAAATTATTCCAAAAAATTCAAGAAGAGGGAAGACTCCCAAAGCCTTTCTATGAGGCCAGAATTTTCTTTTCCAAAACTAGGTAAAGAAACAAGAAAGAAAATTATGTATCAATATCTCTGATCAACATACAGCATCTGGCAGAAGTAAGGCCTTCTTGAGTGTGGTTGGTAGGGTAATAATATGGGTGTAATAATTTATAGTTTTAATTTGAAAATTTCATCTAAAATGTCATATGGTATTCTCGAGTATGATATTGCTATGTCACTGAATTATATGCTTATGATTTTGTAATAAAAGATTTTGTAATATAAAAGGGGAATTATTTGTGCCAGACCCAGTAGATGCTAAAATCCCCAACAAAATATTGTAATCCAGATCCAGCAATACATTTAAAAGATCATACATCACCATCAAGTGGGAGTTAACCCAGGATACAAGGATGGTATTACAATCACAAATCAATAAACTCAATACATCGCATAACTAAAATGAAACACAAAAATCACATAATGATATCAATGGATGCTAAAAAAGTGTTTGGCAAAATCCAGCACCCATTTATGAAAAACCACTCAACAAAGTGGGAATCGAGGGAGCATACCACAACACAATAAAGACCATATATGAGAAACCTATTGCCAACAACATACTCAATGGGCAAAAAAAAAAAAAAAAAATGTTTCCCTTAAGATCAGGAACATGACAAGGGTACCCTCTTTTGCTACTCTTATTCAACATAGTATTGGAAGTTCCAGCCACAGCGATTACACAAAAAAAAGAAATAAAAGGCATCCAAATTGGAAAGAAGAAGTAAAAGTGTCATTATTCATAGATGACATGATAGTGCATATAGAAAACCCTATAGTTTACACAAAAAAACTCTTCAACCTGGTAAGTGAATTTGACAAAATAGCAGAATACAAAACCAAAATTCAGAAATTGATGGCATTCTTAGACACCAACATGAATTATCAGAAAGAGAAACTAAGAAAAAAAATCCCATTTACTATAGTAAACAAGAAAAATAAAGTACCCAGAAATAAATTTAACCAAGGAGGTAAACAAACTGTACTCAGAAAACTACACATTGTTGAAGAAAGAAATTGAGGGAGATACAAATAATAAGCCATGTTCATGGATTAGAAGAATTAACATCAATAAAACGTATATACTACCCAAAGTGATCTATAGATTCAACACAGTTCCTATTAAGATACCAATGGCATATTTCATAGATTTAGAACAAATATTCAAAAAATTTATATGGAACCAAAAAAGACCTTGAATAGTCTCAGCAATTCTATGAAAGAAGAATAATTGGAGGGATCACAATACCTGATATTATACTATACTACAAGGCCAGTGTAATCAAGACAGTCTGGTTCTAGCATAAGAGCAGACACATACATCAATGGAACAGAATAGAGAGCCCAGAAATAAACCCATGTCTCCATGGTCGATTAA
Source organism: Mormoops blainvillei (assembly GCA_004026545.1). NCBI lineage: Eukaryota > Metazoa > Chordata > Mammalia > Chiroptera > Mormoopidae > Mormoops > Mormoops blainvillei. Next base: position 95,147 of record PVJD01000617.1, on the reverse strand, counting down.
TATTCAACAAAGGGAGCATGAGCATACAATGGAGCAAAAACTGTCCTTTCAATAAATGGTGTTAGGAGAACTGGACTGGTACATGCAAAAAAATGAAACTAGACCACCATCTTATACCACACACCAGAATAAACTCTAAATGGATAAAAGACTTTAATATAAGTCATACCATTAAAGTCCTAGTGGAAAACATAGGCAGTAAAATTTCAGACATCCCACATAGCAATATTTTTGCTGATATATCTCCTAGGGCAAGGGAAATAAAGGAAAAAATAAACAAATGAGACTACATCAAATTTAAAAGTTTCTGCACAGCTAAAGAAACCATCATCAAAATGGAAATGGAGCTGACTACATGGGAGAACATGTTTGCCAATAATATGTCAGACAAGGGTTTAATCTCCATAATATATAAAGGACTCATACGACTCAACACCAGGAAGACAAACAACCCAATTAGAAAATGGGCAAAGGATCTGAGTAGAAACTTCTCCAAGGAGGACATGCGATGACCTGTAGACATGAAAAAATGCTCAACATCACTAGCCATCAGAGAGATGCAAATTAAAACCACAATGAGATATCACTTCATACCTGTCAGAAAGGCTATCATTAATAAATCAACAAACAACAAGTGCTGGCAAGAATGTGGAGAAATGGGAACCCTAGTGCAATGCTGGTGGGAATGCAGGCTGGTGCAGCCACTGTGGGAAACAGTATGTAATTTCCTCAAAAACTAAAAATGGAACTGCCTTATGTCCTAGTGTTTCCATTGCTGGGGATATACCCTAATAATCCTTAAGCACCAATTCAAAAGAATTTATGCACATCTATGTTCATAGCAGCTCTATTTATAATAGCGAAGTTTTAGAAACAGCCCAAGAGCTCATCTTGAGCGGATTAAAAAACTGTGGCATATTTACACAATGGAATACTAGACAGCAGAAAGATAGTAGTCCTACCTTTTTGCAACAGCACGGATGGAACTAGAGACTACTATGCTAAGCGAAATAAGCCAGTCAGCCAAAGACAAACACAGTATGACCTCACTTATACTGGAATATAATGAACAAAATAAACTAATGAGAAAAATAGAACCAGAGACATGGAAACATGGAACAGACTGATAGCTGTAGAGGGGGCTAGGGAGCTGGGGAATGGTGAAAGGAAGGGGAAGGGATTAGTCAAGTAATATGTCTGAATGACTCATTGATGTGGACAACAGAGAGAGGACTGACTGTGGGTGAGACGGGTGGATGTCCGGGGCAAAAGGGAAAAAGATTAGGACAACTATAATAGAATAAACAATAAAAATATAAAAGAATACAAATGTATATATATTTTTATACTAGTTTACTTATATTTAATAAGCAGTTAAAATTTAATCTCCAAATAATCAAAGAGAAGATAAATGACAAAATAAAAGCAAAAATAAATAATCTAAAACAAAAGCAAAAATAAACAATGTTTGCCCAGTTCAGCATCAGTAGATATTACTAAACTGTATGATTTTTTTAAAATGACGACTAATTCTAGATAGCCTTATGATGATCTTCATCTTCAGAAAGTCTATTTTATTTTATTTGTTGACCTAATTTTTATCATGAGGGACTGAAGATAGCTTGTCAAGATAATAGAGAATAAGAGCAAAAATGATAGCTACCACTTTAAAATAATATTATGTTCCAAATATTCTAGGTATATAAGATCAATGACTACATTTAATTTTTGTGATCTTTATCTGAATCAGGTGCTATAATTTTCCCCTTGTAGGTATAAGAAAGCTGAGTTGCAAGGGTAATAGTGAGTACAGGTTATGACACTCATAAGAAGTGAAGCTGGGATTTGAAACCAGAGCCATGTGTCTCTAAATCCCTACCTCTTAACCACAATACATGATGCCTCCTGGCCTGAATGACAAATTTGCTTAAAACTGCTGCATTAAAAAAATGAGACCCTCAAAGGAACCCCTTCCTATCCACAAGGTATTAATGAATTAAGGTACAGGTATGATGGAGTGGTTTAAAACAATTCTGTAAGAGATTCATTTTAATATCTTGTAAAAATTAGTTTCTTCCACTTTATTTCCCCCATCATATTTCTCCACTAAGAAGAATTAGTATTCGTGTAGAAAAAAATCAAATAATTTCAACAGACAAAATTGATAGGACATTGGAACAAACAATGATTGAAATTCCCAGCTGCTCTCAAAGGTAATTAAATCCTCACTGAGGGAAGGGTCTTGTGTGGAGCCTGAAGGCTACAGTAGAATGGTTCTGTGGGCTCCAAAGGAAATACAGTTGGCTGTACTGCATTCAGCAATTGCTTTAGGCAGTGCCATACCAGGTGGTTATAATTCAATAATAGGAAGGGCTGACATTATAATGATTTTTACTCACTCTAATTATTCTGTGATATTCGTTAAGGTGTATAAGCAATGATTCTGAAGAACAACTGAAGAGAGCACAGAGGACCTCTCATTTATGTGGCCAGAACTCAATTTTAGGTAGGGCAACAGTCTATTCTCTTCTTAAAATGTATTGTATATCCCACCTTTGAGACTAATACCCTCAGGTTATTTTTAATCATTAGACTATGATTATTCAGTTGAAGGAATGACAAAGTCCTGTTAATATTGAAGGACTAATTTATTATTTAGATCCTCTTCAGGTGTAAAACCTCAGGAAAAAAAACATTGACAGTGTTTCAAGGAAGAGAATTTTCCCATTTTGCAGATTAGGAAAATGAAGTTCAAAGACATTACATGCCTTGTCAAACACAACATAGGTCCAAACTTGTGACTTTTGTTTATTTTGGCATTGTACTTTGTTAATTTTTAAGAGACCAATCTTCTCTCTTTGGATTAAGCTAACTTAGCAATTTTTCTGTGTAATGGGTAACTAACAGGTGTTATATTCATAACTCATTCAACTAATCTTTTTGGATGTCCACTATGTGTCGATGGTGAAAAAGATAAATGCTATTCTTATACTCTGAGAACTTATAATTGAGCAGTGAAGAAGAACACTTAACGAGTTGTTGTAAGTAAGATTTGGGAAACTGATTTAATCTTTATACGTATTTAATATGGAGAGAAATTTAGAGAGAAGTATATCATTGTCTTTTTATCAGGTGTTATTTGAGTTTGCAGAAATGGAAAGGAGAAAATCATTGGTGGACGATGCAAAAAAAACATTAAAAATCAAAGGTTTCATAAACTGATCAACTTATGTACTAAAAAGCCTGACTCCATTTTTCATGTTTGGCTTCTGAGAGCTTTCAGGACCCACCCCTCTTTCATCCCCTCTTGCCCCACATAAGCCTATGTTCTTCCATGGCACTTACCAGCAAGATCAAATCATGCAAACCCAGGTCCACATACAAAAACACTCCTTCCAGGCCCATCACTTAGCCATAATGCAAACTAAAGCCATCTCTTTCCACTCATCTCAAGGCATTCCAGACAAGCTCAGGTACCTTCCCTAGGCCCCTTCCCCCAGAGAGCCCCATTTTGTGAGAAATAAATGTTTTTACCCTCTTGGCGCATGCATGCAATTATCTGTCCTGACATTTGAACAAATTTAAGGGAAGGAGGGTTGAGTCCACCTTCCATGGTGCAAACACAAAACTGGTACTGTGATCAGGATAGTCAAGGAGATGCTCACCACCACTTATAGGATTTTTTTCTCTTCCTTTGACTTGGTAACTATCTCTTCTGTCTGCTGCTGGATGTGTGCTTTAAGCTGTGATGCTGCCTGCTAATAACCTTGGGCTTTGAGCTATATTGTCGTGTTTTTATATATAAAAAGTCCTTTGAAGCCTCTGTTTCACATTTATGGACCTAAGTTGCAAGTTGCAATGACCAGTGTTTACAGGTAGGAGTATGAGATGGGAGTCCTCCTTAAAGTGGAATGGTCTTGTGTGTCTCGACTTGTACATTGTGTCTTGGATTCCTTGTATCTTCTATTAGAGCCTGTGTTTTGATTCCAGCATGAGCCATGGCTAATGTTATGCTCCAGAGAATGACTCTCATCTGGTTACCATTGGTTATTTGTTTCAATCAGGCATTCATCTCCATTCTTGGAGCTCCTGAGAGATAGACTGATTCCCTGTGCAATATATGAGCTCATCAAGTAGTTGCTTATGTGGGTGAAGACGTCCACATTCCCAAAACAAGATTACTTAACTGATATTCTTTTTAAATTATTATTTAATTACAGTTGTCCCAATTTTTCCCCTGTTGCTATCCCCATGACCTACCCATTCCCTGTTCCCTCAGTCAGTCCCCACCCTATTGTCCATGCCCACAGGCCTTTATACATGTCCCTTGACTAGACCCTTCACCTTCTTTCCCCTGTTATCCCTTTCCCCACTCCCCTCTGGTCACTGTCAGTTTGTTACTTATTTCCATGTCTCTGGTTCTATTTTGCTCATTTGTTTTCTTTTGTTCATTAGGTTCTACTTATAGGTGTGATCGGTCTTACATGTTTCTACTGCTGTTGTCCACGCCTCTGTCACTTAAAAAGGCCATGATCTTTGGGGTTAGAGGAGAGAACATGTATAGTGCCAAAGGCATAGAGTGTCTCCCCCCACCACTGCTAATAAACGAGAAGGCACTACACCCTAGGATATAACTGTGCTATCCCTGTGCTAACAGGCCGACAAAGGCTCGGGTTTCACCTGAGCATTATAGGTTATCAACACGTCAGTGTGTTAATTCCAACCCAGTTCAAGCCTGTAGTATCCAAATGTCATTAAAATAACAATTATTTACATAAGGAGGGCCCCCAATCCCTACAGTATTTATTTGGAACACTCTGGAGAAAGAAACATAAATATGAGCAGGCAGGGAGACCTCTTGAAATATATCTAGTAAATACACACTTACAGAAAAACAAAGATCTTGGTACTAGGGAAGGAAACAAAAATTGAAAGAGGTCTACTAATTGACCCACTGGCAATCCAAAATTTACTATACTAAATGGAGGAAAATTCCTTTAAAACCACATTTCTGGATCACTTGGGGCTCAAGTCTGTGTTATAGTGAAACTCCCTTTAACAAATAAAATTCTGTAAGCTAGCTAATTTTCTCTCTATTTTATAGATGAAGAAACTGAGACATGTAGAAGTCACGTAATAAATAAAAACTAGGATTTGAATCCCCTGCTACCAAACATAGCTATTATCAAATTCCTTATACTTGCAATCTACAAAATCAGGCCTGCATTACAGCATGTTACCTGCCAAACTCCACCACACTCATGAGGTTTCTTATTTAGAGATGACAGGTTTTTAGATCATATTCCTAGTGGCTTGGCTGACAGATTTGATGGATTGGAGTATGTGCTTCAATAAAAAGTAGAAACGATAAAAATATAATTACTAATCAATTGTTTAGGCATTCATTGGCTATTATGCATGATTTATTTTCTTTTTGAGATAAGGACAATTAAACCCGTGGAGACTCTACAAACAATGTCTGTAAAAAACGGTTACCCTTGGTAAAAGGGAATTTGTTAAAAACCATCCAAAACAAAAATTAGGCTGAGAATGCAGGAAAGAAGCAATCACTCACAACACAAGCACACATGCAAAGACTAATTTTATGTTGAAATTAGGTAAATGCTTTGAAATTAAGTGTTTTTTACTTGCTACTTCAAACCACTGTCCTACAGGCCAAAATCTGACTTTCAGAAATATAATGAAAATATGAATATGTATCTGTATCTTTGGTATATTGTGATTTTGTTTTGAGAATGAGACAACCCATTAGAAAATTTTCTTTTAAAAGTTAGGCACTATGAATTCTTTATTGATATCTCTTCTCATTCCTTTCAACAGTATGATTTAATCAGTTAGGAAAATAATAAGTGAACTTCAGCAAGAATTCACACTGACCTAATGGATTTTGGCAGTGTTTTATGAATTATTTTGAGGAGAATTATAACATCTGTTAACTCAAAGAAAAATACAGATTATTTTTATTTTGTCCAAGAGAGGTATACAGCTAAAAAGAGATGCTTTTCTCTCATATGATAACTTGCAGAACTCTATTTTATGATATATAAACAGGTGACAATTGCATGCTACAGAAAGATTTATCTAGCAATATTTTAGGGATTAATGATCTTCTACTCTTATAAAGGAAAAGTTGCCTAGGAAACAGAAGCATGAGATTCATGCTCTGGATACAAATAAGCGTTTCATTAGCATTCACAGAACAATCTATGCAAACAATAATTCATGAAAACAACAAGTATATATGGAGTATCTATTATGTACATTATAATAACAATGTTCTGCGTTAGATGAGTAGATTTTTAAAAAAAGAAATAAATTATATTGTCTTAAGAAATTTGCCTTTTAAGTCAAAGTTGAAAAATGTATGTCATTCATGCTGTCACTCCCCTTGTCTGGACCTAAGCGATCTAGACTTATCAAAGACACTCTCCCTGAGCCTGACTAAGCCACCTAAACAATTTCAATACTTTAATTCTTCTTGCCCTCAAATTAATCCATGAGTTAGTATAAAAGTTCAAATCTATTAGCAAACCATGGTTAAAGACAAGAGGAAAAGAAAAGGAAACCAATATTTAAGGGATATCTATTCCATATAACACAAAGCATCTGATTGAGTTTGGATAAAGAAGTATATTCTAGATGCAGTTTAGACACAAGAAAACAGATGTGGGAGAAAACTGGCTTAATTCAATGTTATCATTTTGCTAGTCAAAAATCAAAGCAAAATGTAAATTGATGAGGGAATGGGGGCAGGGGTTGGGTGGAGACGGGCAAAATGGCAGAAAATGGAGATATCTGTAATAGCGTCAATAATAAAAATAAAGAAAAAATTTAAAAAATAAACAATGTCTGGCCTTCTCATAATAAGAGGATTACAAACAAAAACTACATTGAAATATTCATTTACCTACTATCAGACTGAAAAATCTAAAAGTATGACAGTGTATGCTTTCACTGAGACTGTGGGAAAGCACTCTCAGATATAGTTGGCTTGATAACACCCAGAAAAATGAATGTTTGCACTTCACTTCTTGAGTCTGCAATTATACTTTCAGGAATCTATTTAAAACACACACTGGCAACAACGTGGATAAAAGGTGTTCAAGACTGACTATCAGAGAGCTGGAGGGCAAGGTAGAAAAAAGCTCCCAGAATGAGTAAGAAAATGAAAAGACTCAAAAAGAACAAAGAGGGTTAAGGGAAATGCAGGACAACATGAAATGTAGCAATAGCCATATAATGGGGATACAAGAAGGAGAAGAAGAGGAACAAGAGATAGGAAGCCTGTTTGAAACAGCAATGATGGAAAACTTACCTAATCTGAGGGGAGGAAAAGTCACACAAGCCCAGGAAGCACAGAGGATCCCAATCAAGAGGGACCCAAAGAGGCCCATTCCAAGGCACATCATAATTAAAATGGCAGCTATTAAAGACAAAGAGAACCTTAAAGGTAGCAAGGGAGAGACAGGAAGTAACATACAAGGGCGCCCCGATAAGGCTAGCAGCTGAACTCTCAATAGAAACACAGTAAGCCAGAAGGGAATGGCAAGAAATATTAGAAGTAATGAAAAGCAAAGGCCTGCAACCAAGACTACTCTACCCAGCAAGGCCCTCAATTAAAATGGAAGGTGAAATAAGGAATTTCCCAGACAAAAGAAGGCTGAAAGAATATACTGCCACCAAACCAGCACTGGAAGATATGCTAAAGGGACTGCTTTAAGAAAATGAAGAAAAGGAGTGAGAGAGAGAGGAGCACAGGTAAAAGGGAAAAAATGAATAAGTACCTATCAATAATAACCTTAAATGTAAATGGATTAAATGCTCCAATCAAAAGACATAGGGTAGCAGAATGGATAAAAAAACATGACCCACACATATGCTGCCAACAACAGACCTATGTCAGAACAAGAGAACTACACAGACTGAAAGTAAAGGGTTGGAAAAAAATATTCCAAGTAAATGGACAAGGAAAAAAAGCCAGGGTAGCAATACTTATATCAGACAAAACAGACTTCAGAAGAGAGGTCATAAAAAGAGTCAGAAGGATATCTTTCAGTACTCGAAGAATCCATCAAGAAGACATAAACATTGTAAACATCTATTCACCCAACATAGGAGCACCCAAATGTATAAGGAAAATCTTGGAGAACTCCAAGAAAGATACAGAGAGCAACAAGCTTATTGTAGGGGATTTTAACACCCCACTGTCAAAAATGGATAGATCTTCCAAACAATGTATCAACAAGGATATTGTGGAGCTGAATGATGCATTATATCAAATGGACTTACCTGATACATATAGAACCTTTCATCCCAAAGAAGCAAAATACACACTCTTTTCAAACACACATGGAACATTTTTAAAGATAGACCACATGATAGGACACAAAACAAACCTCAACAAATTGAAGAGAATTGAAATCATATCAAGCATTTTCTTAGACTACAAGGGCTTGAAACTAGAAACAAACCTCAAGAAAAAAAACTCAAAAACATTCAAACTCATGGAGACTGAATAGCATGCTATTAAACAATGAATGGGTCAATAAGGAGATCAAGGAAGAAATCAAAAAATTTCTAGAAACAAATGAAAATGAACACACAACAGTCCAAAACCTATGGGACACAGCAAAGGCAGCCCTGAGAGAGAAGTTCATAGCAATACAGGCCTACCTAAAAACAATAGAAACATTTCAAAAGAACAACTTAACACAAAATCTACAAGAACAAAAGAAACAACAACAAACAAAGCCCAGAGCAAGCAGAAGGAAGGAAATAATCAAGATCAGAGCGGACTTGAATGACATAGAGACTAAAAGAACAATTCAAAGGATCAGTAAATCCAGGAGCTGGTTATTTGAAAAGATAAACAAAATTGTCAAGCTTTTAACTAGACTCATCAAGAAAAAAGGGGAGAGGATGCAAATAAATAAAATCAAAAATGAAAGAAAAGAGGAGAAATTACAGCTGAAACCACAGAAATATAAAGGATTGTAAGAAATTACTATGAACAACTTAATGCCAAGAAATTTGAAAACCTGGGTGAAATGGACACATTTCTAGAAAAATGTAATCTTCCAAAACAGAATGTAGAAGAAGCAGAAAGCCTTCTAATAGCAGCTGGTGAAAGTGAAGCAGTAAACAAAAAAACTCAGGCACACAAAAGCTCTGGACCAGATGATTTCACAGGAGAATTTTACAAAACATTTAAAGAAGAGCTAGCCCCTGTCCTTCTCAGACTATTCCAAAAAATCCAAGAAGAAGGAAGACTCCCAAACTCTTTTTAGAAGGCCAGCACTATCCTAGTCCCAAAACCAGATAAAGACACAACAAAAAAATAAAACTACAGGCCAATATCACTGATGAACATAGACACTAAAATCCTCAACAAAATATTGGCAAATCACACCCAGTGATACATTAAAAAGATCATACACCATGATCAAGTGGGATTCATCCCAGGGAAGCAAGGATGGTATAATATTCACAAATCAATAAATGTAATACATCACATAAACAAAAGGTAAGACAAAAATCACATGATTGTATCAATAGATGTGGAAAAAGCATTTGATAAGGTACAGCAATGATTTATGATAAAAACACTCAGCAAAGTGAGAATAAAGGGGGCATACCTAACATAATAAAGGCCATATATGAAACCCTACAGCCAACATCATACTTAACAGGCAAAAACTAAATGCTTTCCCACTAAGTTAGGGGACAACACAAGGATGTCCACTTTTACCACTTTTACTCAACATAGTATTGGAAGTCCTAGCCACAGCCATAAGGCAAGAAAAAAGAAACAAAATGCATCCAAATTGGAAAGGAGGAAGTAAAACTGTCATTGTTAACAGATGGCGTGATAGTATACCTAGAAAACCCTATAGACTCCACCAAGAAACTACTCAACCTAATAAGTGAATTTGGCAAAACAGCAGATACAAAGTCAATATTCAGAAATCGAAGGCATTTTTTTTGTACACCAACAACGAAATATCAGAATCAGAAATCAGGGGAAAAAATCCCATTTGCTATAGCAACAAGAAAAATAAAGTACTTAGGAATAAACCTAACCAAGGAGGTAAAAGAGCTGTGCTCAGAAAACTACACAACATTGAAGAAAGAAATTAAGGAAGACACAAATAAATGGAAGCATGTACCATGTTCATGGATTGGAAGAACTAAAATCATCAAAATGTTCATGCTACCCAAAGCAATTTGTAGATTCAGTGAAAACCCTTTTACAACCAATGATATACTTCACCGATATAGAACAAACATTTCAAAAACTTATATAGAACCACAAATGACCCTGATTCACTGCAGAAATTTTGAGAAAGAAGAACAAAGTAGGAGGAATAATAATATCTGATATCAAACTATATTACAAGTACACAATAATCAAAACAGTATGGTACAGGCATAAGAACAGACATATAGATCAATAGAACAGAATAGAGAGCCCAGAAATAAACCCATGTCTCTCTAGTCAATTAATATTATACAAAGGGGGCAGAAGCATTAAATGAAGTAAAAATAGCCACTTCGACAAATGGTATTTGGGAGATCTGGACAGCTACATGCAAATAAATGAAACTCAATCACCAACTTACACCACATACAAAAATAAACTCAAGATGGATAAAAGACTTAAATATAAGTCACAACACCATAAAAGTCCTAGAGGAGAACATAGGCAAGAAAACCTCAGATATTCCATGCAACAATATTTTCACTGATATATCCCGGACAGCAAGGGACATAAAGGAAAGAATAAAAAAATGAGACTTCATTAAAATAAGAAGCTTCTGCATGGCTAAAGAAAACAACAGAACATGAAAAGGGAACTAACTGTATGGGAATATATATTTGCCAATGATACCTGGAACAAGGGTTTGATCTCCAAAATATATAAAGAATTCACACAACTCAACTCCAGGAAGACAAACAACCCAATTAAAACATGGGCGAAAGACCTGAACAGACACTTCTTCAAGGAGGACATACAGAGGGCTCAGAGACATATGAAAGGATACTCAGCATCACTAGCCATCAGAGCGATGCAAATTAAAACCACGATGAGATACTGCCTCACACACAGAATGGCCATCATAGGCAAATCAACAAACAAAAAGTGCTCTCGAGGTTGTGGAGAAAAGGGAGCCCTAGTACACTGTTAGTGGGAATGCAGACTGGTGTAGCCACTGTGGAAAACAGGTTTGAATTTCCTCAAAAAACTAAAAAGGGAACTTCCTTTTGACCCAGCAATTCCACTGCTGGGAATATAACCTAAGAACTCCAAAACACCAGCTCAAAAGAACCTATGCACTCCAATGTTCATAGCAGCACAATTTACAATAACCAAGTGTTGGAAGAAACCTAAGTGCCCAACGGTAAATGAGTGAATCAAAAAACTGTGGTATATTTACACAATAGAATACTATGCAGCAGAAAGGTAGAAGGAGTGCCTACCCTTTGTGACAGCAGGGATGGAACTGTAGAGCATTCTGCTAAGTGAAGTAAGCCCGGTGGTGAAAGACAAATACCACATGATCTCCCCTATAAACAGAACCTAATCAACAAAACAAATAAGCAAGAAAAATATAACCAGAGACATGGAAATAAAGAACAAACTGACAGTAACCAGAGGGAGGGGGGAAGGGGGTATTTGGGGGAAAGAAAGAGGAAGGGTCATCAAGGAACATGTATAAAAACCCCATGAATAAAGATAAAGAGGGGACTGATTGATGGTGGGAGGTGGGGCTGGATGGGGCAGGGGAAATGGTGTCAGGAAAATGGAGACAACTGTACTAGAGCAATGATAAAAAAAAAGAAAGAAGGAAAGAAAAAGACATTATCAGGGTAGTTGTAAATCCAAATTGTTGAAAAAACTATTGTATATTCACCCTGTAGAACATTGAGCAACTATCTCTGTATCCTGCACAAATGATCTTTGGGATATATTGTTAAAGTGAAAAAACCAGGGGTGAGGGGCTGACCATTGTGGCTCAGTTGGTTGGGCATCCTTTGGCAAAATGAAGGGTGGCTTTTTGGACTCCAGATCAGGGCACATTCCTGAATTCTCTCTCCCGTCGGGGTGCGTACCAGAGACAACCATTTGATGTTTCTCTCATATTGATGTTTCTCTCCCTCTCCTTCTCCCTCCCTTCCCCTCCCTCTCTAAAAATAAATAAATAAATAAATAAATAAAATCTTTTTAAAAAGAGAGAAGAAAAAAACAGGAAGAGTTAAAACGGGGTGTACAGTATTCCACTGTTTATCAAAGAAAAGGACGATATACATATATTTTCACTCTATTCTGGAAATCATCCCTCTGTTGTTTATAATACGAACACACACACAGTCATGTATGAGTACACATAAAAAATGAACTCATAGATTGTTTCCATGTGCATTTAGTGAGTGTCCTAGTTTTTCCTGGTGTTGTCTCTTTGGGGAGGCTTGGGAATTGTATCATGGGAGTAAAGAAAATAAAAGGGTTTGTGGTGAGACATGCTCCATAATGAGAAAACGCACTCTTTGTCATCTCTGTTGAATGAGACTCAGTCAGAGTGAAGAAACAACATTAAGAAACAGATTATTCAGTTTCAAAGATCACTTCTATTTGGGTTTTCAGTGTACATTAGTTTGCAAGCTTTTATTACCATCAGCTTCTTAGGAAAACAAAAAGATTTAAAAGGGTAGGGTAATTCCTTTGCATGCTTAAGGAAATCTATATTTTTTAAGTTGATAAGTATAACATCTGCATTAAAACAAAGATTTTCCCACATGCCATGCTTTAGCAAAGGAATGTTTCTTTATTCTATATTATTTTTTCTACTATGTTTCTTTATTCTACATTCTTTTCTCTCTACTATGCTTTCTTTACAGTTTTGATAGTCTCAAATTAGTTGATCAACTAAAAATAAAATATCTAATGTATATACAAAATTGATAAAAGCCAGTCATAACATGATCATATAAATAAAATAAGTGGTGCATTTTGGTCTCCAATGGTTTCTAAGATTTCCTTAGCAATATAAATAAGATAAAATACTAGTGAAGAATCTCTTCCCTAACTTACTGCAAATGAACCTGCGTAGAAAAATCTGGGTTTCGGAGTTGCATGAGGTAAATAGCTTAGGTAGTAGGACTTACCCTGCAGCCATTGGGAGAAGTGGGCATTTATTCCCAGTATATGGGATAGAAAATTATTTCGGTGATATTTTTATAAATGTTAAATTTTATATCATATGTATTTTTAAAAAACCCATGGATTTTTCCCTCCAAAACTGGTGTAAGTTCCATCCTACTTTTCACATGGCATCAGGCACAGTGGCAATATAACAGTAAAGGAACCTAATCAACAAAACAAACAAAATGAGCAAAAAGAACCAGAGACATGGAAATAAAGAACAAACTGACAGAGCAAAGGAGGATAATGGGAGAAAGAAGGGGAACATGTACAAAGGAGCCATGGACAAGGACAATGGACAGGGGATTGTCTTTGGGACCGGGAGTTGGATGGAGCAGGGGAGAGCAATGGGGGAAAAATGGGGACAACTGAAACTGAACAATACAAAAGAAAGTTAAAAAAATAATAAAATTTAAACTATAAAAAAAAAAAGTGTGGTACATACATTTGTGGAGCTCAGTTCTTATACCAAACACCTCCTGGAATTGGGCCCTAGGAGTTAGGCACCCTTTGGGTTCATTGTGTTGTCTCCCGTTGCACAAATACTAGACTTGCTTTCCACCTGCTCTTCTGAGTATCACTGTTTCACAGGCTTCTGTCGTTTAATAGCCTTTCATATGTACACTGGTGCAGAATAGATTAATTACCTCCAGCTTTACATACAGGTAGTTCCCTAGATTCTCAAGAACCTCACATTGGTTTATTTAGAAGTCTCTAGTCACACTATTAAAAGAATCCAATTAAACCACAGTCATTGTAGAACTAACATCTTTGGGTTTTTTCATCACATTAAGTGTAAACATTCTGCATGTGTTTAATGTCTGATTTTTTTCATCTCATTTTTTCTCCACATCACATCCTGTGATGGAGTCTCTTGTGTTTGGGTTTTTTTTTTTAAAGTCTTTTCCAAAGAGTTCTACTTCAGGACATTGTAATATGGAAATTGCCAGCAACCCAAACACTCGCTTGGCCTCCCCTTTGTTATTATCATCAGATGTCTTTTAAAATATTAATTTTAAGTCAGCTTCCTAATATTACCTAGATTTAGTAACATTTTCTTATTTTTTCCTGAATTACATTTTTTTTTTTCTTTTATACATTTTTTTTTCCCTATACAAAAAAAAAAAAGTATAGAATAGAGGTTAAGAGTCTGATCTCTGTAGTGGGACTTGAGTTAAAAAAAAAAAAAGGTGGGGTGGGGGAGGTAGTAATATCATTACATCAAAAGGTTAATATAAGAATTAAATAGATTAATAGCTATAAAGATTTGAGTGGCTTCAGGAACATAATAAATACTTAATAAAATTTAACCATTATTGTGTAACTCACTTTAGATACACTGACCTCCAAGCACTGCCGCCATACAATGCCTGGGCAGCAGGATTCTAGGTCACTTCTCAACTACATGAATTTGTTCACTATGATGCCTGGGTGTATATCCTGACATACTATTTTTGCTAAAAGAGTTATACCAATATGATACTCAAAATCCCCTGTCAAGGATATAGACTGGTGTAAATATGAAAGAATATTCCTTAAGGATCAGGGAAAATGAGGACAATTGAATCCTCCATCCATGAAGTATGGAATGAAATTCTCATGAATAATGTCTTGGAGCCATGATGTGTACTTTGAGGGTCATCGAAATGACCTGACTTGCTTACTAAATACATAAATTCTGCTTTTATACATATTATGTATGTGGAATCAGAACACATCAATCCCATTACTAGGTATGGGGTGGGGCCCCAACATAGGCCGGGGCCAAGCTCTCAGTGATTTTGATATGAACTAAAGTTTGAGAATCATTAGCTTTGAGCAGGGGTTTGCAAACTACGGCCTATGGGCCTAATGAGTTCAGTATATGATTTTGTAAATCAAGTTTTATTAGAGTACAGCCACACTCATTCATTTATGTGTTATCTATGAAACTGTTTTTATACTATGGCAGAAGTTGAGTAGTTGTAACATAGAACATAGGACTCACAAAGCCTAAAATTTTTACTGTCTGGTCCCTTACAGAAAATGTTTGCCAGCTCTTGGCTCACAGCATGGCATAGAAGTGGACTTATCATGTGAAACAAATTGAATTATCTTTTGTTTCCCCTAAATGCTGGGGCTTATTGTGAGCATGAGCTACAACAGTCATGGTAATAGTGGTGATGGATCTCAGCCCACCTTAGCCCTAAGGGAAGGATGGAAGCTTTTAAAAAAATTTTTACTTTCTTTTTTCCCCATTTCCATTTACTCCCCACCCCTACAATCGCTGCACTGTGGTCAATGTCCATGAGTCCTTTTTCCTTTTTGCTCAGTCCCTCCAGGCCCTAACCTCCCCTCACCCAGCTGTCACCCCGCTCTCCACCTATGAGTCTGTTCACATTTTCCTTGTTAGTTCAGTTTGTTCATTAGATTCCACATATGAGTGAAATCATATGGTATTTGTCTTTCTCTGAAGAACTTATTTCACTTAGCACATGTTCTCCAGGTCCATCCATACTGTCGCAAAGGGAAAATTTTCTTTTTTACAGCTGAGTTGTATGTCACTGTGTAAACGTCCCATAGTTGTTTTATCCACTCATCTACTGAACGACACTTGGGCTGCTTCCATATCTTGTCAATTGTAAATAATGCTGCAATGAACATAAGAGTGCTTATGTTCTTTCGAGTTAGTGTTTGGGCTTCCTTCAGATATAATCACAGAAGTGGGAGAGCTGAGTTGAAAGGCAGATCCATTTTTAATTTTTTGAGGTATCTCCACACTCTTTTCCTTAGTGGCTGCACCAGTCTGCATTCCCACCAACAGTGCAAAAGGATTCCCCTTTTTGCCCATCCTTGCCAGCACTTGTTGTTTATTGATTTATTGATGATTGCCATTCTGACAGGTGTGAGATATTTCATCGTGGTTTTAATTTACAATTCTCTGATGATTAGTGATGTTGAGCATCTTTTCATACATCTCTTTGCCATCTGCATGTCCTCTTTGGAGAAGTGTCTATTCAGGTCCTTTGTGCATTTTTTAATTGAGTTGAATTATCTTTAACTAACCTAGATAATAGGAAATTGATCCACTTTCAGAATGTCTGGTTACATTAATTTTAAGAAAGCTACACGCCATGAAGAGCTTCTTCCCGAAGGACAGAAATGGAAAGAGCCATTTGCAAATCTATTTCTCCTTATTTTGTGAGGAGGGGAAGATACAGAGTAAAACCAAGTGGGAGGTCATAGCTCTATGTTCTTTATAGATTTTTTTTTTAATTTCAAGCATACCATACAATAGCTATAAATGTCATTTTCTTTAAGAATAAACCAGCAACAATGAAAATCAAACATAGAATGGGATTTAATGGCCATTAGGCTTAAAGATTCTAACAGTAATTTGATTAAAGGTAGATATTAATAACACAAGTGAACTGTTTTTTAAAAAATTATACTAACTCCATGAAAAAATCCAAAACTGATATATTTCAAAATAATTGCTTCCTATAACATTTCTAGCGTCATCCCTTGCTTGGATGAATACAGGAAATAGCTCTGGAAGATAAAAATACCTGCTGCTGTCCTTCTTTCTGCTCTACACATTTCATATGAACCTGAGCGTTGCTTGGAAAGTCCGAATTCTGTGAGAGAAAGTATTGATTTTTATCAACCTGGAAAGTGAAACGAGAGAGAGAATGACATTGCCAGCCACAGAGAGTTCAGTTCAGGTCAACAACCCCTAAGTTTTATGGGAATTGTTCAGAAATTACAAACATTGCGGTGCTAAAGGATTCTGACATAGGGCTGGAAAACACATTTTGACATTGTGTACTGTTCGGCCTCCATTCTGCCACGGTCAGTGACATCCAGAGCATATTAAGTACGCCAAAGAAGTTCAAATGAGGCTGCTTTTTGAATGGCATTTGGCCTAGATGTTGCAAAAATTCACATGCGAAGTTCATTCCTGTGCAGGAAAGTGCAGTGTGAATCAGCCTGTTCGCTGCTGCTGGTTGATTTTTACTTGAGCTTGTCCATGTTATCAAACATGTCATTACATTAGGACATAACGTGGCAGGTCCCAACAGATGAAAACGGGAACCACAGAGCATGGTAAACAGCTTCATAAGTAATCTTGTCTTTGCTCTTTAAATCTTTCGGTTTGTTGGTTTATCTGAATTAAACCTACCTTTATTTATTGGGAAAATGATTAAGCCATGTTTTAGTTTTGCTCACTTACAGTTTTTGTCTATAATTACAAGTTCAGCCTCTACAATTGGTTACAAAGAAGTAACTAACAATTGAGACATGTTATTTTTACCCTTTTCCTTTTGGTAATGTTTATTATTATTCTTACTGTTTTTAACTTTATTATTATGCAGCACTCTAACATTGTTAGTATGTCTTAAATGCTGCCCTTTACAAGCCTATATCAGAGGAAAAGAGTTAACACTTCGATCTGGAAAAGATTCTCCCTCTGGAGAGCTTGTAGGGTGTCCCGTGTTATTCAGTCAGTGCTCTCAGTCTTTTCTAGATGGTGTGCCACCATCCTTGAAAACAGGGTAGCCCTTGTTGTTTATTGGGATCCCACTCGCTTCTCAGACTGTACTGAGCTGACTAGCTGAGATTTACAAAAAAACATTAAAAATGTGAGCAATAAAAATAAAAACAGTAAATGTATTTTGAAAGTCTCTTTCAAAGGGCATAATTATGATATTTCTTAATCAATAAATAACTTATTTGAGTAAAAGTACATCATTATGCTAATAGAATATGTACCAGGCTAGCTAAATCGGAGGCCTCAGGATTGGGATCTGTATTGGGACCTTTGGACCTACCAGCCAAAGGGTAGTAAGAGCTGGGCAGGAGAACTGGGATTCAGAAGTGCATGGTTTTTGTTCTAAAACGACCCCTCTCCAAGGGATGTGAATATCAAAAATACATTGTGTGGTCCATTTCAGGAGCTTTAAGGATATTCTAAACCTGGACTGAAGTTCAGAATCCTGCCTGTAGCATGCGTCCCAGAACATCACAGAAAACATAATAAATAGCACATTAGACAGCACATTAAACCAAGTCTACTCCAGCAATAATTTTTTTTTAAAAAAGCAAGTACAGACCCGTTGGTAGTCAATAATCAGTCCAACCTGAGAAAAAAGCATTGATAATTATGTATACATATGTATTTGCTCACATGCACTATATAAATAAATTGTCTTTAGAGTTCCAATGAGATGTTTGATTGAAGATACTATGTAATTATTTATAGTTGTTATTTCCCATTATATGTAACTGTATTATTATAATTTGTGGGGGAGAATGTTGACTAAACACTTCAAGAATTAGATTACAAAACTTAGAAATTTTTCCCTCTGTGTAAGTATTTGGAGACTTCAAAGGAAGCTGCTATACGGAAAACAATTACTCTTATTCTGATAATATAATTAGAACCAAACTTTCTTAATTATACTAAACTATCCTAATTCTCAATTTTATACTTGGGGTTTTATTTAAAATCAGTAAAAGTTTCCCATAAGAGAAGGTAGCACACTGAATCAGATACATGAAAAAATAAACAGAATGGGTAAAATATGTTAAGCAGAAAAAAACTCAGCAAATATGTTAATAGTTAGGATTACTTATTGTGAGAAAAAGTGGACTTTTTTCAGATGAAGTAATTCTACATTAAGTCATTATTTATCATTTCTGTTATGAAAAGCATTTAGTGATTTGGAAGTACTCATAAATTAATTGAATCAATTATTCATTAAACAAATATTAACTGGAAACCTACCTGTGCCAGACACCATGGTGGATGTTGAAAATATGAAGATTAAAATGACAAAGTTGCTTCCCCCAGCAGCCCACATTCTGGCACGGAAGACAGGCATGGGAGTAAATAATCTCACACACTGAAGTGAGGCGATAGAGACAGGTCCTGCACAGAAAGAGAACTTGTCTGGGAAGGGTTGATTTAATCAGGTGTGACAGGTCAAGGGGTGGAATGGCTCCAATCAAGACCTCACAGAGAAGTTTCTTTTAAGCAAAGGAAGACTATGGATATTTTCTTTCCATGCATTAATAGAATCTAAGCCTAATCTATTTGATTGGCAGGTCTCAAATACTGAATAAATTAAATATGTCTTGTTGCCAATAAAATAGTCTATTGTAAGTTGAAATATAAATATGACTTCTTTTTCTGTTTCCTAGTAGTTTCATTTTTCACTGTTAAATATCTCATGAATGTCAGCCTTTTGCAACATTAATTTCAGTTCCAAAGCATAGTTTACAGTCTGTTACACATGAAGTATTGAGTCAAGCACTGGTGTCATTGTAAAAGAAATTTATTCATTCGTGAGCTTATTCAACCAGTTTCTTTACTGAATGCATTCTATATACCAGGAATTGTGCAAAGCATTAGGAGGTGAAGGGAAAGAAAGGGAAACACAATCCTTGCCAAGGAAATTAAAACCTCCTGGGGAAAGAGAGGCATTAATCAGATAATCAGGAAAATGTATAATAACAACCTAACATGAAGAAACAGTAATAAGGGATATCTAGGGAATATAAATGAGTAAGTCTAATCTAACTTTAGGGCCAGAGAAGCTTTCCCTGATGAACTGGTATTTAAATTGAAATTAGGAAGATGAGTTTAAGTTAACAAGGAGAAGGACAGTGTGTGTCCATGTTTGAGGAGAAGCAGGTGGATGGCCAGAGTGTGAGAGGCGGAACAGCATCTGCGAAGGCCCCACGAAAAGAGATGATATGGATTACTCAGAGCCTTACAAGTCATTTTAACATGTCAGTATTCAGCCTCAGAATAATAAGAGGCCATTGAGGAGTTGAAGGAAAAGAACACAGCCCCTGCCTCCTCAGACTCAGAGTATGATGAAAGGAATTTTCACAGATGATAAATTCAATAGGTGATATGAGGTTTTCATTGAGGGTTAGGTTAGAGTAGCAACATTAGGCTACACTTAGTTCAACCTGGGGATCCTGGAAAGCTTTCTGAGAAAATGCCTAAATTGAGTTGTGTTTTTCTTTTTGTTTTTATTCTCACTTGAGGAATTTTTTTTTTTTTTATTGCTTTTGGACAGAGAGAAAGGGAGAGAGGAAGGGAGATACAGAAACATCTTTGTGAGAGAGAAACATTGACTGGTGGTCTCCTGTCTGTGCCCCAACTGAGGACTGAACCTGTAACCTAGGCATGTGCCCTGACCTGGAATCAAACCCACAACCTTTTGGTTATGGGATGACGCTCCAACCAACTGGATAGGCCACAATTGCCAGGGCAAGTCTTGAATAATGAGTAAAAATTATCAAGAGATGGGAAGATAAATAGGTAGTCCAGGCAAAAGAAAAATCTGTATAAAGAACTAAAATGTAAAATGAATAGCATAAGCAGAAGAAACAGACATTTTTGTCATTATCAGGAAATAAAAGTCAGGGAGTGAAAAGATGAGGTTGAAGAGGATCATGTATGGGGTCATAAAGCCATGATCAGATGTAGCAATCTATTCTATAAGCAAGAAATTAAAAGTTGTTATGTAGGTGAATGTAACAATTCACATCTTACATAGGTTATTCTGAATGGAGCAGAATGGAGTAGAAAGGATGTATTTAAGGTGGTAAAGGATGAATGTGTGAAGACTACAATGCCATTCCATTAGTGCAGGAGAGAGACAATGAGAATCTCAAGTAGAATGGTGACTATGGGACTAAGGAAATTTATTCAAGCTCCCTTAGCCCCAGTAAGTCAGCAGTATAGACCCAGGGTTGCAGTTTTGTTGGGAGGATGAAACAGAGACAGGAAGGCAACACAGTTGATTTATATGGATCAGGGACCATTTAACATATCCTTGGAGCAAAGAAAGTGAAGCCAAAGGAGAACTGAACTACTGAGAAAAGGCTGTGACTTCAAGGAAATAGGAGTGGCTGTGTGATTTAAAAAACAATAGTTGAAGTTGAGAATATGAAAGAACAGAAACCACTAAAGCTATAAACAGAAAATAAAATACCGTCATGTGCTGCATAATGACCATAGGGTTGAACAACAGACCTCATGCATGAGGGTGGTTCCATAAGATTAGAAGGGAGTTGAAAAATTCTTATCACCTGGTGAAACTGCAGCCATCAAAATTCCATGGGACAACACATTCCTTAAGTGTTTATGGTGATGCAAACGAATCTACTGCATGGACAGCTGTTTAAAAATATACCAGATACAAATATGTACAGTACCTGATACTTAATAGTAAAAAACGACTATGTTGTTGGTACATGTATATACTATATATTTTTATTACAATAGAGTGTACTTTTTTAGTGTAGTTTTTACTCATACATCTTGTGTTTGTTGTGTCTCTTAATTGTATCATTTTCTCTTGTGCTTAAAATAATCTTATATTATCTTACAAGTGTATTGTTGCCTAAGTGCACAGTGCTTACAAAGTCGATGGTAGGAAACAGCAATGACCCAGGTGCTCACATGTACTGCCCACTCACTCACTGACTCACTCAGAGCAACTCCCAGTCCTGCAAGCTCCGTTCACAGTAAGTGCCCAAACAGGTGAACCATTTTTTACCTTTTACACTGTACTTTATGGTACCTTTTCTATGTTTAGATACACAAATACTTGCTCCTATGTTACAACTGTAGCCTAGGAGCAACAGGCTATACCATATAACCTAGGTGTGTAGGAGGCTACACCATCTAGATTTGTGTAAGTGCCTTCTATGACGTTCGCACAATGACAAAGTCACCTAACAGTGTATTTCTCAGAACATATCCCTGTTGTTAAGTGGTGTGTGACTATCGTAGGGTTTGGTGTTTGTCATTATAATAATAACCAGAGTCACAGAGTGACGCGTTGGTGATTAGGGAAGAATAGAAATAAAATTTCATTTCAGTCCTGAATATTACATGGAATAGAAAGAACTAAGATACTGGATTCATTATCAACATAACACTATAATCGCCCTCACTGATGCTTAGAATTATGTGGTAGAAAGAAAACATCAAAGATATCAACAGATACAAAGAACTGATTAAGATGTTGGCTAGCAATTGCAATAAAAAAAGATGAGGTGGTGCAAACATATAGTATTCATTGTAGAGGAGGGAAACTGCCCCCGACCCGGGGAAAGAAGAGTAATTAATGACTTTGGAAAAGACAGTGGAGACATAGAAGAATGCTAATCTCACTTTCAAGCTTTCCACCATATTATTAGATGTGGCATAAAGTATACATCTGTGTGGAATTAATAATAATAATAATTAATAATATCAGTGTATCGATAAGTCTCTATTAAGGTAGGAGGTAGCTGGGTGTTTCAATGAGATGCTAAAGACCTAATTACTCTTCTTATCATGAAAGTAGGTGTTGAAATCATTAAAGGTTTCAGAATATTAAGGGCAGAATAGTATGGAAATATGCATAAAGGAGATAAAGGGTGATTGAAGGGTGTTATGATATTTCAGATAGATGCTGAAGGGAAAAAGCACAAGGCAATGAAGGATTAGGTAGCTATACTCATCAGGAGATAACTTTAGTGTCAAACCATGGTACCACAGAAAAAGAGGTTTAGCAGGGTTTGGGATAAGAGTGGAAGGTGTGGAGAGCAGGGCCAATAAAATGGTACTGGTCCAGTCAAAATAGGATAAAGTATATAGAACAAAATAGAGTTACTCGTGTCAACCAAGATGGCTGCCAGTCAGCCATAACACTTTGGTTCAAGAAGGAAACTACCTAAGTCATGCCAGGCATATCTGGTAAGGAGGCTCACCTAAGATATCTGCACATGTGACCAGAACAGGCATGTCTGCAGAGCAGGAACCCCCACAAGTAGGCTCCGGGGGAAATTCCCCACTCACCAACAGGGGTGCCAAGACACTTATCAAGAGACCCAAAAGGTTAGAATACACCATTCTCAAGGCTGTAACTGAGGCAGGCTTCAGAGCACTGCTGAGACAGCTGAGCTCCGCACACCAGAGTGCTGCTCTGTGACCCACTGATCTCCCTTGGCATCCGCCACGGAGGTTCTGCACCACTGGATCCAGGTCCTACCCTCTCTATGTTGTGAGGCCGGTTTTTCCTTGCAAGATGCTGACAGCTCCCTTGCCCACCATGCTGTCTTGCAGACCTGTTGACTGAGACCCAGGGACTAGGGTTCATTATCCCCCATTGATTGCTATGGTCCAACTATCGTTAATATAACAAGAACAGTTTGCGCGACATTGATGTAACCTGGCAGCCAAGGAGAGGGGACTGGAATGCTAATGTGTGAATAATGATGACTTCACTGTACTATCAGTGGGGGTTGTAGATGCAGTTGAGTGAGCATGTGTACTGTGTGGCCAGCACGTTCAAAATGGCTGAGTAGAACAATGAATCTGCATCAAATTTTGCATTAAGCTTGAACATTCATCCACAGAACCTACTCGTATGACTCAGAAGCCTGCAGCTATGGGCAACTTGTGATTGGCAGCTTTGTCATGATAATAAATGTCTCTATTTTTTATAGTGCGTGGCTGGGTATTTTCTGGACAGACCACAGCATTCCTCTTAGGTTGTTAGAGTGTGAGTAGGATATTAATGTATGTTGATATTCTACTTTGAGTGAACCTGCGTTCAATAAAAGCTGAATGAATAGCATAGTTACCTCAGTGACTCTTGTCTAATTCTTGGTGCTGGGTTGCTCTGTTGGCAGCTAGCCAAGCAGTTGCCCAACTGACTTGTAGGAAGGACTATATCGTGAAACATATACTCATGGCAGAAGGTGCCCTACGTATGAGTCTCAGTATGGTCATCTTTGTAAAGATATGGCTAGGAAATTCACACGGTGCATTTCAGGCTCAGATTTACAATAGTTTATGAAATTAATACCCTATTGTAACATTCATTAAGTGGATAATTTATAGTTTCCCCCTGACTACATATGCTAGAAGAAAAATCTATTGAATTGTTTCAGGACGTAAAACAGGGTTGGTAAAGGGGAAGGCGAAGAAAAAGGGAGAGGGAAACAGGGAAAGAGCCTAACAGTAAGGAGGAAAATATATATCAAGACAGAATCAAGCAGGTTTACCAGTAGTTGCATGTGCTCAGTAAGGTGGTGAGAATCAACCTGTTTTCCTGTGAATGTTGACAGTCACTGAAAATAAAAGTTAATGACACGGGTGTCCTGTTTAAATATTTGCCTGCTGGCTGCAGGAGAGAAGCTTGGATTAAGATGTCCCCAAGTATTTATGTTGCTAACATTAAATTAATCAATGTTGTACAAATCAGGACACTTACGACTTTGTTGAAATGTAAATGCCTCATGGGTCAGATCCATCTCTCATGCTATTTAGGGAAGTGTTTTGTATAAAGACATATATAAAAGCACCTTCAATAAATGTATTTGATAGTTTGATGACATTACTTACACTTTAATACCTTTTCATTCGCTAATTCACTACCTTCTAGGAAAATCAATATTTGATCCTAAACTAGGATTTGTGGAATCTTCTCTCTGCCTCCCTAGTATGGAGAAATTCATTGTTACAGCACACACACATATTACACTACTACACACATATAAAATCCTCACACTACTGCACACATGTTCATACACCCAGGCACAAAATTAGGTATGTATGTGTATATATACATATAAGCAATGTTTCTTCAGTTAAACTAGAAATTTCCTTGTATTCCTGTATACCTATTATATTTTATAGTCAGTGAAATGTATTATCACTATTTAGAACCTTATTTCTCTTTGCTTTTTTAAAGAACCATGTTTTTTTTCTAATGCCAAGTAAAGCCACAATTTTATTTTACAATAATTAACAAGGGTGATAGATTTTTCCCCTGAAGTTTACAGAACAACATTTAAAAGTTATGTGTATTTTAATAAGGAGGAAAATGTTTAGTGAACTAGATTCTATGAGATAAAAGATACATGTTAGCTATAGTTTTGATATTTTGGAAGGTGCATTAACTCTTTAGAACAATGTATTGTTTACGATTATGTTTCATACTGAAGCACGTATAACAACTACTGTTTATGTCCAATACAAGACATTTTTCTCCTCTGAAAAACTGTTAATTTTTCTAATCTTCATTCATGAGAGAAACATGTTGTAATTATTGATAAGATATTCAATGAAAAAAAACAGCTGGAAATATTATTATCACAATTCATAATTGATAATCTCTTTCTGGGTATCATAATCAATAATTCAAATTCCCTGTAGCATTTGTTTTTTGCCACTGCTGTTATTAAGACTTACAAAAGCCTGTCAGGACATAGATTTATACATTTTGTTTTTAATATATGTGCACTTCATTTCTCTCATATGCTGTACATTTGTGCACAGTCATCCATTGTTGAAAAAAATCTCCCTATGTAGTGTGGAAGATGGAAACAATATTTTAAATTCTCTTTTGTGCCGAATATTTGTAGCTGAATATCATTTTGTGCGACTATCTATAGTTTATTTGCATTAGGCCAGATACTCTAATTAAGTGACTCCAGAGAACATACTCCCTTTTGTATCATAAATGTGACACAAGAAAGGAAAGAGAGGTGACAAAGTGGTCCAACTCACTACAGGTGAACTGAATTGATTCTTACAGGTAGTGGCTATTCAGGCTCCCTGGAAGCCAACTCTGTGATGGAGATTTGAAAGCTGGAAGTTAACTGAGGAATGGTCTGGAGAAAAAATTCCCTGGAAGAGGAGGAGCAGGAAGCAAGGCTGAGATGACGGAGAGGTTGAACTGTGATGTATTTGCAACAGAGGCCTCAGTAGGTCTCACAGGAAGGTCAGACCCTTCTTAGTCATCTCAAATTAAAGCCAGAGGCCAGGTATTTGCACCCCTGTATATGTATATCAGTCTGGATGCATGACTCCCCCCAGGGAGGGGAGAGAGAACATTTGGTGAGGCAGCCCCTTCCACAGAGGGCACTCCTGCGTGAGCCTTCAGCCAAGAGGAGAAATAACGGCATCAATCCTGAAGGGATTATCTCTCTAATGTGCTACAGTATCCACTACTGATAACAGAAGTATAATTTATGTTTTACGTCTCTGTCTTCCCTGATTTTAAAACCTAAACATTGATACTTCCTCAGAAATTACTTGATGTGCTCTAGTATCATTAGTATCCTTGTCCGGTCCTAGAGATATCCATATATTTCTAGGCATTGATTGGATTTCTGTGATATTTCTTTCAAAGTCTCAAAGCTCAATCTAGAGAAGTTTAAGATACAGCAAATCAAATAGTGCTACTATTTCTTATACTTAAAGAAAAAGAGGAAAACAAGAATAACATAAGAAAACATGCCAGACAAAAACATATGTAAGCTTCCTAATAATTGGCATTAATGGTGAAATAATTTTCTAAGGGAAGTCATGTGAAATGAAGAAAAGCCTTACAGATCTCATAAGAAAATACAAAATCTTACCATACACAAACTTTCTGAGAAGAGAAATAGAGAAAAAGGATGAGAAAAATGTTTTAAAATAGATAACTGCATTCTCATGCACAAAGTATGAGCACAATACTTGAAGTTTAATATCATATGTAGATGCCCCCAAGGCTTGTTTGATTGGGAGTCATAAAAACAATATAATGATGTTATTATGGTCTTAAGTCATTGAAAGTTTTACATGCAAAATATACTTGCATTGATCTGTACCTAAAACCTCAGAAAATTAAGTATCTATCCATTTAGCCAAATATTTACTCATCTACTGATTCAACAAAATTTAATGAATATCTTCTATGTGTCAGGTATTATTCTAGGATCAAGGGATAGAAAAGTGAAAAAAAAAACACTTGTTAATTGTGTTTCTGGTCTTAATTTTTTTTCTCCCTCTGTTACTATATCCTTTGAAAATTTTTAATGTGGTTTCACTGTGGGTAGAAAATACTTCCTTAGTTCTTCACTTTGGAAATA
This sequence comes from Mormoops blainvillei, assembly GCA_004026545.1. Classification (NCBI taxonomy): domain Eukaryota; kingdom Metazoa; phylum Chordata; class Mammalia; order Chiroptera; family Mormoopidae; genus Mormoops; species Mormoops blainvillei. The sequence goes on along the minus strand of PVJD01000617.1, from coordinate 68,011 downwards.
ACCATGTTCTTGGATTTGGCTAATAAAAGGAGCAGGCAGGGTTGACAATGTCTTAGTTTCAAACCTAAGACTCAAGAGGCCTTTCCTATTTCCACTAGATCTTTTCACTTCTGGTAAAATAATAATAACAATAAATAAATAAATTAATTAAAAATGTATCTGGAGTAGTTTTCCAATTTCAGCAGGAGAGAGACACATTGAGTAGAGGTACTCTCAGCTAAGTTCATATTGTATCGCTGACCCTGAGTGATCTCCCAGCTTTATGAATAAATGAGTGCTTATTGTTGAGAGAGAAACAAAGCCATGGAGCTCTGCCACCCCATAGCCTCCCGAAGCTTGCTTCCTTTTGCTCTTGGTGTCAGGTTGCAGAGCACATTATCAGCAAACCCAAGAACTGGTATTACAGAACCATGTTTCTCCCTAAGCAAAGGGTGCATTCTGTGATTGGGGGACCCTGTGGAGGTTCAAGGTAGCCGTTACCAAGAGGGCAAAACAACACTGAAGGCTGCTGGGTACCCCTAGCCCATCCCAACTCCTTGCATTTGCAGCTACACTGAGGGCAGCATCTGGTCACAGGAGGTCAAAACTGGGATGTCACAGGGTTAAAAAAAAATTTGTAATTTGGCAACACTTACTGGAAAATAATAGAAAAGCCTCTTCATATTAATCTGTTAGAGAGTACCACTCACACACAGGTACCTAGACAGAGAAGGAATCTATCAAATACCATGAATCACCAAGATAGTGAGATCCTCAGAAAGAAAATGAAAAAAATCTCCACGGGAAAAAAAACACACCTAAAAAACATCAAAATATGTGATATAAATAACAGAGAATTAAAAATTAGAGTTCTGAAAATACTCAACAAGTTGCAAGAAAATAGAGACAAGCAATTTAATCAGCTCAGAAAATAAATTAACAAACAAAATGAGTATTTTACCAAAGAGATTGAAATTCTAAAAAGAACCAAACAGAAATTCTGCAGATGAAAAACTCAATAAAAGAAATCATGAATAAACTAGCAAGCAGAGAAATAGAGCAGACCAGATGGAGGAAAGGATTAGTGATAACAAAGACAGAAATCCAGAAATGACGCACAGGAAAGAAGAGAAAGACTTGAACATGAAAAAAAATGAAAGAACTCTACAAGCACTATCTGATTCTTTCAGAAAGAGAAACATAAGAATACTAGGCATACCAGAAGAAGAGAGGAAGAAAGGAACAGAGAGAGAATTCAAACAAATACCTGATGAGAACTTCCCAAACCTATGGAAAGAGCTAGCTCCTTGAATCCAAGAAGCAAACAGGACATCTAATTACCTCAATCCAAAGGCACATTGCATTAAAACTGTCAAAAATTAATAACAAAGAAAGAATTCTCAAGGCAGCCAGGGAAAAGAAGAAAGTAACTTATTAAAGGAAAGATAATTATTATTGGACTTCTCAGTAGAAAACTCTTCATGCCAGGAGAGAGAAACCAAATATTCAAGCTACTAAAAGAGAAATTACCAACCAAGAATTATATATCCAGAAAAGTTATTCTTTAAATATGAAGAAGAAACAAAAACTTTTACAGACATACAGAAGCTGAGGAAATTTATCACCAGTAGACCTTCATTGCAGGAAATACTCAAGGGGTTTTTCTTTGTTTCTACCCGAAACAAAGAAAAAATGCTCACAAATCTATGAGTAATATCACCAACAAAGTTACAGCATAAATAGGAATAATTTGTAAGAACAAAAACATAAAATGGGAGGGGGTAAAATTCTGAATGTGAAAAGGAGGATGGAGATCAAATGTATCAAATGAATCAATTCATTCAATTGAATTGAATGAATCACATTCATTCAAAAGAAAAAGGACTACTGCATATATGAAACTTTCTTTTTTAATAAACCTAATAGTAATTATAGACAAAAACCACAAAACTGAAACATATAATTTTAAAAAAGAGAAAAGAGAGGAAAGAAGTGGAATGCCACCAAACAAAAACAACAGATAGAAACATAAAGGAAAAGAACCAATGGAGGTACAGAGCTACCAGAATGAAAAAAAAAGATAAAATGGTTATAAGAAATTCTCATACATCCGTAATCACTATAAATGTAAATGGACTGAATTCACCAATAAAGGGGCACAGAGTAGCAGTCTGGATCAAAAAACAAAGCCCAACTATTTGCTGCCTTCAGGAGACATATCTAAACTGAAAAGACAAAGTTAGACTCAAAGTGAAAGTATGGAAAATGATTTTCCAAGCCAATAACATCCACAAAAAAGCATGTGTCACTGTATTTATATCTGAAAAAACTGATTTCAAGATAACAAGGGTAATAAGAGACAAAGATGAACATAATGATAAAGGGGACACTAAGTAAAGAAGACATAACATTTTTTAATATATATGCACCTAATAGGGGAGCACCAAAATACATAAAGCAACTAACAGAACCAGAGGGAGAAACAAAACAAAACAAAACAAAAACCCACAATCATAGTTGGGGACCTACCTTAATATTTCATTGACAGCTATAGATAGATCATCCAAACAGAAAATCAATAAAGAAATAGAAGCCTTCAATGATATATTAGACTAAATGGACATAACTGACATTTACAGAGCCTTTCGTCTCAGAATATCACATTATATATTCTTCTCCAGTGCACATAGAATATTCTCAAGGATAGACCACATGTTGGGTCATAAACTAGCCTCAACAAATTCAGGAAGATTGAATTTACACCAAGCATATTGTCTGACCAAAATGCTTTGAAATTAGAAATTAACTGCAAAAACGAAATTTAAAAACTCACAAATATGTGGACATTAAACAACATATTATTTAAAAAAGACTGAGTCAAAGAAGAATAAAAAGTGAGATCAAAAGATATCGACAAATGATGATGACAATATGACAAATCAAAACTTTGCAACAAAAGCAGTAATAAAATAGAAGATTGTATCATAACAGGTCTATCTCAAGAAACAAGAGAAATCCCAAGTAAACAACCTAGCATCACATCTTAAAGAGCTAGAAGAAGGACAAAAGTGACCCAAAGTCAGAAGAAGAAAGGAAATGATAAAAATTAGAGCAAAAGTGAATAAAATATAGAACAAAGACTTTATAAAAAATTAATATAGCAAAGAGCTGGTTTTTAAAAAAGATTAATAAAATTTACAAACTCCTGGCTAGACTCACTAAGGAAAAAAGAGAAAAGATTAATATAAACAAAATCAACAATGGAAGAGAAGTTATCACAGACATCACAGATATACAAAGGACCATACCAGAATACTATGCAAGACTATATGCCACAAATTCAAAACCTAGAAGAAATGGATAAGTTCCTAGAAATATATAATCTTTCTAGACTGAATCATGAAGAATTAAAAAATCCAAATAGACCTATCAATGGTGGGGGGGAGAATTGAAAGAACTATCAAAACCTCCCCAAAAATCAATGTCCATGACCAGATGGCTTCACTAGTGAATTCTATCAAATATTCAAAGATTTGCTACCTATTTTTCATAAATTCATCCAAAAAACTGAAGAAGAGGCAATACTTACTAACATATTTTACGAAGCAAACATAACCCTAATACCAAAACCTAGCAAGGATGACATAAAGAAAAGAAAACTACAGACAAATATTTTTGCAGAAATCCTAAACAAAAATCCTAGCAAATTGAATACAAAAATACATTAAAAAAATAATACATCGCAATCAAGTGGGGTTCATTCCAGGGGCAAAAGGATGGTTCAACATATGCAAATCAATCAATACAATACAGTACATTAAGAAAACAAAGTATAAATATCATATGATTTTTATCAATAGATACAGAAAAAGCATGAGAAAATACAGCATCAATTTATGATTAAAATACTCAATAAAATGGGTATAGAAGGAAAGTACCTCAAAGTAATAAAGGCCATACATGACAAACCCTCAACCAGTATCATGCTCAATGGTGAAAAATTGAAAGCCTTTTCTCCAAAATCAGGAACAAGACAAGAATGCCCACTCTTACCACTTTTATTTAACATAGTCCTGAAGTCCTAGCCAGAGAATCAGGCAAAAGAAATAAATAAAAGGCATCCAAATTGGGAAGGAAAAAGGAAAAGTGTCACCTTTGGCAGATGACATGATTCTGTATATAGAAAACACCAAAGATGCCAACCAAACTCTATTAGGAAAAATAAACAAATACAGCAAAGTTGCATGATACAAAATCAATGTAAAGAAATCTACTGCTTTCCTATATACTTACAATGAAACTTCATAAAAAGAAATGAAAAACAATTCTCTTTGCAATTGCAACAAAAAGAATAAAATACCTGGGAATAAATAACAGATGTGAAGGACATATAAACTGAAAACTACAAAGCATTATTAAAAAATATTGAAAAAAAACAACAAAATGGATAGATATTCTGTGTTCATATATTGGAAGTATCAACATGTTTAAAGGTCATATTACCCAAAACAATATACAGGTTTAATAAAAGCCCCATCAAAATCTCAATGTCATTTTTTAAAGAAAAAAATGAAAAAAATCACCAGATTTGTATGGAACAACAAAAGACCCTGAATAGCAAAAGCAATTCTGAGAAAAAAGAATGAAGCCAGAGGTATCTTACAACCTGGCTTCAAATTATACTACAGAGCTATGATAATCAAAACAGCATGGTACTGGCAGGAAAAACAGACACAGAGACAAATGGAACAAACTGAGAGCCCAGAAATAAAACCACATGTATGTGGACAAATAATTTTTGACAATGGAGCCAAAAACACACAATGAAGAAAAGAAATCCTCTTCAATAAATGGTGCCGAGAAAATTGGAAAGCCTCCCAAAGGAATGAAACTAGATTACAGGTTGTCCCCATGTACATAATTAACTCAAAATGGATCAAAGACCTAAATATTAGATCTGAAACAATAAATTACATAGGTACTGAACTTATGGACCTTGGTTATTGAGAACATTTTATGAATCTGACCCCAAACCAAGGGAAGTAAAGGCAAAAATAAATGAATGGAACTACATCAAACTAAAAAGCACAATGAAAATACTGACAACAAAACAAAAATCAATGAACCGAATGGGAGAAAATATTTCAAGCAACAGCTCCAACAAGGGGTAAATATCCAACAAGGGGTAAATAATTTGTGTGTGTGTGTGTGTATGTGTGTATAAAAAATACAACTTAAAACCAAACAAACAAACAACCTAATTAAAAAATGGGCAGAAGGCCTTAACTTATACCTCTCCCAAGGAGACATACCAGTGGCCAATAGATATTTGAAAAGCTGCTTATCTTCACTAGCAATTAGAGAAATGCAAATCATTTCTCACTCCTGTTAGAGTGGCTATTGTCAACAAGACAGGTAATAACAAGTGCTGGAGAGGTTGTGGAGAAATAGGCACCCTCATTCACTGCTGGTGGGAATATTAACTTGCACAGCCACTATGGAAAATAGTAGAAGTCTCCTCAAAAAATTAAGACTAGAGTAACCATATGACCCAGCAATCCTTCTTCTGGATATCTATCCAAAAAACTTGACAACGTTTACTCACAAAGATATATGCACCCCTATGTTCATGGTACCATTATTTATGGTGGACAAAACATGGAGAAAGGAAAGTGTCCTTTGATAGATGATCGCAGTACATTTACTCTCTGAAATACTACTCTGCCATGAGAAAAGATGAAATACTGCCATTTGTGACAACATGGATACACCTTGAGAATATCATTCCAAGCAAAATAAGTCAAGTCAGAAAAATCTAAGAACCATATGATTTCACTGGTATGTGGGATATAAAACTGAAACTCAAAGACACAGACAACAGTATGATGGTTATCAGAGGCCAGTGGGCTGGGCATAGTAAAGGGTGAAGGGGGCCAAGTAAATGATGATAGAATATGATTTGACTTTGGGTTGTAGGTACACAATGCAATATACAGATCATATAACACAATGTCGCCCCAACAAATTTAATAATAGATAGATGATAGATAGATAGATAGATAGATAGATAGATAGATAGATAGATAGTCAGATGAGTGCTGAGAAAACCCAAGGAAAAAATGAGGACCCGAACTATATATATAACACTAGAGTGAAAAATAGATATATCTTTTCTAGAGGCATCAAGACGAACACTGGATGCAGTGAGAAGGAGGAGAGAGAAATCCGGCACGACTATGCTTGTTCCTAGCTTAAACAAATTGCATTTCCAGGGAGTAACTACACATCCATCTCGCAAATTAATTTTTCAAATAAAATAACACGACTTTAATCTTTAAAATAATTCTTCATAGAATGTATTCAAAGTTGCGGTGTCAAATAAAATATTAGGTATATACTTAGGTATACAGCAGGGGTTTGTTCGTTTACTTGATTCGGATTTCCTGATGCAAATATTAATGGTACCTCTGGGTCACTTTTGCACATTTCTGCTAGACTGTTTTTCTAAATGAGGTTTAATGATAAAACACTTGGAAAACAATTACATTTATATCACTGTATGGTTAAAAAGAAAAGACTTGCCTTCGTCTGGTTGTTGTTTCTCTAGATTATTTGAAGTGATGGCTGAATCACTGAATATGTTGCTCAGTGATACCACATTGTGAAATATTGATGGTGTATTACTGTGAAACAATTTGGGGCACTGATGTGAAAGGTACTACACAAATTGAAGTTGAAATTTGTTTTTAGGCAACACATGTCAAGGTTTACCTCCATCTGTGAGCAGCTAATCTCATGTTCAATTGTACTTAAATTGAAAGAGAGATACCTGCTATCACCATCAGAAGCCAAGGTAAAAAGAAAAAGAAATTTCACTTCACTGCCTAATGAAATATCAAACATTAAAAATAAAAGCCTCCAGGATTGAGTTTATCAGCTTGTAGCACATTGGCACACAGGCTTCCTCTAAGAAATAAGGGCAATCTCCAAGAGCATAAGATATTGGATGAAACACTGACAAGAGCAAAGTAAAATTTTCCTGAGCAAATGACTCTTGCGTGGTTGTTTGTTCTTTCATAAAAGTTGTCAGGTTCATGCTGCAGTGTCTTTTACATTATAAATAGAAATCTGGTTAACTGTAGAAACATGTAATGTTCTGGGGGAGATAATATTGGAGAGAATGCAGAAGGTATTTTGCTACATCTTACTGCTTTCTAACTTTAGACTTGCAAATTTAATAGGTCAGCAGTGAAGATAAGACACACTTCTCCTTCTCTGGTCCTTGAAGGTAAACTGTCCTTTAAATGCCACAAATGGAGTCCATTTTTAGGAACTAAATTATAACAGGGCCCCGGAGAACGTCTCTGGTGATCCAGTGGTAAGGGGAAGCCTCAAGAGGGAGGTGCTGGGGGGGGGGGGGGGCTGCAGACAGTTAAGTTTTAGGTCTGTTTTTAGCATTAACTGTTTTATCATTAACAAACCTAAAACCATTACAAACCAGGCACAACGGAGGTGTTATACACACATGATAAAAACCCCCACCCAATTTTCTCTGCCTAATCCACACAAATTGCCCTGTTTCCCCCCATTTAATTGCTAATATTAACCAGTCTTCTCCTCTTTAGAGATTTTGATGGGAGGTGTGAAGACAAATGGAATGATTTACTCCAGGTCATCTCAACAGTATACCACAAAGCAAGTATTCTAGAATCTAAAAGAGTGGTAATTTAGGAATCAGCAATGGTTCTATAGATGTTGGTGTTGTCCATCCCTTTTTTCCATCACCCAGAATCACATAACCTAGGGACTTCCTGTTTCCTTTGCTCCCCTTCCCCCTTTGGTGGCAGCTCACTTCTCAAAATACGTCATAAAAATAATCTCAAGACCCTTGTACTTTGTAAATTTCTCTGTGCCATCTTCTCCAATGAATGACAAGGGACCAGTCTTTAAAAAATTTCGCTTGCAGTGAGGAACCCATCAATCACATTTGCATCAACAAAGGAATGGAGGAATATGCTCCAAGAAGGATTGTGATGCATATTTCTTCTATTCCCTGGTTTAATCCATGTAGAAATAGCAGGTCATGTGTTTAGGAAGTTTCTTTGACCCTTGAGTCAATTTGACCCAGCAAAATTTTAATTAGCAACTCCAATATGTCTTGTGATGTTCAAAGCAAACCAATGTAAGACACAGCTTCTCTCCTCAAAACAAACAACACATAGTTATGAAAATCACCACACAATATGTGTTCTGTTCCACAACAAAAGGACACTCTAAATCCTTAGAGTGCACAAAGAACGTGGTAGCTTTCTGTGCTTTTGGAATACAGATAAAATAAGGTAGATGTTATTTACCCTGAATTTTGACAGTTTTGTTCATCAGGTTCAAAAGAAAAAGATGAAAGAAAGAGAGAAAGAGAAAGAGAAAGAGAAAGAGAAAGAGAAAGAGAAAGAGAAAGAGAAAGAGAAAGAGAAAGAGAAAGAGAAAAAGCCAAGCCAAAAGATACAAAGATCTCATGTGCAAAGGATACTGATAAGAAAGAGTAGCAGAATAATTAGGGACCTTAAACTGGTACAACATATCATGTATCTAGTACACTAAGCACATGCCCACTATAAGTAGATATGACTGGTTGAATTGTGTAGAACATGATGGCTAAGTAATGATGGATTTTACATGCCAAAGAAGGAATATCGCATTTTACTTTGAAGATAGCTTTTAAGTGTCAGGTGGTAAAGTCAGAAAATTAAGGGACAACGTATAGGAAAAATACTGAAGAGAAACCGTAATATCTTTCTCTAGCTAAAATTAATAGACCTTTCAATTTATAAAGTAAAACTAAATAAACAAATAAATGATTATATAATAGTTTAGCATTTCATTATAATAAAAGTTTAACATTACACATGATATTCGATGTTTAAAGACATGAATGTAAGAGCGAGTCAAAGGAATTAAGCTTTAAAATTTCTGTAATTATAACTATCTTGGCCTTATTTTCTTCATCTATAACTTGATTCGCTATAGAATAGTCTTAAGAGTTCTTCATGACAAAAGCGCAATTTAAGCACTGACTTTGGTGTCAGAAGACCTAGTTTTGAGCTCCTACGCTATGGTTATTATTAGCTTCATGACACTGACCAGGCTCTTTAATCACTCAGGGTATATTTACAGCACTGGAAAATGGGGATTCAAACATCCATCTCAAAAAAATAATGGTGATGATGATGATGTAAAGCACTATCTAAACAAAATAGGATACTATCCTAAAAATCAATTCTGTAGGATTCTAAGTTATAACGTAGTTCTTGAATCCCTCCCCCTAGTGACATACAGACCAACTTAAACTGTTTTTGATAGATAAATTACCATTCTTATTTATGTTAGTCTTACTGGGAAAATATTACTATCTCTGTCAATAATATAGTCTACTAATATTTAAATCCAGGTCATCTTTTCCTCTGCCTACTTGTGATGAAGGACAATGAGTCATCATTCTCTGAATAATAACCTTTCATAAGATGTTCTCAATATAAATTATGTTTTTATTATTATTACCAAGCTGCTGCTGTTATAGTCATGGTACTTAAAACAATGGTTATTGGCAACTCTCTTATCCCTCCACACAGAGTCCATTTACTACATCACCTCCCTTCACTGCTGATTACTTCGAAGGGATGAAGAGAACACAGGGAGGCTGTGCTCCTTGTTAAGATTAAAAAATTAATTGAGTAGCCCTGGCTAGTGTAGCTCAGTGGATTGAGCACCAGCGTACAAACCAAAGGGCCACCAGTTCAATTCCCCAGGCAGGGCATGTGCCTGGTTGCGGGCCAGGTCCCCAGTGGGGGGCACTCAGAAGGCAACCACACATTGATGTTTCTTTCCCTTTCTTTCTCCCTTCCTTCCCCTCTCTCTAAAAATAAATAAATAAAATCTTTTAAAAAATTAACTGAGTAAATGAAATCAAGGTCAAGAAGAAAGGGACTAACTGTGCCTCATAAATGTTTACTTGGCCTTCATTGATGTTCAGGGGTGATGACTCTTTATCAAAACCTGGATACTGTTTATGAGACAGTAGGATATTAAGTGGTGAAGAAAGAATAAACAAGTGGACAAGGAACTAATCTCATTAACATTGGTTAGTGAGATACCATTTTCAGCATCCTTTGCTGACCTCAAACAAACACAATGTCAGAAATTATCTGAACTCTCCTCCAGATTTTGATATTATTTCTGCAATCTCATGTGCCATGCCTTAGCTTGTGCTCCATTACTCATTTTCTTTCCCTGATTATCTCCACCTACTTTGTTTCAAAAGACTTACCACAACATTCTAGTATGCTAATTTACAGTTGCCTTCTGTCTTTTAAATTCCCATCATGCCCAACAATGTAGCACATATTTATATAATATAGTACATTACCTTTTGTCAGACATACCTGTAAGTTTTGTTTCTATAAATTTGTCTAAAAATCCTTAATTCAGTAATGCCAAGCTAATATTTGTTATGCATATCCAAAGGATTAGGGAACCTAGCTTTAGATTAACCATATGTTTGATGCTTTATAAATGCATTTATTGATTACAACAACCAGGATATTACCATGCCCAATTTCAAGGGATGCTATTCACATAGCATTCAGTGTAAATAATATTAGCACTATGAAAATGAAAGTGGTCAACAATATCATATCCAATAAAATAAAATATTGATGGCACCCCCTGGAGTTGTTCAATGCTGGCAACCATATGTAGACTACATTAAGCATTCTTTGAAATTACAGGTGAATGATAAAGAAATAATCAAGATTTTAAAGAAAAATGACAATACAGTAATCCATTTTTTAAAAATATAGCACCTCTAGCACGATTCAAATTTCCTAGAAACTCAAAGTAAATACATTTATAAAATTAGACCCAATTCTAAATTAAATTATTATAGAAATACACAGCTAGCACCTCTCAAAGTAGCAAAATCCAAGGGTTGTTTCCCTGTGTTCCCTTAATACTCCTATACTCTTCTGCTATGGCATTTTATCATCCCATTCGAAATTATGTTTGTGCACTTCGTTGCTTAGAATTTAAACTTGTTATAATTGCAGCACGTTCATGCCTATTGGGAACTCCGCTAACTGCATGGTCTAGTAGAAAAGAAGAGTAAGGAGAGTGTCGCCCCGTCAGGTCTGAGAATCTGACCCTAATCCATGTCTAAGCCCCAAGAGAGAAATCGGCAAACCACCAGGCAATGGGTGCTGCTCGGGCTTGGTTCCAGCATGCAGCCATATGCTAGGAGGTACTGCCATTTCAGTTCAATTCTGCTGCAGAGATGCTGCAGGCAGCACATACAGAACATGATATAGAGGAGGCACATCTACTTAACATATGTAGCTAATGAAAAAGAGGATTAATAGGGAACTCCAAGAAAAGATGTTACCTATATGATTCTGACAGAAGAAAGTCAGGCTAAAGATTCAAGGAAAAGTACTGTAAACAGGTCTCAGCATAATGACAGAAGAGGCATTTCCATGGCATGTATATGTAGAAGAAGCTACAAGTACAGTAGAAAGATAAAGAATATATTTTGGGTTATTGACTACTAAGAGGAAAAAAACTAGAGAGTTGGTAGAAGATGTGTTATCATGGGTTCTGCATACCATATCAAAAGCTTCAAGTCTTATGTTGCAGGTACAGGAAATCACCTAATCAGTTAGAGAGTGACCACATGTCCTGGCTTATCCAAGGGTTTTGGGGGAAATGATGAGTTTCCTGTAGAACATTCAGATTCAATAGTCAAGAAGGTGGAAATATAAGAGAGACCAGAGACTGAGGAAAGGGATAAAAGTGAAAAGATATTTTTCCAGGGAATATACATTTAGGAATATTAGTTATAGGTGGTAGGCATAATTGTGAGACCTGATGAGGTTATTAGAAAAGTTGTGTAGCTGTTGCTCTCCAACCACACTGTTTTTATATCAGTGTGGGAGTTTAAAAGGCAAACTTCTAATTATGCATAATATCCCAACCCTGAGTATGTTGATTCAGTCTTCGGGGTGGGTCCATAACATCTGCAGTCTTAAAAATATCTTTAGTTAATTCTATTGTACAAAAAAAAAAAAATTGAGAACCAATATTTTAAGGGTTGAATGAAAGAAGGGATTCTGCCAAGTAAAAATAAATGGTAGAGTGAGTGGGTCAGTGTAAAAATTAAAAGAAAGAATGTGGTGTCCCCCAAAATAAGGGAAGGTGGAGTTTTAAGAAGATAAATGTTCAGCTCTGGCTTTGCCACTTAGTGACAGTGAGAATGAACAATTTACATAATCTCTCTTATTCGTAACTTTCTTGTCAGTAAAATCAGGATGATAATAGTAACTCATTCATAAAGTCACTGTGGGTATTGCATGAGATAATGAGTATAAAATGCATAGTATAATCAAGGCATATCAGAAAATGCCAGTAAGTGTTAGTTCTCCTTAATATGAATATTATTATGGATATTAGGATTAAGAATCTCAAATATTTCAGATGTCCTTTGGACTCAGCAGTTAGTAAGTTATTGGTGATTTGGGCAAGAGCAATTTTGGTAGTATGCTAAGAACAAGAACCAAATTATGGTGGATTTGAGAATGAAGGAAAATATATAAATGAGTGCTAATCATCTTTTTCAAGAACTTTGGGTGTTACAAGTGAAAGAGAAATCAGATGGTAACTAAAAAGGGATAAATACCATAAGCAGGGATCTTTTGAGGAATGGAAAACTCTTGAATATGTTTCTAGATCAAGAGAAGCTAATATTGATTAGGCAGGAAAGATATGTGTGACAGAGAAAATACTTGTTACTAGCCTAAGAACATGCTAGATTTAAGAGGGTAAAAATCTCAAGTCTGCAGTAGCTAAAAGTAAGGAAGGAGATAAAGATGGATATGGCTGTATTTGTGGAGATGGGGAGAATATGGAAAAGTTGGGAAAGACATTTGAAGATATTTGAAGACATTTCAAAAGAGCATTTTATTTTTCTAATTTTCATACCTTTTTATTTATCTCTTCTTAAAGTGTTCTTGTAAGCTTTACAAAAATGCCCATAGGGCTTGACTTTGGTTTTGCCCCCACCAGCCCCCATCAATAGACTACTGTCCTCTTTCTATACGTGTTGGACCCAGCTGCATTTTAAAAATATGATGGCTTCACTGAGTAAAAGATTGCAATGTCAAACATGATGAAAGAGGATGATGAAGGTTGGTATTATTGATAAGAAAAATGGTAAAAAGGATGACCAGTCCATGTAGAATGACAAATAGTCCATTCTTAGGTCCATCTAGAATAGAAGGACATGAATATTGATTAGCAACAGTATTAAAAAGAGTGAGATTTTTTCCTAATAGCTGACAAAAAATCAGGTGTAGAGAAAAGAATTACAACACTGTCCAAGAACTGAGATTTTTCTTAAAAGGTTGGAAGGAAAGCTAGGAGAACAAGAGAATTGAATACACTAGTAGAGTGTAGTTTAAAGAATCAGTCATACAAACAAGTGCTGGTGAGGATGTGAAGAAAAGGGATCCTTCATGCACTGTTTGTTGGGAATGCAGACTGGTGCAACCACTGTGAAAGGCAGTATGGAGATACCTCAAAAAATTAAAAATGGAACTACCTAATGACCCAGAAATTTCTCTTCTGGGAATATTTCCAAAGAATCCTAAAATACTAATTATGTTCATTGTAGCATTATTACAATAGCCAAGACTTGGAAGCAGCCCAAGTGCTCATCAGTAGAGGAGTAGATAAGTAAGCTGTGATACATTTATACAATGAAATACTAAGCCATATAAAAGAAGGAAATCTTACCTTCTGCGACAGCATGGATGTACCTGGAGAGTATTGTGCTAAGTGAAATATGCCAGTCAGAGAAGAACAAGTACCATACAAGTACCACTTATACATGGAATATAATGAACAAAACAAACTAACACACAAATTTGGAACAGACTCATAGATACAGGGAACAGGTTGACAGCTGTCAGAGATGAGGGGAGTATTGCCTGGGTGAAAAAGGTGAAGAAATTAAGCAAAGAAAAAAATAAAGTCAAACTCACAGAAACACAGACAAGAGTACCGGGGGAGAGAGGGGAGAGGGGTAATGGGGGAAAGAAGGGGAAGGGTCTAGTCAAGGAACAAGTAGTAGCCCATCTCCAGATGCATTAAAACGTGTAAATTAACAAGATGAATTACAGCCCTGCTGACTGTAGATGCTGAGATAAAGGTAAAACCTAAAGGACTAAAGGTATCTGCCTCACTCTTTCATAGTAGTTTTGGGTCCCCCAAGGTGATTTCTCAAGGTACAGGTGATGACCAGAGGGAAAGAAGGTTGGGAGAGATAGAAGAGGGTAGAAAGGGAATAAACGGAGATGGAGGAAGACTGGACTGGGGTGGTAAACACACGACACAATATAGAGATGATATATTACAGAACTATATACCTGAAAATTATATAATTATATTAACTAATGTCACTCCAATAAATTAAACATTTAAAAAAAAATTTTTATTGTTGTTCAATTACAGTTATCCCAGTTTTCCCCCCATTGCTCTCTCCTGCCCCACCCACTTTCTCCCATTCTCTCAGTTAGTCCCCACCCTGTTGTCCATTACCTTGGGTCCTTTATCCTTGATCCTTGCCTAGACCCTTTCCCTTCTTTCCCCCATTATCCCTCTGCCTTCTCCTTTCTGGTCACTGTCAATTTGTTCCTTATTTCCATGTCTCTGGTTCTATTTTGCTCATTTGTTTGTTTTGTTAATTAGGTTTAAAAGAGACAAGGGAAGAGGAGAAAGCGGAAAGTGGTTGACAGATTTGGTAGGAAATGAAGCACACAAACCACTCTGTAACCAAGGAGTAGAGGCAGCAGCAAGCAGGGCAGCTTTGGTCAATGTTTCGTAGCCCGTCCTCAGATGCATTAGAACATATCTAAATTAACTAGATGAATTACGGCCCCGCTACCTGTAGATGCTGAGATAAAGGTAAAAAAGGATGAAAGGTATCTGCCTCACTCTTTCATAGCAGTTTGGAGTTCCCCAAGGTGATTTCTCAAGGTACAGGTGAACCACGACTTCTTCCGTCCTCCTTCTATGTCCTCAGGTGGAAATAATTCTTTCTTTTCAGAAGATCAGAATTCCAGTGGTTATACCTAAAAGTATTTCCAGTATCATGGCTTATTTATGAGCTTTAAACATCAACAGTGAATTTTAGAACTCAGAACATTAAACCTTAATTACAACAACAACAACAACAACAAAAATCAATAGAAAAGACTCCCTAAGTCAAAACTCTTGGGGAAATTTGGAACTCCTTTCTCAAAGTTATCTTAAACTCAATGTAACATTAAAGATTTAAAATTCTCTTGGTGTAAAAAAAAAAAATCCAAGTAGCATATATATTTATTTCTCTAATACTTGAATGGACCTTTACCTCAATCATTAATCCTCCTGTAAGAGAATAAAATGGAATAATAAATCACCAGTACAGATATGCTGGATTTGATCAATGTTTCTCTTCTGAAGGAGTAAATAATAGAGCAACACCCATTCTGCAATATTTATGTACCACAGCATTCTGTCACCCAGGCATGGGGATTGATATGGACTGCTGAGAGGAAGCAAGACCTCCTCTCCCCTACAAAACTGCTAAAGCAACAAGTCATCATTTACAGGGCAAATAACACCTCATTCCAAAGCAGTGCAATACTTTCTAAGCAAAGAAATGCCCTAATCCTCAACCTCTTCCTCCCATAAGGAAACTAACAGTGGCGTATTTCATTAATCATTCTAACTGGCAGGAGAAAGGGAATAGCATTTAGAAAGGAACTACTTCTCAGTGAGCATTTTACATATGTTTTCTGATGTAATCCTTAACACACAATTGTGAAATTACAACACACATTTCCAAAGAGAAGCGCTTCAGTGTAGAAGGTTAGTATAAATTCTAATGTCACAAACAAATCAAGCTAAGTTAGAATGCTGATTCTTCTAATATCTAGTTCCCACATGCATTGCTCCACTATCTGCTATACCATGTTTTTAATTAGGAGGAAACATTTGATTCAAAACTCCTCATATCAAAATCAAGTGGAAGTGGGTATTTCTAGTAAATGCTTCTTTAAACAAAATACTCAGGTCTACTAACAATAAACATTCAACAAAAATGTTTATGACCCTACACCTCTCAAGAGACCATTAAAAACTTTAGGAACCAGTATGTCTTTGAGTAGATTCAGGGAGAGGGTATGCATATTTTATAAGGTCCCTAACTCCCTGAGCGATTTTCATTGTGTTAATATCCCTCCTTCCTCTCCAAACCACACTAGCTGAAAAAAATCACTCTTCAAACAAATTAGGCATTGTTAAAATGGTTGTTGCTTCTGCAAGCAGGGTAGCAAGTGAAATAAGGCTTCACTTTGTATTGAGGCTGATAAGTTGAAAAAGAAACAAACAAACAAAAAAAAAACACAGAGAGATGAAGGACAGTGACCTGACAATAGATGAAGAGCATGAGGCTGGGAGGTCATCAAAAATAACGTTAGTATCACCACAAATATAAGCAAGGCAAGACATCCATTATCCTTGCCAGACATCCAGCTCTTTATCTGTTAAATAAGGAATTAAATGACATGACCTCCACACCTTTTTAACTGATAAGAATCCATAAAAAATGATGCCAGAGTTTTTTAGTTTCACGAGTTAGGAAATGCTGCAGGCGGCTGCTCGTCTTTCCAGGAGACCTACAGCGCAGAGTTGTATCTTAAAGCCCCATAAACAGACCATTCAGTTTCGCTCGGTCTCATCTTTCTGGAGTATATTTATGTTCCTCTACTTTATAGAAACATCAATTATTATCTAAATAAAAATTATCTGCAGAACACAGTTTATAAAATGATAGCTTAGGAAATAGGAACAGATGAAGAAAATGTCAAGGAATATATGTATATATATATTTTTTGTCTGTTTTGTTTTGTTTTTGATATTATAGTAGGAAAGAGTGGAGTAATGAAGCTGCAACTTGGATAGTATAAATGACAATTTCCTGGAGTGATGGTGGCACTGAGCAACAGGGTTTGGGACAAAGTTTAAAACTCAAAGGCCTACAGGGCCTAGAAGTAAACATATCTAAATGAAGAAGAGCACAATGTAAGATAGTCAATAGGAACTGATTGTCCGCCAGAGACAGAGATGGAACAGAAAACGATGCCGGCATTAGTGAGCTGAATAGCGCAAAGCTCCATGTAAGAGGGTGGTTTCTGCTAACCTCAAGTTAACTGCTGCCACATCGAAATACAGGTGCTCTTTTACTAGTGTTCCAATTTCAAAGAGAACTTGAAAATCTCATTTTTAATTGAAAACTCCCATAGATTTTGATATTAGAAAGTAATTTAAATTAAAACACTGTGCTTTCCATTGCTTTGGAAGTCAATAACCTGCACACCAGAAAACACACATTTTTAGGTCACCTTTGGCGCGGGAGCTACCTGCCTGTGGTGACTGCCTAAGGAATCAAGCAATCAAACACCTGAACAAGCACAAGTGAGAAAAGAAGCATTCTCTAATGGAGGGTTTATGAGGACATGGCATTACTTGCCAAGAAAAAGATTTCAACTAAGGTTAATGAAAGTGTTATGGGAGAGGTTGGGGCTGCAGTTTGCTCACAAAAGTTCCACAAAGCTCAGTAGGAGGAGCTTGTAGCAAGACTGAGAGGTAGTCACGGGTGTAGTGAGATTAACTGGAAGGGGCTGAAATGGGAGAGAGTAAAATTTGAGGTGAAGGATCCACAGAGGAGGAAACATTGAACTGTTCTTTATGAATGGACAGAGATAGTATCTACCTGCACGGTTTATCAAAGGTTGTGCGCCTCCTAGTGGTGGCACTCGAGGCTTCTAAACTGCAGCCTACTTTTTTTGTCACACCATAATGTCTTTATTATCTTAAAATTATATTTTTACCATAAGTTTATTATAGGCATATTTGAATAAATGTACTTTTTGATAATCCTTTTGTCACCTTTTCCCAGACTATAAAAATGATATAATAGAGTGTCCTTTAAAGCTAACCGCAGGCATCCAATACTATACATGATAGGATATTAAAATGAGATCTATCAAGTAATTAAATTATTCCCTCAACACAGCAAATGTAATTCTGAATTATGAATTGAGATACAATAAAGAATATAATAAAATAGGACTTGAGAAGCCCAGCTAACTCTACTCTTAGTAGCACCTTTTCTGGAACTTCCAAGCTTCCAGAACTGTGAGAAATGAGTGCCTTATGTTTAAGCCACCCAGCCTATGGCATTTCATGAGAGCAGCCCAAGCTGACTAAGAAAACCGTGAAGCAGGTCTAACAAACTGTGGCAACTCACAGGGAGTTTTGGGGCTGGAATGGCCCTTCAGGGTTTTCCCGAATTGGGCTAAGACAGCCAGGTCTTTACAGTCCCTGAAACTCTGGGCACTTACATGAGCTACAGTGGGGAATGAGCACAACACGGGGCCAGGAAGCTCCCTGAGGCTGAAGAGACCAGTTCTTCACTGGAAGGATCTGCCTAATGTGTCAGACTATCCTATTCAATGAGCTTTTTCCAGGGTTTATTCAGCAGTATTTGCCTGTCTCCCTATCACGAGCGCACTTTAAAATGTAATCCTCTATTTTTTTATCACACATTGAAGTTTCTATATAGGTAGGACCTCACAACTTTATAGACTGTATCTTAAAATCCCCCATATTCATTATTGTAAGAGACATTATTTCCTACTCCTGATGTCAATGAGAAAAAAAGATAGTTCATTGTCTTAGAAGTCATTCCTTAAAATAAATTGAACCGCATATAGTTTGTCAAGCATTAAATGCTTTTTTTCTAAGTGTTGAGTTTTTACATACTTGATAACATGGGATATATACATCAAAAACATGAATTCTCTCTATAAAAAGAGAAAATAATTATGTTTTCATTACCTAAGAAATTAATTAGTGATTTTTCAGAGCAACCTCAAAGATTGCTTTGCCCCAACAAAGTATCCACACATTTAGGTATATTTTCTTTGTATGTTTTCTTCCATTCTTTTAACAAATATCCATCTATTATTTACTATATACACATATTGTACTACACATTAAAGACACAAATGATTGATATATTTCTCTTAAGGAATTCATAGTCAAGTTGAGAAAATATACATGAAAACAAATAAAAAAGCAAAGCAATGCAGAATACTTACTGTACATTGATGCACTGGCAGAAGTAATATTATGAGAGAGAAAATTAACCAGTAAGACCTGATAATATAATTAAGGGCTTATAGACACCATGGAATTGCTTGGTCAGAATAAATGCTAGGGGTCATTTACACAAGCCAATCACCCAATTCTTGAGTAGCCTACACAATCTTTTTGTTCAAAGATGGTGCAGTTTATGTTGATGACTTTCATTGACAAGTAAGACTAATTCCTTCTTTGGATAGCTCTAATGTTAAAACAAAAATTGAAAAGAAAAAATGTTAAGATAGAATCTATCCTCTCAAAGTTGATGCTCCTTTGTTGTTTTTTTGTTTTTGTTTTTTGTTTGTTTGTTTTGTTTTTTAACTTATGGATAGTTTCTTTTCCTATGTCAGCCCTTCAGGTACATAAAACCAGCAATGATTATTGGTTTACTTATCTCCTTTAAAATGCAAAACATCACAGAATAGAAATTAAGGCTTTACTATTTTATACTCAATAGAAATTTGTAGATAGATAGGAAACAAATACTAGAGAGAATGCTTGTCTTATTGAAACATTTAAAGAATACATGTGCAATGAGAAATAATAAAATTAATGAGATCAAATATGATAAAGAATTTTTAAACTTTAAAAAAATATCAGTTCCTCCATAAATAAAATAACGAATGGTAATTCACAGGAAAAAAATAGTAAACATGCATACAGAAAGAAATTTGTCACTTGCTAAAGGAAGTGTCATTAAAACCACATAGGGTACCATTTTATAAGTTCCAAACTGGCAAAATGTCTTTGTTGTATATGGTTTGTTTTAAAATGATAAGTTCCCAAGCTGGGATGGTTAAAATGATACAAGAAGCACTAGGTGAACTTTGAAATTAGTAAATTAGTATTTTAAAAATTTGTACTTTAGGGTGAATGGAGGTAGAGGAGGATATAAGGGGGATAAATGGTAATGGAAATAAAATAAAATTTAAAGATAAACCATCAAAAATTAAAATATTTATACTTTGTAATAAAAATGTTGCCATATATAACAGTTTTTCAGCATTTCCTCTGTGACACCTTATAGAAATTCCATAAGATCCCAGTGAAGCAGGTATCTTCACATTAGCCTCATTTCCCAGATGAGATGGGGCTTCAAAGGGCTTACATTTGGTCAGTGAGGGGTGAGGACTGGTACCCAGAGCCAACATCAATGGATGTCCAGGTAAACTAGCTCCAAGGAAATAATGCCACGAAGGGAAAAAGTAGTCAAACAAAAAGACATTAATCATATCATTATTTATAATAACCAAATATATAAATGAGAGTAAGCACATATGAAAGAATATCTAGTGTTTAGTCATTATTACGAGGATAATGGAGAAATAAGAAATGTCAGGAGTTAAAAGTAGAATGTAAGTGGTATGTACATTGATTACAGCCATGTAAGTGCATGTTGGCAGGAAGAAAAGGAGAGGAAGTTAATTACGTAAAATAAAAATAGCTATGATAGAAATGGTTTTTTTTTTCAGATTTTCACATCTTTTCAAGGGTGCTACATTTTTCCTGTTTTAGATTTTTGTCTCATTAAATTACACAGATCTTTGGGGTAGGTATACACATAAGCTATGTTAGCTGTGTGTATATTAATATCGTATAACTGATATTGAAGAAGACGAGGAGACATACCCAAGAGGAAGGCATAGAGAAAAAGAAAATGAGGAGGAAAGGCTTAAAACAAACTTCACTTTCTTGTTTTGGTATGAATTGTATCAGGTAACACCACACACAGAATTATGTGTGAACAATTTTTTTATTATTTTTACTGAAAAGTTAATTGAGTCTTAAGTTGAAATCAATCTTCGAATTGCTTAATAAGAAAGACATTTGGAATTTTTATAATTTTACATAAAATCCCCTAGCAATTTTGCTTTATCTTTTATTCTAAAGAATAACAGAGGCAGGAAAACACACCTATAGCAATATTCTGTAGCTCAACTGTAAAATACATACCGTTTCAACATGGTGGCATGGGAAGCTGTTGAACAGTGTATAACCAGCAGCTGCTGCTGGGCTGTTCTTGCTACTCTACCAACAATTAAGCCAGTTAGGACATAAGGGACCTCAATTGATCATGACAGCTTATTACTTACACAGGCAGTGTAAGCAACATCACAATGGTGACAGCTTCCCAAATTCCCTAGGACGACACCAGACTGGAGGAGCCAGGTGAGAGGTGTCCCAAGTGGTCAAGAATCAATTCCATATTGACTCATGGCAGCCACCAGCATGACATGACATCTCTTCAAGATAGAGAAGTAGGTGGGAAAAGGCCAGTGAAAGCTCCTTAAAGGATGTCTATCTTGCAATTTTTCTGGTAGGATGGCAGGGCCTTCCACCAAGACTTGGGCATGACTACTACCGAACCTAGCCTACGTGGCCAATGTCACCAGGTGGTCTGGGCACCAGGGTGGAGCCAATCCTCTATTAGCGTAATATTCTGGAGGCTTTTAAACTGGAATGAGGGTCTCAGAAGTATGTCTTCTTGCACTTTAAGCTTTATGGAAGTAACAACAATGAAATGAGGGAGAGAAACACCAGGAGAAATTTTATTAAATGAAGAAGTTTGCATAGACATTGAATTTACTTCATTTGTTAAAACTCAGTATTATTTTCTTTTTATTGATTTCACCACAGTTAAGGAAAAAGAAAAATTAAATATTATTCCAAGTTCAAAAATAGCACATAATTAGAATAGTTCATTAAAAACCTATATATGAAAGTCACATACTTATGAATACATTTGGAAACCACTGTATAGCTCTAACCTAAATGATACGTTAGCACATTCAATCAATGTTTCTGAAACTTTAAAGTATGTATGAGTCACCTCATACTTTTTCACTCAGAAAAAGGAGAATTTTCTTAAATGCACATTCTGATATAGTAGGTCTGGTATAGGGTTGAAGAATTTGCCTTTCTAAGAGCTCCCAGGTGAAGAAACTTGCATACTGAAGATAATAATAGTTACATGATTGATATTTTTTGCTTACCTCTAACAAGTTTAAAAAATATTTATTAATGAAAGTTTTAATAGTAAAGTTTTGTTACACTCATTTTTTACCAATGGTCTATGGTCCTGGTGAAAAGAGTTTGCTACTCCATTAAACTGACATCTATTTAAAAGAGCACATTTTATTGAGCATAGAGAACTGCGTCTGAGTGCTACTGGATGTGTCCACGGTGAGGGGGCGGTGCATGGAGCACCTAAAATGGTAAGGAAACACATCCCTGAGATCGAGAAGTTTACAACTACTTAGAGGAAAATACGACATTGATAAATAACTACAGTACAATGTACTTTATAAAAAATATCAATAGAGGAAACTGGATTTGCTAGGAGGAGTTAACATTTGAGAGAGGTATTTGACATCACTGCCACCTTGTTCACATCCGGCTGGACCAGGAGTCCAGTGCCATAGCCAGAGGGCAATCAGCAGCAGGCCAGGTCTGTGGAACAACGGCTAACGTTGAGGAGGTTCAATATGACGCATTCGTCTAAAAGGGGCGTTCCATGTTGAACTGTGACAGAACCTTCATTTTTAGAGCTTTGAATGCAAAGTCTTGGGAGAGGCTGACAGAATCAGAAACAGCGGGGAAAACTAATAGCAGAGAAAAGCTGAGTCACAATCATCACAAAGATATACAGATAGGTGACAATGAACACTTGCTTCGGAAGGATTATGAGGTGATGGAATAGGTAAGGCAGTGATTCTCAAAATTGGCTGCACTTTAGAATCACTCATGGATCTTTTCAAAATCCCCAGGGCCAGGCTGAGCCCCGGCCCAGGATCTCTAGGCTATGGGGTTGCAGTGTTAGTAAAAAAGCTCTTTAGGTGACTTCCAAGTAGAGCCAAGGTTGAGGGTTCCTTAGACTAGGTCTGTTGTCAACCACTAGCCCCTCGACAGAGTCCTAGAAAACTAGAAACCATGTCTCTAGTTCTCCTTGAGGCTTGGTTATGGAGTTGAGACTAGGTTGTGCTGTTTTTTTAAAGACACTATAAACACACTGGCATTGCCAAGCTGGCTGGCTAGAATCTTGAAGCTTCTTAGAATCATATCTGCAACCATTTATGAAGAGTCTGCATGAAAAAGAATCCAAGCCAAGGAAGACAAGATACAGGTTCTTGGTGTTTGAGCATCTGAATCCAGAAATACCTGAACTTAGCTCTATCCCTGGGATTTTCTCTTATATGAAGGCCAAAATCGCCCTCAATCATTTGGGTTATATTTCTGTCATGGCAAGTAGATCAGATCTTTATAAGACATAAAATTATATATTTTTCATAGTAATAAAGGAGTGAAAAGGGTGTTTAGTGTTTTATTTTTTCCACAATTCATTGTCATTGCTATTTCTTTTCTCAGTTATCTCTTCTTTAGGTGAAGCTCAAATGATACCTATTTCTATTTAAAATTTATGTTCTGTGCAAGCTCCGCCTAGCACCCCCTTAGCAGCCCTTATCCAGACCAATCAGTGTAAGAGCTAGGTAACAGACACATTGTGAGAACTTTGTTTATTCACAGAATTTATTTAAAATAACTTAAGAAATCTTATTTTATTTGCTTGATATCTAGGCTATCTTTCATGACTCAGTAATTTGTTCCTTGTCCACATATTAGTAACACCGTGAAGCAAGATATTTGAGGATAAAAGCGGAAGTGTGTTTGAGGTGTTAGAATGTTATACCTAAGCTGAAATGTAAAGAAAGTTAATACAGAGGTCACTGACAGATGGGACTAGATACAGGAGTGGATGGACTGGTTTTGCAAGCTCAAAGAACTATTGTTTTAAAAATTGCTTATTGAGAAGGCAGGAAGGACAGGAATCTAGCAGAGTAAATATAGGACAGCTTTTTGTGTGTTGTCTATTATCACTCTGAAGCCTGACTGATTAGCACAATACATTCATGACCCCTTTCTAGTAACACAATAAAAAATAATTCACTAAATCAGATTTTTCAGACCTTCAACAGGATTTGTGTTTTTCTCTGTTATAATCCTAACATGCAAACCTATTAAATTGGGATTAATCTAGCCAGCAACATTGACACTTTACATATATTTTATTCCCTTCTATGATTTTTTTTTGTAGAAAAGAAAAGAAAAAGACTGTAAGAACACACAATCTGAAGGAAGTTTCCAGTCATAACCAGAAAGGTTTATTTAAACAGCTAATTAACTCCATAAATATCCAGAAGCATGCTGTATATGTCTCTTTTTGGTCATGGGGCTTTTCCCATTTTTTTTTTTAAAGTAAAACCTTTAGGATAAGTGTCTTGAATTGAATGTTTCATTCAAATACCATCCTTTGTGGCCCCATTTTGTAAAGCTGCTATTATCCATTAACAATGTGAAAGTTAGTAAGCTGTACCTGAATTGTTACTCAGGTGTATAACTTAGCTGATGATTTTTGTCTTTGGTAGCTAATAAATGTATGCTTTTCTCGCCTTCCCCCCCGCAAAGTCTAATCATTAGGTTGCTTATTTCTCTTTTCAATATGAACCCTTAAGAAGTCAATTAAAAAAAATCAGACTATCAGTAAACAACAACTCAAATAAAAATCTATTAAATTTTTTACTACTAATGATTAATAGCATCAATTTATAGATTATCAGTATACTTCAGCTATTGTCAAATATCTCTGATGACATAAATAGAGAGGACCAGTATCTATGGGTGGATTGTCTTCAGAAAGTATAGTTGACTCATTCCCCAAATACTCAAAAATATACCCCCAGATTTAAGTTAAATATGTGGAAAGTTGATATACAGACATTGAAGCAATTCTAGATTACTGAATCGTGCTTTGATGTGATCCTGTAAATATATACTGGGACTTAATTCTGAAACATTTAAAAAATATGTTGAGGAGTATGTAATTCAGTTTGTTACACATAGTACAAACTTATATATGAGAACCCTCAAAAAATTCATATCCATTTTAGAATTAATTATAGTTGTATTTTTCCTAAAATATTGAATTGCCCTTAAATGTATAAACAGAGGAAATCATGTGAACTATCAAATTTCCTTATCATTGACTAGAAGAGTCAGTCATGTTACTAATAGCTATCAAGAACATAGGTATTTATGAAGTATATTTTAATATCCACATTTGGTTCACTTTATTTGCTTTTAATTCTTTTTCTCAATTATTTCTCATTTATATTAATTTAAGTTTAATGTCTGTTCAGAAGCCATGTGATTTCTCCTTTTTTTTAATTGGAAGGGAGCTATTTAATTAAACAATTAAACATTCAATTATAAAAGTGTTATTTTATAGTTATATGAATATACTTCATATATATGTGCACATGTACATAGTTCTTTTCTTCATTTTTTTCTATCAATGTTTTGTTCTATCAATTGTTCTTTTCATTGTTTTTTCTATCAATGTTTCATTCTTCGATCAAACTCAAACCAGATTAGCTAGTTCTTTCATGTGAGTCACTTACACAAGTCTGTTTACATTGTCTAATTGTTGCTATTTTTAAGAAACATTGAATTTCCCTTCAGCAGCTACCATTTCATTTTTGTAATAATTGTCTCTGTTCAAGACAATTAAGAGTGACGGGAGCTTCATTACTTAATTAGCAAGGTCTGAGGAACACCACTCCACAAACTTAATTAAACCCATTTAAAAATATACAATATCAACTATAGCTGGTTATTAATGATCAATATATCATATCTATTTGGTTGTATTTTTTCTCCTAAACCTGACTTTCAAACCTGTGAGCTTCCAGCTGTTTACTCAAAACAAAGTAAAACATCTGCTGAAAGGCATTAATGTAAACATCGAAAACACATTCACTCCCTTCGGATATCCTGTTCCTGCACTGCTATTATGGCATTCGCTTTTGGAGACAACTCTTTTTTTTTTTAATGTTGCCATTTTTCAAGTAAAAAATTTCCCTAAGATAATGAGTTATTTAATAAATGGTGAAATCTTTTGTTTATCTCCTCCTTTGAAAAGAATGTATAAAGTAGTTAAATATATTAATTACAAAGTACTTCTCTAATTCTTCTTAGTGACTTGAATAATTAAATATAAATACTTCCTGTCTTTTGGCTATTATTTAAATTTAACATAAATAGGCTTTTCCATTTGCATGTTACTTCTTATTGCTTTTGTTTTTTTAGTTCCCTTTCTCCTATAATTAATATCTCTTGTGTACTTACCCTAACATCTTGGTTTGTCCTTGATTCATGCTGAAATATGCATAACTTACTTGAGCCAAAAAGAGAGCTGTGAGTGAAATAGGATGTTCATGCTCTAATGTATAAATGTATGATGAACTTGGAGACAGAAAAAGGAGACAGAAGAGGAGTAAACAGAGAAGGAAGGATAGGTGCCCCAGCTATGGGCTACAAATCCTTTCTAGATCCTGGGCTAAATCAGTTAATAGCCCGACAGGGCTGACAGATCACTCTGCTTGTTGTCTGTGTAATGGTTTTTGAGAGGAGTGTCAGAGACAGATACCTGCACACCAAGTAGTTATTGTGCTCCCCCCACCCCCAAATATAAACCTAAATACATACTGTTGTAATCTCGAAGCACAAAACTGAAAACTACATTTCCCTGCCTGACTTGCAGATGGGGGTATGCTATAAGAAAAAAGTTTAAGAATGACTCCCAGTAAAACTCCTTTAAAATGGTAAGGGAAAAAAATACAATAAAGATTAAATTTTTTAAAAAATGCAAACTTGGCAATGAAGGAAGGAAGGAAGGAAGGAAGGAAGGAAGGAAGGAAGGAAGGAAGGAAGGAAGGAAGGAAGGAAGGGAGAAAGGAAGGAGGGAAGGAAGGATGGAAGGAAGGAAGAGAGAGGGAAGGGGGGAGAGAGAGAGAGGGAGGGAGGGAGGGTCTAGGATATGCTCTTTTCTTTTCCCTTCCTTTTGCCTAGAATGTAGACATGACAGCTAGAGATGCAGCAGCTCTTCTTGACCAAATATATATTTGTTTACTGCTACATCCCAACCTCTAGAATAGTGGCTAGCATGGAACTAAAAAATATTTGTCAAATAAATAAATGAATCAGTTAATCAATTGATAAATGAAGCAGAAATATACCTGTTCCTCAGTAGCTGCCTGTCTTTATCTCTTACTGAGATTTCCTTTGTTAGTTTTGGCATTTTTAAAACCAGGCTTTGGAATGGTTAACTATACTTACTAGTTGTGTGCCCATTGGCAAGTCATTTACTCTTCATAAGCTTTCATTTTGTCATAAGTAAACATAACTATCATGCATTGCTGTTGTAAGAACCTGACTTCATTATATTTCTAACTTGTTGCCCTGAATACTAGAGTTTCTGAGTAACTTGTCCAAAAATGTCTTACAACTTGTATTTCTCCTATAAATTCACTAATGGATGTAATGAAGAATGACTGAAGTTTTACTGAATGCTTACAGGATGACATTTTATGTTAGGCACCCTCCCTCCCTCCATAAAAAGCTACTTCTTACTTCATCCTTACTATACAAACACTCATTTCAGAATGTAATCACATAACTTCTATAGTATGAATAAATTAAATAAAAATAACATCTTAGAAAATCTCCATTCTTTTATATTGTTTTCTATTGGCAAGGTGAAAATTTTAACTAGAGTATTAAAATACAGTTTCATATTAAGGATGGGACACTCAAGGAGATTTTTCTAAAATAGGGGAGGTTCTCTTACTAGGAAGATGAGTTTCCAGAAATGGGAAGGGTGAATGAATCAAAGCTATTTAAAAGCATCGTAATGTACCTTTGGCAATGCAATTCTAGCGTCTTTCACTGGCACTGATTCATCTTTTCCTTCAATCACCTGAGCTCATGGCAGGCTCCATCCACCTTTTCTATAACTGGTCAAACAGCCCAGAGTGCAGAGATATTTCTGATGCATTTCACGTTTCAAAAGTCCTGGTTGTCCTTACTGTCTTGTCCATTTCTTGGACAAGAAATGTGCCTCCAACCACAATTAAAAATCTATTTAACATCCCACTTGATATACTTCTTTTGGTCCTTTTTAATAGTCCTATACTATCACTTAAACATCTTGTGGCAGATATTATGGGTCAAAACAGTTCACCAGGCCACATCAAATTCAACAGCCGACACAGGCAAAGGAGAGGTTGCCTTGGCTGAGAGAGTGTTAGCACAGCTAAACAAACAGAAACAAACAAAGAAAAAACTGATTTCAGGATATATTATGAGTTTTTCTTTAGAACTATATTTTTCTTCTGTTTAAACTTTTCTCCCTGTTTTATAAACTGAAATCTTGCACTATTCAAGAAAGTTTGCATTTTATTGTTACATTTAATTGCTCTATTCTTAAGGGGAAAAAAGGAAAGAAAAGAAGAAAAAGGTATTACATAAGCCAGTGGTCCCACATCTCCAATTCTCTTTTGATAATGTGCCTGACAGCTAGAATAATGCATGTGGAAATACTCTTTCCTGCGCTCCGTCTGCTTCTTTGTCAACTTCAGTAGCAAGGTTCACTGAATGGTCTCATTGCCTATAAGCAACTCCAAAGCCCCTTCAAACTTGCTCGTCAGACTGGGAGAATAGATAGACATTTGGCCTTTTATCACAAGACAGATCTGTAGACCAACATGCCAATTAAGCTGGGCAGAGAAGAGGGATGGGGGTAACTTGAACAAATCTCATATTTTAATGATACTCCAGGCTTCAGCTATTCTCTAGTTTCTGAAATGTTAAAGTCTGAGAAACCTCTTCTGAGCATCTTGTTCACTGGCAAAGTCAGGTAGCCTCAAATATGATGTGAATTGCTCCTCAGGTATGGCATGGGGCGGTTTACCTCCCGCTTTTTATTTCTCTTTGTAGGAGTAGTTAATCAACCCACCAGACTCTACATTAGGAGGCAGTCATAGCCCTTCAGAGAATTTTGAAAAATCAAGACTAAAAACAATGAAGGATTAAAAATTCAGTGGAATCTTCAGTCTGCCTTAGATACTAGCAGCAACATCTAAGGCAGATCATCATGCATGAGTCAGCTGAGGGGCTTCAAAGTCTGAGAAAGTTTTGTTTATTTATAACTAAATGCAATTTGGAATGGTTCATAGATCACTGAGCACTGGAGATGAACAGACCCCTAATTAGAAGTGTTTTACTGGTGTGATGAGCTGTGCTATCTTTCATGAAACGAAGACCCTAGAATATCATAAAAAATCTACCTACTCTTTTTTCTAATCTCTATCAATAGATGACTTTGCCTACATACCAGTGAAATTTTTTGTTTGTTTGGTGGCATATTTTCATCAGAAATGTGAATAGGGATGTTTGTCTCCAAGGAAACTGGTAACACCTTCCTGGTAGTACTTAATTTTTGTTGTTGTTGTTTTAGTTTGGTGGTTGATGGAAAAGATATTCTAAACGGCAAAATAAGCAGAATAACGTAGTCATCAGCTATGAAAACACTGGGGTCGCCCAAACATGGGTTTAAATCCTGGTTCCAATGTGTACACTTGGTGTAACTTTGGGCAACTTGCTTATTTTCTTTGAATCTCAGTTTCCTTAGTAACAAAAGGCAATACCTACATTATGGAAGAGTAATAAAAATCTGAAAAGATACTATACTTAGTGGTTTTCCCACAATATGAACTCAACAAAATATGGCATACAACAAATAAATTAGTCCGATTCCTCATTTCTGTCTGCAAAGCTGTAAAAACATCACAAAGCTCACAACTAAATTCTGACACTGTAGTCTTCTCAGCGAATAGAAATCACCCTTTTCCAACCAATCGTTTGCCATAATACAACAAAGGACCTCGGGCTGGGTCGTAAGCTTTAGGCCCCAAGGCATGCTAATGACCTAAAAGCTTAGGATTTGATCTGATAGAGCCGAGGTGAAAGTAGGAGAGTCCAATGATACCCAGCATTTAAAATCCAGTGGGATGAGGAGAACAAAGCAGTAGTTTAAATGTTTGGCAAGATGGTAGCACATTCGCTTTAAATATTACTTCTATTTTATAAATTATGTATATTGATGCTAAAGAAACAAATGTGAAAAGCCATCCAAAGAAGACTGAATAAGACAGCAAAAATACCTTATTTTCTCTGTCACCTTCAACTGAATGCAGCCAAAGGAAAGTTATGTATGAGATACCTTTAATCAGTTTTGAAAACCCATGCCTGCAATCTAGTGGAGAGATTTTGGTCTGCTCTACTGCCATTTTCTTTGATCTCATATTAAAGCCACTAATTCTACCCTTTAAGCTTCTACAGAGGTTCCCTTTTTCAGTCTCTTGCTTCAGTTTTTTCCAGTATATGTCCTTGATCTCTATGACTTGATCAGGTATGTTTGGTTTCACTCTTGGCTTTTTGTCCCTCTCCTACTGCAAATAGTTTTTTCCAGGCAGCTCCTAGGAAACCAGTAGGTTTTCCTTTTCTTGTTCTCAAGCATCTATCTCATCATATCCTTCTTTCTAAGTGATTAAAACGTTGAAACCCAAAAATGTTAAATACCCTCGGCAGAAGAAGCAGGGGGAAGTACACAAGTGTTCAAAACAATCTGCAGGCCTACATCTAGCACAACGATTCCACCTGGTGTGTCCCAAGAATTTTTAAAACATGCAATACCTGATGATTTAGTCACAGGCACTGACCTCTTTTTCCTTAGACTGTCAAATAGAAAAGTGGTAAGTCAACACTGCAACAGCTGTCTGATGTGAATACCCTGCCTAGAACCATAAATGCATGGTCATATAATAGACTTGCATCTTATTGGTGACATAGCATAATATGTCACCATATTATTGTATCTGACTGATTAACTCTTGGTACCAGAAATCCTTACATATATGTACAGGTACCTAATTTTTTAAAAAGTCACTTTGTAGCAAAAATGATAAGTAATTATTATTATTAAATTTTTTGTAAATCAATGAAAATTATACCTATTTCTTTTTGTCAGATCAGAAAAATAGACAATATATTTTTGGGTGTGCCAACAAATTTTAGTAATCAGTTTTATGTGTGCCATGGAATGAAAAATGTTGAAAATCATTGATCTAGCACATAAAGGGCATGTAGCCCTCTGCAGTTCTTAAAAGTGTCATTACACAAATAGTTGTTTCTAATTTTAGAAGCCACCCATTAAGGAAGACTTAGTTTCCCCTATTTTACCTCTAAGACTTTTGGCCAAACTTGCATTATAATATTTGTAATGTCTGGATGTTAATCTAAAACTTGTGATTCCAAAAATTGAAACCACTTGCTCTATCCCTATGCTAAGTCACATGACCATGGTGAGCTCCCCACTTAATGTTCTTTCTGGGACTTCAGGAAAGAACCTGTCTCCTCAGGTATCTCTTTATTAATGCCGTATAGGAGAACCTAAACTCTCCACCCACATCACCAATTTTCTTACATAAAATTCACAGAAGAACTTGTGATATAAAAATGACAGCAAAAGTGGTAATATATTAAGATAGCTTCAGATCATCTTTAATTATTAGAAACCAAGTTTGACTGAATTCAGTAAGAAAAACCAAGGGGGATATAAATTTTACAGATAATCAATATTAAAAAGAATGTTTGTAGGTAAATACGTTGCTAGTTAACCATGCCGGGGCCTAACTGTTTGAGGAAAGCAGGTGTAGCGTAAACAGTTATCAAATCATTCATGATGAATGTTGATGTCAAGTAGGAGGAAAGGAGTTTCTATAAGAATGACACTGAAGTTTGCTTGGGTGTCACTTCTGCCCCCTGGTTTTAGTCTGACTCTCTGACTTGCCCAGAGGTACTAAGAAAATTTTACAAATCCCCTTCCTACTTAAGCCAATCGCAACAGACACTGCTATATGTCTACTGAACATCGAATTCTTCTTTTTACTTATAAGAAAAAAACTTTTTTTCTAGTGGTAATTTTTCAATTAAAAAAAGTAGTCAACATGTCCCATCCTTCTTACAGCCAAGAGTTGCCAGTGGGATCCAGGTAGATGTCTCCCAGAGACTTCTGGGAATGATTTGTCTTTCCAATATAGGTATTGTCTTTCCCGTATTTTTTCCCTTCTTCTCCCTGCCTAAAAGGTAAATAGAATTCTATAAACTGGGTAGCTTTCTTGAGATAATGAGAAAATCAGAATTAAACTACAAACTAAGGACAATGAAGCAGAAAGACAGTAGGAGTCTAAAAAATTAACATTTTAAAGCTCCTGTGCCATTATTATGTCACTTATCTACAGATTTTTATTTATCTAAGAAACATAAGTTTTTTAGTTAAACCACTAGAGACAAACTTTTCGTCATTGCAGGCAATACACTACCCAAAAAAGACCTTTTTTACAATTAGGGAATCTTTACATTCTACATATGCAGATAGAAAATATAAATGTATATGATTTATTGACATTAGTCTCTGTTCCACCGCTATTTGACTTAGGGTAAGTGATTTTAATTTTCAGGATTTTAGCATTCAAAGATATGGTCAACTTAAGTAATATTTAAGTGCTTTTTTTCCTTCTAAAGTTTTAGAATTCCATGAAATGTCCAAATGTAATTGAAAAATAAGGATTTCTTCACTTGTAACTGCTCTGTAAATTGAATCAGTGATAGCTGAGAGAAGAGATTGAAAATGTTTTAGAGAGATTACTAAGAATGTGATTTTGTATAAACTGGGAAGATTTAGGACAGGACCTTACACACTCAACAACTGGGAACCAAGTGGAACATACATCTAATTACAGATAACAAAATACAGAAGTATTATTTTTAAATGAGCTTAAGAAAAAAATTATGACAGAGTGCTAGAGGGTAATAAGATATCTGAAGGGATTATCATACAAAGGATAAAGGCAGGGTGGCGGAAACTGCTCTTTCATGTGAAATTGAAACTGGTTAAGTGCCATATTGGTCACATAGTAGTAGAGGATGCTGATATCTACTTTGAACATTCATCATTTATTGGGAAAAGGTTTATTGATGATACGCTACATGAAAATACTGTGGGAAATACAATGGAGTATAGAGAGAAAAAAATCACCTTGTTCAAGTTGCATAATGTTCAAGAGGTCCATCCATACTGTCACAAAGGTTAAAATTTTCTTCTTTTTTATGGTTAAGTAGCATTCTATTGTGTAAATGTCCCATAGTTTCTTTTCCACTCATCTCCTTGACACTTGAGCAGCTTCTACATCTCGACGATTGTAAATAACAATGCAGTGAGCATAGGGGTGCTTATGATCTTTTGAATTAGTGTTTTGGGTTCCTACAGATATATTCCCAGAAGTGGGATTGCTGAGTCAAAAGGCAGATCTATTTTTAATTTTTGGAAGTATCTCCATACTGCTTTCCACAGTGGCCACACCAGTCTACATTCCTACCAACAGTGCAAAAGGGTTACCCTTTCTCCACATTTTAACCAGCACTTGTTGTTTGTTGATTTATTGAAAATAGCCATTCTGACAGGTGTGAGATGTTATCTCACAAAGGAAAACATCAACAAAATGAAAACCCACAGAATGGGAGGACATATTTGTCAACACATCTGATAAGGGGTTAATATCCAAATTTATAAAGAACTTAGAAAATTAACACCAAAAAAAACAAACAAACAAACCCCCCAAAACCCATAAAAAATGGGCAAAGGACCTAAACAGATGCTTCTCCAAAGAGGCACACAGATGGTCAATAGACATATGAAAAGATCTTTAATGTCACTAATCATCAGAGAAAGGCAGTTCATTAAAAATAAAAAATAAAAAAAGTATGGAGTGGTATAGGAGCGTAGAAACTGGGCAATCTACATTTGGTTTGCCAAGGATAATCCTGGGTTAACCATGTTGTTCTGACTTAATTTTGGCATTGTTCTCTTTGGTACTCAAAACTGCCCTACAATGGTTATATGGGTTTGAAATTGAAATTTTATTTCATATATTTATCAACTCAAAGTGTTTATTTTTATTCCCATTGCTTTTACTATACCATAAGAAAAATATTTTAGGCTCTAAATTTGCCTTTATGCTCCTCAATTCTCCAACTCTTTTTTTATTCCACCTAGTTATTAGAAACACACACACAAATAAAAAGCATATAAACAAAATCTGAAGCAGCATTTTCAAAAATAGTTATATAAATGGTTCACTATAGTACCTTTAAAAATATATTGAATAAAGCCAAGTTAAAAGAAAGATAAAAGAGTAAATCCAAAGGACAAAATGAATCTGTCAGTCACACATGAGCATTATGATAGGCTGGAAAGTGGGATATTATGAGCATTACCTTCACCTAAGGAAAAAAGCTATTAATGTGCTCTTTGACTATAAATGATAAAACTCCCATTATAAATTACATTTACCTAAAAATTAGTAATATCCCACTTAAGATTATTAGTGGTGGTATTATTTCTTCTGGCAGGAGCTGACATCCAGAAGTTATAGGTGATGATGATTTAAAAAACAAACAAACAACGACAAAAAAAAACTACATCCGAGTCATGTGTGCTGGTCCTGAATGAGTAGCGCTCAGTAGGGAAATAATTGATCTTTGGTCGTAAGGCTCATTCTTCTACATAGGAAACATTGTTTAGGGCCCCTCATAAACATTTATGATTGGTTTTAGCATTCTCCTTTTCTGATTCTGTTAATATAAGAATAAAAATGCTTTTCATATCCTTGGCACCCACTAGAGTAATCATGTTCTTCTCTAATAATAATCAGAGGTGCTATAATTAAAAGCACAGAGATTTTGCTCCTTCCCAGTAATTTGACTTAGCATAAGTCTGCTATAGTAAAACCATTTATCTATGGTTTGTTGAGACATAATTATAAGAGACTTAAAAAAGTAGTTTTGGTTAATAATGTAGCACTACAAATTGAGCAGGATTAATCTACCCCATTATTCTCCACTTCAAAAGAAATGGGAAGGAGCAAGACAACAGAGCAAGGAGATTTTCCAATTTTCCACTGAAATAAGCCACCCCGCTTTCATCATTACTACCCAAGGGAACTAAAGAGATTTATAAATCACTTATTAATGCTAAAAAAATGTTTCCAGGTTCAGACAAAATTTATGAAGAGATTACAAAAAAGTGTAATTTGTGGATTTAATAAAAGATTAACTGGGAGCAAAACTTTGATTGAAAGTAGAGTCTGGTTAAAAACAAACCACGAAACAAAATCTTTCATCTCTATCTGTTCTTGAGGTTCCTGTCTCTGAATACTTACAAAGATTATTTCCAAAGGTAGAATCTAAATGTGGCAGAGTAAGAATCTACCCTTATCTCTCTGGTACCTCAATCAAGTGGTTCAGACCTTTCTGTAGTTTATAAACGTGGTGATTGGGTGCTCATGCTTATGTGTGAGGGGTGCCTTCCTCAACTCCTGTCATGACACCAGCACGTTACCTGGCTGGTGTAAAAAAAACAGAAACTTTTTTTTAAAGGTTTATTTTCTTCTTTGACAAACAAAGCCTTCCATCATTAGGACCTTTTCAGCCTTCACATGGTTAAGTGGTTAACTTAATCGATGTCACAGTATCATTTGACTTGACATATGGAATCCAGCATAATTCACCTTTACTTTAAGGAAGGACTCTTTGGACTTCTCATCAGGATATTCTATCATCTGCATGATCTTCTTCATGCAAATCTCAACCTTCCAATTCTATTTCTATAGCCTTTTCTTCTTTTAAATTCCCTATAGCTATGCTCCAAATGCAGCAATGAGTCAATGATAGTTAACTACCCTTTTTCTTGATCCTTCTCTAGTCTATTTCTTCAGAAACCTTGTCTATGTTTAATCGGCTCTCTTTACTTTGTCTAGACTCACTGGTTAGTGATTTCAGATAATTCCTAATTTTTACCTAGCATAGTTTGGTAGAAAGTGTACTGAACATAAAATATGACATATACAAGGTCAAAGTCCCATTATTGCCCATTAGAAACTGTGACTCTCTCTAAGGTCCATGATTTCTCAACTTCAGATTATTCTTCAGTAAAATGGAAATGATGTCTGCCTCTGAACATTTTGTGATGATTAAATGAGGTAATGTGTGTAAAGCTGATCAGTAAATAGAGGCTAAATAAGGTTAATCCCCCCTTTCTTTTCCTTTGTCCTTCTGAAGAATTCACATTGCTAATCCCAACTAACATGTCAGTTTCTGCAACTGTGCTATCTGGCTTCCACCGAACAATTCCAATGAAGCTTGAAATTCCTTTCATTGTTCTCTAGGCTGCTCCTTTTAGCATCCCTCCCAGTAATTATTATAAGTCTGTATTATAGTTTTACACCCCATCACTGTCTGTTTCTCTCAATCCTAGCAAATTATCTTGCTTCATCCTCTCAGAATCAAAAGGCTTTGAAACACAAATTCTATCAACTTGCCTCCTCCCACATCCAAACTCATCTCTCTACTTATCTACCAACCTCCTATTTTTCCTTATAGCTAATTCTTTTTCTTTCTTTTATGTCTCAAAAGAAGATGCCCCACTTCACCTACACAACAGACAGTTCCATCCAAGTTAATGATTTCACTCACTTCCTTCTCCCTCTGGGATGATGCTTGATTAATGATGACCCCTTTTTCTTGACCTTTGTACTTTTATTTTCAGGATACTAAACATATTTACTCTTTTCTATTTAAAGATATTTTCCTGGTAATGTACTCCTCCCATACCATAGTCCTTGCTCTATAATTCACTTTA
The DNA here is from genome assembly GCA_004026545.1 of Mormoops blainvillei. Taxonomy (NCBI): domain Eukaryota; kingdom Metazoa; phylum Chordata; class Mammalia; order Chiroptera; family Mormoopidae; genus Mormoops; species Mormoops blainvillei. The sequence goes on along the minus strand of PVJD01000617.1, from coordinate 31,083 downwards.
CTGCCCAAGTCCTCAAAAGAACAGACATCTATTTTCTTTGCGTTATCACTTATCAATTCTTTTTTAATCTGCAGAGATGACTTCTGCCTTCATTGTTTAATAAAATGATTTTTGCTTTAGCTAAGCACTTCTTAATTTATTATTTTGTTGGATCTCTCAGAGGTATTTGCCACTTTTGTCTTGTTAGGAATATTCCCCCCCTCCGCCCGCCCCATCTCAAGACAGAGATCTCCTCCTAAGTCTATTGACTATTGCTTCTTCTTCCTTCATTATACCCTACTTCTTTACTCAGCCCGAAAATATTTTGTTTCCTAATTCCATTTTTGATCTTCTCACACTATATATATTTCTTTCTCAAGATTACATTCGTGCTTATGACTTCAATGGCCAAATATAAAAGTTGAGAATATGCATATTTGCAGTTTGTCCTTCTTGATTCTTCAGGTAAATGTGCTACTAGTATGAGACATCTGCAACTGGATTTTCCTTAATCAATTAAAGGATCTCTATTAATCAAGTCAGTCCAATATAAAAACTTGCCATAACGTTCTTTGAGTATACAAGGAATATCCATGTTAGAGTCTCAGTAAGAATTGAACAAGGAGCTAGGGAGAGATCAGTGGTCCTGTCTCCAAAAGGGCAAGAGGAAACAGTGGTGAGACTGGGTCAAAACCAAAAGGCATACCCTAAGTCAAAGCCAAGAAAAAAAATTTACACTGCATGTGCAACCCAGAAAATTCTTAGGTGATTGTTCATAATGATATAGGAATGTGCAGGTTTGTGGTTGATACCAGCAGTCAAACTGTTCATGGGTAGACCTTGTTGACCTAAAGACAGGCTCAGTGAACACTGGTCCTTGTTTCCTCAGTTTCTAACACCTTTATATAAAATCAACCCAATTACCAAATCCATTTAGTCCTACCACCTAAATATATCTCAGACCAATTTTCTTTCCATCCCATTGTCACTGCTTCAGTTCAGGCCATCATCATTTGTCACATCCACTATTGCAAGTAGCCAGCTAATCCATCTCTCTTGGTCTCTCTGCTACTGATCTGTCTCAAGTCTAATAAATTTTCCACACTGGCTTCAGAGTAATCTTTCTACAACACAAACCTGGTCAAGTCAATTCATTGCTGTAAAAGTCTTCTGCTGAAATGTCAAAGCCCATATCCCTTAGCATGTCAAATAAGAATATTAACAAACTCGTGCCTGACCACGTTTCTAGGCTTAGTTCCAACTGCTCATGTCAACTGTGTTCCTGTTCTCTGGTCATGACATTCTTTCACACTCTGTAATCCCTCCTGCTTCTGACGGCTTTGTCTGAAAACCCATGTTCCTATCCAGTGAAACAGCAGTGATTCTTTAGTTGTTTTAACTGGAATAACACATCTTTGACATGGCTACTTGTATTATGTTGCAAGTACCATGAATTAATATTGTCATAATTAAGTATAATATCCCTTAAGAGTCTGTAGATCTACTTGATCTACTTGAGATTAGGGACAACCTTTGTTTACATTTGCCCATCCCATATTTAGATGTGTGCTTAACACCAATGTTAACACCAATACATGCTGAAAAATATTTGCAGTTTGACTGTTTGGCTAGCTGGCTGGCTGGTTGGCTGGCTGGCTGAATTAATGAGTAACAAGTTATTATAAAAATTAGCATATCCTGTATAAAATCTAAACTTGTTTGAGTATATTTTACTATGAAAAATGTACTCAGTACTTTCAAAAGAAATCTCACAATAAAGCACAGAGAGTGAAAAGGGTTGCTGGAAGAAGAAGCTCTACTTTCAGACACTGGATGACAAGATCAATGATAGGTATGCTTCTTCCAACTGTTATTTAAACAATTAAATACTACTTAAATATAAAAATTATAACTTCTACCCATAATTACAGCCTAACAACTGCATTAATACAGACTCATGGTATAATTAATATCTGGCAACTAATCGGTAATTATGAAAGTACTGAAACTGTTGAATAATCACCCTGCCCTCCCTTGCCCCTCTCAGTAATCACTAGAACCTTTCCCTAGCAGTTTCAGAAATATCCTCTTCCCAAGGTAGTTTATGTGGGGTGTGCTGAGCTTCAGAAGTTCTCATCTGGCACCATCTAGAAGTGACAGGGAAAACTTGTTTTACTCTGTTGGTTCATCCTATGCTCAGATCTTAGTTTCTTGCCTGACACTCATCCATCCTGTATCCCAGTCTAGTTGGCAAGGCCCTGAGACCTCACCAGCCTTTTACCAGCTTTCTTTTACTTTGGCTGAATGGATGGATCATTCAAATTAAGTCACTCTTGCCTACTCAGATAGCTTTAATACTACTTGCTACCTGAAGCCTTCTTGGGCTCCATAACATCTCACTGTTTTAGTATAATGTTTGCTTAAATAAAGTTCGTGTTTGTGTTGTATCTTTGGACACCCTATATGTGAAGCTGGATACTCCTTTAAAATGCCAGTTCTGGAATCTAAATGTGTCTTTAGGCCCCCTTGTCAGTTTACATCGAGTTTACATCGGTTCTCAGTGAAGGGAGGGTGGGCGTATCATCCCCATTGGGGCATTTGTCAACATACAGAGACATATTTTGGTGCTCACTATGGGGAATGTTACCGGCATCCAGTGGGAACAGGGATGATGTTAAACATCCTACAATGCACAGGACAGACCTCAGCTCTACCCTACAATGAAGAATTATCTGGGTCACTCTGTCAGTCGTGTTGAAGTTGAAAAATCCTGCATCTAATATTTTCTCCGTCCCACCAGAGCTTAAAATATGAATATGTCTCATGACTGTGCTGACCTCAGTTATAAAACAAGGGCAGAAAACATATAAAGTTTGCCAAATTTTGATACTATAATCTAGTCACTTGGACTCTTTTATGCCCAGATTTCCTATCTTGATAAAATAGCAGCTGACCATCCCTCTTCTACAGAGTGCCCTGGAGGTTTAATAAATCCATTTTAACGAGGTGCTTTGCTATCCTCGGATGAAAAATGCTCCACAAGTGTTATTCCCATCACAAGAGAGAGCAATGATTGCTTTGCAGATTGGCGCACGAAGTTCATTCCTGCAATGCACCTCTATCCCACAGCTCCAAAAAGTACAAAATTTGCTCATAAAAAATACAAGTGGACTGACAAGGTTAGCATTTTCTTTCACATCTGTCAGAAGTAGAGTCACTGAAGAATAAGTTGTCTGGTGGCTGTATCTCTAAATTATCCCGTGTATCAGCCACCATGGTTGCTGAATCCTTTGCTTGGTTTATAGGATCCCCTGATGTATAAATAGCAGGCGGGGGATGGAGATTACATCGATCTCACAAAAAGGGGTTTTAAAAAGTCCTTATTGTACCCACCAAAAGTTTTAAACTAGAAAATGTAGTATGTAAGACAGTAAGGACCAGGAGGGAGAAATTTGAGAACTTTGTCTCCTTTGAGTTCAGAAAAAGGCATAGGTTCACTGTCTGATAGGATTTCAATGTTAATCTGTTCCTGGGAGGTCGCCTATATTTGGTAGCCTAGATGGATTCAGTTTGCTTTCCAAATAAACCTATGCCTAAATGACACTTTAAGAAGTTAAATTTAATTTTTAGTCACTTTTAATTTTAATTATAAAGACAATATAAGACTCACATAATTATTTTCCCTTTTGTACATTAATTAATTGATTCTAAATAATCTGACAGTTGCAATCATGGTGAATTTTAGTTTTATTGTCTTTTAAATAATTTAATTATTTTGTAAATTGAAATATTCAACTGATTCATTTATTTTTGAATTCATTGTTCCTTTCAAGTAAATATTTATGAGGTGCATTTTGCAAACCAGCAATACATTAAATTAGTATCTCTGTAGATACCACTGTATCCAAACCATTATCTTCTCTTGCTTCGACTGCTTTGATAGCCTTCTGACTTACCTCTATTTTCTTTCAATTTAGGGAATGAGTTTGGTGACATATGGGAAAGTAATTCAAATAAGATTGGCTTAAATAAAAATTGAAGTCTGATTTTTCTCTCCTGAAACTAGTCAAGTTGGGATGTAGTGGTCCAAGTCTTCTGCAAGAGTCCACAGTCCTAGACCCAGTTCTCTCTCATACATCATTAAATCATAGTTTCCACCCTCCTGATCTCCCTACAGTTGCAACTTGGTCCTTGCATCTCCATCTGTTACCTCCATGTTCTTGGGAGAAGCAGTGAGAGAAGGGAAAACTGCTACCAACTGAATCAGTTCCATATAAAGTCTCACCCAAGCACTTCAGCTTTTTTATTGGCCATAGCAGTTACATGACCATTCCAAGCCTCAAGGGAGGCTGAGAAATAGAATCCACACCTGAGTGCACTGTAATCAGTAAATACCTCAGTATTCTGTTGGAAGGAAGGAAGGAAGGAAGGAAGGAAGGAAGGAAGGAAGGAAGGAAGGAAGGAAGGAAGGGAGGGAGGAATGGGAAGGAGAAGAAGGAGAAGAAGAAGAAGAGGAGGAGGAAGATGAAGGGGGAGGAGGCAGAGGAGGGGGAGAATAAAGGACATATTTTGTAGGTAAGTGAAAGTTTCTTCTGTATCTTACTTCTACTCTCATTGCCCTATAATCTTTTTACAACATAAATTTTATCAAGTCACTTTTTGGTTTGAAGCCATCACACATAGAATAAAATCTAAATTATTTTCCATGGCATATATGGCAATCTATAGTTTAACATTATTTCCTGTTATTTTTCCCCTTATTTCCTGCTATGACCACACAATCTTTTGGTCTTTCAACACCCCTGCTTCATTTTAGCCCCTAATTCTGTGCACTTGCTGTTCCCGCTGCCTAAAATGTTCTTCCACATGTTTTTATGGCTTGAGCCATGTTATCATTCAAAAAGTAGGCTCCAAAAAGTCTTCACTGATTGAACAGTAGAGTGCTGAATTCTGAGTTCATACTTCCCAGATTCAAATTCTGTCTTCAAACACACATTAACTGGGTGCCTTTAGGCAGTTTCTGACTTCTTCACCCCAGTTTTCTCATCTATAAAACAGATTTAACTGTATCTACTCCATAGGGTGGTTGACAGCATTCACTGAGTTAATATTTGTAAACTGCATATCAACATTACCTGGTCCATTGTAGTCACTGATAAATGCTGACAAATAATTTTTTTTAAAGTACTTTCCTACCCTTCAAAAGCTACTAGGTATGCTTTCAATTTGCTTTGTTTTCTTCAAAACACAGATTACTATCAATATTTATTATGTTACTACTTGCTGACTAACTACCCCGAGGACTGTAAGCTGTATAAAAGGTACCACTGGATGGCCAGGCCCTAGAGCAGTTCTTGGGATAAATTAGGTGCTCAAAAGAAATACTTGCTGAATGGATTATGAAACAATTAATATATTTATTTATTTCCCTGATGTTACAAAATTAAGTCACATCTGATAGATTATTAACGGATTATTAAAATATTTGTCACTTGATTATTAACATCCTTTCTCAAGGTCTGACCTAGTTTAAAAGAGCCAAGACTATGTTAGAGTCATGAAATAGAACTAATTTAAATAAGTTTTATTTGGAAGCTAAGAAAGAAATCACAGTCTCTCATAAGCATACTTCCCCAAAGTTTAGAGCAGGATCGACAAAGATTTTCCACAGAGGGCTAGAATGTCAATACTTTTAAAGTATTGAGGGTCTATTTTCTAATATTAAATAGATCTCATTCACATTAACTATGAACACAGAGGTATGTTTATTAGAAAACATTTTAGTGATTATATTAAAGGAAAGTGTTTTGTAAATGGTTAAATGGTTGCTGTGCTTGCTATTATAAGTCACCAATGGAAATCAGAGAAAAATGCCATCACCCACAAATGAATTAAAGATATAAAAATATTATTTTCTTAAGTTCTTTACATAGGAGTGGAAATAGTACGATGATAAATGTGTGCTTAAAGAATTATATATTTAAGTAAAAATTATTTTATATTAGATTCCTTAAATGATTAACAAATAGTGTTATAGAAGTCATTTCACCTGTTCATTAGTTTGTTTTTTTAATGAAGGAGATAAAATAGATGGCCTTTGACATCTTTTTCAACCCTAAACATCTATGATTTTATAAACATTTTTTTAATTCAAATTGTTTTATCTTCCTAAAGGCACACTCTAAAATCTACTAAATGACATAATTAATGAATTAATTGAAACAATGTTAACTGTCTATGTGTCAGATACCATGATAATTTCTGACATGGACACGAAGTCCAATCAGACACAGGTGAAACATAACCCCGGGGAGCATCTCAGAAAGCTTAGTTTTGCGGATAACATAATATACCTTGCAATCAGCGAATGACAAGGAGTACTATTAAGTAGCAATTTGGGTAAAAGCAGTTACTTTTTCTAAGAAGCCAATATTAATGGCAGATTTAACCAAATAATACCTAATATTCTTGGAATTTTTGAAATTTTAGAAAAATGTCAGAAACTAGTACCATCTCCAGCAGTGGAACAGACTTCTCTTAGAAGACAAGAAATTTACATTTATTAGGGTTTACTCTGTATCTGTTATCATATTATGCAGGTAAATAATTTCCCTTATTTGCACAACAATCCAAAGTGAGTGATGTAGTAGTGCATGTCCATGGATTTATTCAGATTTTTTTTTCTTGAATTTAAGAAAGAAAATTACCATTTCCTCTCAAGACAGAGACTTAAAACACATAATGCTCCCCAGCATTCTCTTGTTTTAAAGGGTGAAAAGTGACATTATAACCACGTGAAAGCCTTAAAGAGTCATTTTGATTTTGTGGACATTTGACATGTGTACCTGCTGTCATGCTGAACTAGCAGGTGGCTAACAATTTTTTACCACTGTGAACCTTTTCCTTAATGCCTGCCTGCTTGCAGATTTATGTCATTTTCTGCCCTGAGGAGATGAGTGTACCTGCTGTTTAATCTGCCTAACTATCCTGCCTGATGCGCTTGCCATTTTGGGCACGCCTATAGTGTTATAGCTGCAGTTTCACGACACATTCTACAGTTGCCTTGTTCCAAAACTATTATTATTTTTAATTTAATTTAATTTTAATTAAATGTATTGGGATGACATTGGTTAGTAAAATCATAGAGGTTTCAAACATACATTTCTATGATACATGATCTGTATATTGCATTGTGTGCCCACCACACAAGATCAAATCATCCATCGCCATATATTTGGTCCCATTTACTCTTTACTACTCCCCTAACCCTCTTCCCTCTGGTAACCACAATAGTGTTTTCTGTGTCTGAGTTTCAGTTTTATATACCACATATGAGTGAAAGAAATCATGTGGTTCAAAACTGCCTATTCTTAAGGTCATAGTACAGTTCCATAGAGCAATTCAAAGGACAGGTGGCAATCATGTGATGCAAAGATTAGCTGGTCCTTAGAGAGTGGGAAGTCACATTTTGATGTGGTAAGCCCTTTCTAACGGTTATAACCTTCAGCTTTGAGAATCCAGAAATCTAATTTTATCATGTCTCCAAGAATGGATCGGGCTTTGGGGAATCAAGTCAGGGCCTGAGTAACAAAACACACAAGGGAATGAGAGTTCATTAACAGAGAACAGAGCTCTACGTAGCTACACTGGTGTTTCCATTCAAATCACCCATTGTCAGAATCAAAGCATCTGGAAAACAGAATTTACCATATATAAGTAGTTTCATGGGGGTTAAACCCATGTGAAAAACATTGGCCATTTTGAAAAGAGGCTTCATCTATTAGAAAAATGTCAGAAACTTGTAGCATCTCCAGCAATGGAACAGACTCCCCTTGGAAGAAAAGAAATTTACATTTATTAGGGTTGACTCTGTGTCTGTTATCATATTATGCAGGTAACTAATTTTCCTTATTTGCACAACAATCCAAAGTGAGTGATAGTATTATTTTCACTTACTAGGAACTAATTCAAAGGCAAGAGAAAGTCTCATGGCTTTAGGGGATTGCGTTAGCATGTATATTCCAGCTTGTTTGGCATCACATCTCCTATTGCATGAGATTCTTATTCCATGAGAGGCTTTTAACCTCTTCACGTCAGTGGAATATCTCTTCTGAATGCAGAAGACCAAGCAGCAACTGGCAAAAAAAACTTTGGTTTATTTTCTATTTTCTAAATTCAGTATAAACTTTACTCCATTCTGGTTGACCTTTTATTCTCTTAGACACTTGTACAAAATACACATTTTTTTTTATCTTCCTTCTTATCCTGAGGCTTCCTTATTCTTCTTGATTGGACCTGGGTATTGCCAAACCCCTAAAAACAAGAGTGACAAGACAATATTGGGATATAACTAGCCCTTGGTGAACTCCTGTTGTCTTCTAGTACTCATTATTTTCCTTCAAGTAATCTAGATGTTTTAAAAGAAGTTCAACTTGATGGTATTAAAAAAAATGGTTTATTTTCCTTTAATCAGTGCCTTCCAAAATGTTCTGTTGAGTTCCTGTTTCTAACTGGGAAGCTAATTTATTAATAATGATCTTAGGAAGCGTTTATGCTTTCTGGACATTATTAACAATATAGTCAGTTCCTCTCCATTTAAAATTCCTCTTCATAAGCTATTTAATGGATAAACTGTCTATCATTGACTATAATTGTGGCTTTAGGAACATTAATTGGAAAGAAGACATGTCTTCTTTTTCAGTCCTTCCCTTTCTTCCCTCTTTTAGGATGAAGTTATTCTAATAATAAGGATGTGAAGAAAGTAAAGAAAAATGGTGAACATAAGTACAGTTAACTGTATATAGGTGAAATGTTCCCTATAGTGACTGTTGCTGATTTTCTGACCAGCGTTGATGGATGGCTCCTGCCTGCCAGATGTGCCTCTCTCATGAGATACTTTTGTTTCAGAGCATCCCCCACTCAACAGTTCCTGAATATGGGTGTCCAAGTTTGTTCCCTTTCACCATGATCTCCCCCAGCTTCTACCCCCAGTTGTTCACCTCATAAAAAATGTGTCTTCCCTGGCCACCAGTTTTCCTGAGTTAGTTCCTTAAAGGATAGTAAAAACCAGTTACCTTCCCCACTGTGCACTTGACACAGAGAAAATTCGCACGTCTCTTCTATGCCAGACATAATTCAGGCTGATTCACACTCACCCCATCCTCTACTGCCCCCTCTCCACTTTTCCTTTGCACAGAAAGACAGGTGCAGTTCGAAATCCACTGCCTAAATGTATATTCAAATGAGGTAAAGAACAACAGTCCCTGTTATTGTAGTTTGGGTATGTGTCTCCATTATTTGAACTGGTGGCAGACTGTCCACCTTTCATTTCGTGATAGAAAGCTTCTCATTATACACAGTTCATTCCCCAGGAGGCCAGGACTGCTGCTAACACTCCCATGGTCTCTTGCCTCCCTGCACTTCTTGGATATATGGAAGAGGAAGTAAGGTTAAGCTGGTAAGCGTTAAAAGGGGCACTGATTCCAACTGCACATAGTAAGATCTGGGAGGAGTAACACGACACTAAGTTTTGGTAGTTATCTTTAGAATGGAATGCATTTAGTGATGCTTTCTACACCTCTGGCCTTCAAATATTTGACTTGAACTGTTTAGTCCTAAGAAACAGAAAAATTCCTATAATATGTCCTGCTATACATTAATTTTTAAAAATATATTAGCCCCCAAAATTTCTGAATGTCTTCTATACATCAGCCATTGTATAGTGAATGCTCATATCAAAAACAGATAAAGTATAATTACCACCTTCACAGTTAGAATCAGGTACATTAGTTCATACTTATCTTTGGTCACAATACTCACAGCTGTCCACGGCTTTAACCTGAACTCTTTCTCGCTGTAATGATAGCATTTGTCAAGTGTGATAGGAGCCCCTAGAGGGGTCAGAATGGCTCTCTGTGGGAGTTAGGAGGTCAAGGGAGGCTTCCTAGATGAAGAATTGTTCCAACTACCTCTTACAGAACAAGTAGGAATTAGCCAGTTTAAAAGATAAGAATGGGCATTCAAGGAAGAAGGAATAGCTATGCAAAAGCATAAAAGCATAAAAGAAATAGAAAAATACAAGTAATCAAGCAAAGCTTGAATGGAGAGAGTCCATAATAATAGTAGAAGGTAAGCAGGTTCATATTTATTGACTTTTATTTTTACTGTCTTAAACTAGTGATTTTTAAACTTTGTCAGGCATAAGAATTTCACCAGGTTCTTGCTCAAATACAAATGCAGTTCTCCAAACTCCACCAGATATTTCCTAGACTCAGTAGAAATTCTCAGTCAGTATTCTTGAAGTAGGGCCCAGAATTCTGCACTTTTAAAGACATCCCAGGGAAATGTAAGAAGGTAACTTAAATAGTTCAGTGTCACTGATTCTGGGGAGTTATTGAAAGACTTTAAGCAAGTGAGTAACATACTTAGATTTGCATTTTAGACACATACCTCTGGCAACCCTTGGCTGAATGACTGGAATAAGGTAAGACCAGAGTCAGGAGACTAATTAAATGGTTATTACAGTGGTACTGGCACGATAGCTGTGTGGACCAAACTATCGGATTACAGGACAGACCAGTCAGTCAAATGCATGAGGCACCAACATAAAAAAGTGCTGAAAAATCATTGGACAGAATTGAAAACATGAGTCAAGTTAAACAGAAAAGATTTATAACATAATTAACAAAGTGCACATTGATCACGCTCCTTCTGAATTAAGAACACTATTCATTAACGTCTATCTCTGTCCAGTGTTTCATTGTTTTGTTTTTTTAGTTCAGATGTTCAAATAGTTTGATGCAACTATATGTCAAACCACCAACCCTGAAACTTTAAGTCAGAAATTATAGTCAAGTGAAATTATAAACTTAGAGGGTATATGTAACACATTGAAAGATTTGTTTTACTATCTAAATCCGCCCTTTGTTATGTCTTCTAAAGAAATTGTGATATTTAGCCCTGTCTGGTGTGGTTCAGTGGATTGAGCACCAGACTGCGAACCAAAGGGTCCCAGGTTCAATTCCTAGTATGGACCCATGCCTTGGTTGTGGGCCAGGTCCTCAAGAGGAGGCGCTCAAGAGGTAACCACACATCGATTTTTCTCTCCCTCTTTTTCTCCCTCCCTTACCCTCTCTAAAAATCAATAAAATCTTTTTTTAAAAAAGAAATTGTGATATTTAAGGAAATTACCAAAGAATGTGGAAGAGAAACCAAACTTACAGAAAAGTGGGGAGGGGGGAGAGAGCTTGTTTATAAGGAAAACAAGAACAAACAAACAAACAAACAAAAAAGGAAAAAAGGAAGTTGATACCCATTTCATTTCCAGTATATCTGATAAGCGAAAATAAGACAGACTGAAATGGAAAAAAAAAACAGTCATGTGTAGTTGGGTGCACATGTATCTAGAATAATATTTTGAGATTTTATTTATGCTATTTTCTTCATATTATTTTTTTCCAGTAAGTAGAATTTCTTAATATTAAAAAAAAAGTTAATGGCAGAAATGAAGAAAAAGACATTGAGATTTGTGGATTCTGAATTTATAAATTCTGACTATAGGGAATATTTCTTCAGGGAAGTGTCAAGACTCAGCTTTAGAAAAGATTTTCTAAACTCCTAGAATGACATGGAAATACCTGAAGGAGTAATTTAAGCAGTCGTTGTCACTTCTTAGTTACCCGTGTGACTCCCTCTTAATTCCTTGAAGGTGCTGATACTCCTGATAATTTGCACGGTTAAATTCTGAGGAAGGAGCAACATTAAGTTTTCCGCCAGCCTAGAGTCCAAAATTTAGTTGCGTTATAGTGAAGAAAAAAGTTATATTTATTGAAAACTTGAGTCTGTGGAATAAGACTTACACATGTAAGATCAGGAAGCTTCTCTGGAAGTGCTAGAATCACCAGTTGTGTTCTGATGAAACTGGTTTGTAACATAACAGAGAGCTGCCTATTTCCCTGCAAGGATGCCACGCAGGGAAAGCAAGCCCACATACAGAGGTTTCAAAGGGAACTGCCTGGCCTTGGAGGGCGAACATTCTAGGGCAGCAAGTAGCAGTTTGGAAAACAGAAGGACTCCTCTTTGTGTTGCCTGTGGAGTGGAGCAAGGCTTAATGGGTTACACACAAGGTTGTGTTGGGGGCGGTGGGGGGCATAGGTAATGATGTGGAAATTAAGGTCTTTCGTGGTGGTCTCAAAATTCCAGGGATGGATCAGGCATGGAGAATCGCCACTCCACAAGGGTCTAGTCTCATCTCATTGTAATTTGTCCACTCATACTGAATAACAATGACATGGGCCTGAAAAGTAAAAGAGGCAGAAACACCCACTCATGATGGAAACACAGAGGTGAAAGGACCTAATCATTTACTCGTCAGTTCTCCTTTTCCCAGATTCTTTGTGGGCAAGTTTACACAGAGATGAAGGGGGACAAGGTGCTGCCTCAGCCAGAGAAGTCCAAAGACTACGTGGAGAATGGTAAGTCTGAGAAGGAAGAGATGAGGGCAGGGTTTGGGGTCAGTGATAATGCCTTTTGTCAGCCTAATACCTAAAATTCCAACCTGGCTGGCTTTAAACTACAGATAGCTGTTTATCTTCCAGTTCTGCAGGGGAATTCTGCTTGCCTGTGACTGAGCTCTAGGAACAGGGGTGACAAGAGAAGCCCAGCGCTAAGAGGATAGAGGGTCTCATGGGTGAAAGGGTCTGCATCTCCTGATGAGGGACCTACTCAACCCAGCTCAACTTCTAAAGTCTGGAAGTTTCTGTCTGGAACACTAAGTCATGCCCAATCTTTTTGGACACCTCTGAGAGGAAAAGAAAATTGATCAGAAACCTTTATGACTATACCAGAATTTACTGAAAGAAAATGTGGCCAAGATAATATTCTGAGTTATTAATCGATGCACACATTGTTCCTATGTTTTCCATTTCTTTCATTGCCACTCAGTTTATAGCAGCACCTGAGAACCTCGTGTACTTTCCTCCTCCCGTGTCACCACAGTACGGGCCTGGGAAGGCAAGAACTCCTGGAAGGCCCAAAGTTTTTCATCAGTCTGGCGGTATGTAAGCATTCAAATGTAGAAAGTAAATAAAAGAGTTGAAGGTTTAAAACCATAAATCTCAATCTGAGACTATGAACCAAGATTCATTCATCCTGGCAGGTAAGTTGTTTATTTTGAAACTAAAAAAAATGATACATTTGGTAAATAAGAAATTAAATTTTCTTATGCACTCAAATAAGTGTCACAGAAATATGCAAAGATTATTAATTTCAAGGTATGCCAAATATTTTGCCTGTCTGAGTGGCAACACATGCTAAACACAGGTCTATGTATGAACTTTAGACGGCAAAAAACAAGAACAAACTTCTGCACTACAATCTTTGATTCATGCTCCTTTCAGCAGTTATTATGTCCTTCCCTTCTCAGTGTCTCACACTGCAGTGAACTGCACACATGAAGCTCCTTGAGGACAAAAGATGACATTGTCAAGCACACACTCCTTCACAGGGCAGTTCACAAAGCGGGCACTAAAACAGTATTTGCTGAGTGATTTGATAAGATGAAATTTAAAAGTGTTGTATAAGTATAAGGTATTGTTTTGTTAGAAGCTGAAAAATTGCAAATATACCATGTCTAAGAAGTAATCTGCCTCCTTTGGTTGAATAATGAAACAACATATAGGGGCTCAGACATGCAATTTCAGATTTTTATTGTATCTGTGACTTTGGTTGTAACTTTGGGTGACTGGCTTAACCAGTTTCTATCTACTTCCATATCTTGCAACTCTTATATTCATAGAATCATAGTAACAAAGATAATTCTTAATGACCTAATAAAATGATGGTGAGAAATAAATAATCAAAGCTATGGTTAAGTACTTAATGACGGAAACATAATATGCCTTCCTAAATGTTTGTGGAAGTGGTTAAGCTGACCTTTCAGCAGCCAATTCATTATTCAGATGCAACTGTCACTCCACGTACTAATAACCAGTCCAGATACTAATAACCCGCCTTTGACACTGACACAAGCACAGCAGTAATGGTTTCTGCATATGAAATAATTTCACATGTTCATCATATTCCAATTATGAAGACCAAACCCAAAGATAGTGTTTGTATAATAACACTGCAATATAGTCTTAATAGCTGAACTGGAATGTGAACAGTGGTAGCAGATATTGGTCAGGGCAGCAGGTCAAGTGCTAAAAATCCATTAGCTTCCAGTTTTAGGCTAGATTTCTGATAGTTACTACACCTGGCTACTCCCAATAAAGTTTTACAATCTAGTTGAAATATGAAACTCAGGTAAACATCTAACCTGGTTTCTAAATTTGCAGCCTCATTTTGAGGCTGCCGCCCTTCCAGAAAACCCATGGGACAAAACACAGGGAAGAAAATTTAATTTGGAAGGACAGTTAAGATTGCCTTGTTCAAGGTACTCATTTTACTACCCCCTTTTTTTGGCCTCCACTCTAAACACTCAATATAAGAAATAAGAAAAAAGAAGTAGAAACTCCCTTCGTGCTTTTCATAAAATGAAAAATATTGTGATTATCTAAAAAACCAGCAGGGAATTAATTTCTCCAGAGTTTAAGATGATGATGACATTAGCCATGTTCTGCTGAGAGGATGATCAAAGGTGGAAATGAGAGACAAGATAACCTTCTATCAGTCAGGTTATAAAAGGGATTCCATCAAAAGATGAAACCTCCAAAGTGTAATATTGAAATGTTACAATGTGCAGGTGACTCTGCAAAGGCATTAAAATGTCACTGCATCATAGAAAAGAAGAGTTTATTATTACTGAGATCTGATAATGCTACACACACACATACACATGCAATACATTTTTCACATATGAACATTAAACCACTCTTTTCTTCTATCAAACATACAGGACTAAGTATGCCAGAAAAGTATAGTTATAATTTGTGAGTCTGAATTCGCCACAGTTGTGAGACACTTGGCACTGTTTTCTGATTCTTCGGAGGGCTGAGATGAACTTTCATTCTTCTTGAATTTCAAGCAGATTCAATCAGATCAGCCCAGCATTTTTATTTACTAGAGCAAGAAGTTAAGATTCCTCCCTACTCTGGTAATTTACAAAAGCAGTAATAATGGTTTCCTGTAAAGTGTTCCAATTGATCATGAAGTGTTAAAAGAGAGGATATATAGAATCCCACTCTACAACAAAGATAGGGGAATAAAAGAATCATAATGCTGCTTGAGACTATTTGTTCTCTCTGAGGCCCATGCTGTTTAAACAAAATCAAAATAAATTCAGTTTAAAGAGCACACATCAAACACTATGAGTAGGGCATTTTAATACATGCTAAAAGGGAAACAAATGGCATATATAGATCCTTAAGAAGTTCAAAACCCTAAAACTAAGAGTTTAAAACCTAAAAGTTTGCAGACTGGCTTCTTATAATTAGTCTAGTATAGCAAAGAAGAAATGACTTCCTGAAAAGTTTTTCTTTATCACTGGCTTAACATTTTAAGACATCACTAAACTATGCAAAAAAAAAAAAAAAAAAAAGCTACAACATCCCAAACTAGGACCACATCTAACCATAACTCAGCTAAATACTCCTATCAAAAGCCTGTGGGAATTGAGATATATGTAGGGAACCTAAATTCTATGACTCTCAACTTCACTTTCTTTGAAAAGAATGGCCTCTTGGTAGAGGTGGATCCAACAGTACCATTGAAATTCAAAGCACACCTTTAGATGGCTGAGTAAGTTAAATCAATCTGTGATAAAATTTCACTATATTCACAATAAAAACAAAGCAAAGTAGAGATCCAAATCAATTTTGCTGGGATTTCACAGGTATGAGCCTATTGTGTACAGGATATAAAGAGGCATTTCGGGTAAGCCTTCAAAGTTTAGGAGAACAATGACAAGTAAAGGGAAAGATTGCGAAAAAATATTCTACAAGATAAAGACCTGCGAAATGGCAAGGGCTGGATACAGTGAATACACTGACTGCGCTGAGGTTTGGGTTTATATTAAAGCACCTATCTTGAAAGGTTTTGAATTTCATAAAAAGTGTGAATTTATTCTGCAAGTAGTAGAAAATTGGAAGATTTTTGAGATGAGGAAAGGTCATTATGAACCAACCTCTGATTTAGGAAGAAAATCCTAGTGGTAGAAAGGAGAGTGAAATTGAGTAGCAAGAAATTAAAAGCAAAAAGTCAACGGCAGGCCGAAAGGAATAGAAGTGTGCAGAGAATAGGTGAAGAAAGATACGAAAGACATTTTTTTTTTTTTTGGTTAGAATCAAGATTTGTAAATAATCAGATAAAGAAGGAAAAAAACAATAAATTGCTGTGTCCTAGGCAACTAAAAGACTGATGTCACCACTAATAAACATAATGACCACAAAAAGGGTGGATTATTTCATCAGGGATGAGGATGAGAGAGTATGTAGAGAAAATCCATTTCATTTCAAATGTATTGTGTTTAAAGAACACAGGTACAGGCAAGTAAAGATATTTATCAGCCCCTTCAAAATTCAGATTGTCAACAAGGAGAATGCTTGGAGCTGGAGAAAGTGATTTGAGAGTTTCTTTTGAATAATGATAATAATGGAAGTGAAAGATATGAATGGGTTTGCCCAGAAAGAGAAAGATGTGAGCAGCCCACTTATCTCTAAAATGATCAGTTTGTCACAGGCAATGACTCTGAATCAACATCTGAAATCTAAGGATAATGTAAGCAAAAGGGAGAGAAATGTTACTGATGCTAGGAGGAAGGTGGCTAACGATATTATTTTCAGATGACTTCCTAAGTAATACAAAGTATTTCCTGTATAATAAAAACCATAAGGAAACAGGGTATGTGCCTCCCAAGAAAATGCCTTTAGAAAACAAAGGAGAGGGGAAAAGACAACCTAAAGCCATTTTCAGAATAGGATGCAAAAGGCCTTGTAAATATATATCACTCAAGAAAGTTTATGTCATAAACATTTGATTTTTAGAAATACTTCCATCTAAGAATTTAACATCCCAATCGAGCATTAAAGGAATTGTTTGAAAGTAAAATATATAGCATATTTGGGTTAAAAATACAGTGGTAGCTAGAGTGCTTGTGGAATTTTTATTATAACATCAGATACAATCAAATGACCTGGAATAATAATAGACAGATGAAAAGTAAACTGACTTAAACAGAAATTTCCTTCTGGTTAATCAGCTTGACCTCTGTGGTCTTATTTAAAATCTTTACAAACAAAGAAATACCAAATAAAAAGCATCAAATGAAGTCGCTATTAAACACAGGATCTTTTCTTACCTTTCAGTTTTATCTTTAACACGTCTCCCTTTGGTTGGATATCTGCTATCATCTTATAACACTGAAATTTCTAATATGTAACAAAAGAAGTTTATCATATATATATATGATTATACATGTATATCATGTCTTCAGTCCTTTTCTTCTAAAATAACTTTATATTTTGTACAGGGTATAGAAGAAAAGATGATAAATTTAAGTACTTAGCAAACACTAGCCTTGGATCCTTTCTGTTCCCCATGCCTGCCACCCTCCCCAGATTTAGCTGGAGAAGAGGATTTTGTCTTTGGTTTCTTTGCCTCTTCTGTTCTCCTCTGTGAAGACTTACTGGCTTTGTTCCTGACCCGTTGTATAGAATCCGGAAAATCAGGGAAGGGAGACCTCTAAAAGGAGAAGCGGGACTGATATGCAAACAAACACTTGTTCAGAGGCCAAGACATGCTGCTTTTGGTTGGCCTCCATCCTGATTGGATGGGGCATGTGTTGTCAGGTCAGTAAAATATATTAATATCAACTTTAAGAAGAAACCTGAAAAATGCTTCTGAAACTCCATGTTGAAAGACCAGCTTTTTTCTTCCTAACCCATCACAGGCCAACATACATTTTTAAATACAAATAATAATAATTTACTATAAAAGTCTAATTTAAAAGAAGACCACAATCAAGCCCATTTTTTGTTACTAGATTCATCAACCGAAAAAACTATCAATAGGCTATAAAAGGTGGTAAATGTTTCCTCTTAATTTCTGCACTTTTCTTATGGCCATCGACAGCACAGGTTTCTAGGGTTGGCATGAATCCATTCAGCACTTTTAGAACAGCTCTGTCCCGGAAGAAATTGTACTGAAGAAGAAAAAAAGGAAACCAAAGGTCTAGGGAGGGTGAAAGAGCAAAGAGTATGTCACCCTGGAGGTTTTGGTTTTTGTTTTTAATTTTTTTTTTTTTTTTTTTTTTTTTTGGCGAGAAAAGGAAAGGGACTTGGAGAGAGGCTGAAGGCACATCTATTATGGAAAATAACTTTAAAAAGTACTTTTTGGTTAAAAATTGGAGCTGATATTCTTGGAAGAAATACTGACTAAAGAATGGCTCTCCTTTCATTACTTTTGGTCACAGAGTTCATTATTGAATTTTATACTTAAAGAAATAAATGTGCAAATACAGGGTCATTAGCCCCATGTTTAGTAGAACTACCCAGCTTTATCAAATAGAAGAGGAATGCTTTTCATGAGTTTGGAGTACTGAAGGGTTTTCCAGAAGAAGAAACCTATGATTTGAGACTTGAAATCCAAGTAGCAGTCATTGAACAGAATCAAGCAGGAGGAAAAGTGTTTGAGGCTAAATACATTTGAAAAATGAATAAATAAATAATGAATTTGAACAAATAAATGAATGAATGAATGGTCAACAGTTAGAAAGTAAGGGAGGACTCTGTAGTCAAGAGAATTTAATGTGGCTGAAAGATCACACTGAAAGTGGACAGGAACACAATTTTTAAAAGCAACAAAGTAACTACGTACTGTGTTTGCATTTTCTAGCCTCAAATGCTCTGAGACAGGCTGAGTCATTACACACTGATACCTACCATCCATCCATCCATCCATCCATCCATCCATCCATCCATCCAATACCTCCTTAGTGTCAGGCATGTTCCATACTGGAAATTGACTGTCTATGAAGATTTTTACCACCAACAATTTTACTTCACTATTTCACAATTAGTAGTGCAAATACTACTACTAATTGTGAAATACTTTCTAGCCAAGGTGACCAGAAAGAATTAGAAAAAGCAAATTAAATCTTCAAAGAAAGCCAAGTTCCATAGTTTATTCATCATTGTTTTAGGGGAGACAACGATGATTTGCTTTATTGTGATTAGTTTTTTATTCTCTTGTTGAAATCATGATAACAACATAAAAAATATTCCTATAAATACCACATGAGCTTGGATTCAGAGAAAGTAAGGAAACAAAGTTTAGAAACTATTTAACTTAATGAATGCAAAAGTCACAACAATAAATTGGGTCACCACAGAAATTTAAGTGGTTGTCATACAAATTTGATGTGGCTTTAGAGGACAAAACACATGCCTGAACCACCTGGTCCTCTGCCTCTGTACATTCTTTTGCTTTTCCCATTTGCAACTACTTTTCACCACCATCCCTCCTTAGCCCAAACTCCAGCTCAGGGTCAATTTTGTACTCATGAAAAATAAAAATCCAAGGCTGAGCATTCTTAATAGGGAAATACCACTAATATGAACTGGCTACTCAATTTACTTTTCTGATCACAATAATTCTAAGAATAGCATGTATCACATAATAACATGTAGTGTTTATTTATATGAACTCTAATCTTTATATGAATTTTATTTGGTATGTATTATAACCATTTTACATCATAAAAGCTAAAACTCAGGGTTGGCAGCTATCCAATGTATCAAATGGTTAATTAATGTTCAAATGAAAATTAAATCCAGTTCTCTGTGATCCCAAATCCTAGGGTCTTTCTACAACTTCATTGATTTCCTGAAAGGTGAGGACAGAAGCAACTTAGTAATTTTTCCTTTGAAAATGTTTAGCTTTACCCTATCTTTGCTTTTGATAATTCTCTACCCAGAATTTTGTCCTAGTTTCTAGAGAGCTTTTTAAAAGGATTTTTTATGGTTGTTTTCTTCTTTCTATTTCCAATGCACCTTGCTCCATAATTTTGTTAACTACAATTTTAAAAGTAACAAAGAAGGCAGTTGTGTCAGATACTACTAGCTAGCCAATAAAAATGATTTATTCTTTTTTAAGCCTACAGCTAGACAAGATATACCAGCTTCCCTTGAGTGAGGAAGTCCCATCCTATGGAATGTCAGTGGAAATGAAGTGCCACTTCAAGACCTGGCCCATAAATTCTTCCTTCACAGGCTTCCCCATGACCTCTCCATTTTGCTTGGCTGGAGTGTTGAAAGTCATGTACTGAGGATAGCAGACTCTCTCCTCTTAGGACTAAGAGAGGTGGAGGAGAGCTATTCTGCAGACCTTCCTACCTGCTCAAAACTGTTAAGCAAGAAACAGAGTTAAGCCACAGACATGCTGACATGTATTTGTTACTGCAGCTTCACCTATGTTACCCTGACTATGTAAGCAACTATGTACGGTCAGCTTCTAACTTGGAGAACAGGGAAAATAATCACACCTGCCTCACAGAAAATTGATCAAGTGCCTGTGGCAGTCATAATAGTAATTACCACTATGAGAAATATTATTTGAAGGACTCTATTCATGTTTTGATTGTCCTCATATTGCTACAGATTTTTTTTTTAGTATTTGTTCAAAATTTTCATTGATTTTGTGTCATTTAAAAAAAAATCCTGTGGTCAGTTTAATGCACTGTCATCAATATGCCTGCCTATAGCAATTGCCCTAGATTTTATTTACTAAAAGCTGAAAACTCAAAAAAGTTGTTGGAATTGCTTGGGAAATTATAGTGCTATATTAACTGTGGCTTATGACCTAAGGGGGTTTCATGTGGGTAAAACACATGTACTTCTGAAGTTAAACATTTTGATATCTCTGTTATCTACTTGATAATTTAGCTCTTAAAATGTGATCTCTAAAACTTACTGTCTTGGTTGCCAGTAACAGAAATACAACTCAAATTGATGAGGCAAAAAAAAAAATTACTGGCTCATATCATTGAGAATACCAGAAGTACGTCTAGCTTCAATAAAAGCTGGGTACAAAATAAGATCAGATTTCCGCTTTTTCCGTTCTTCCATTCCTTTCTTCCCCCTTCCCTCCCTTCCTCTCTCTCACCCATCATTTTCTCTCCATTCCTCAGCTTTAATTTCTTATTTGCCTTGCATTTTCAAATAAGCTCTCTCCACATGTTTGTAAAAGTACTCACCAGCAGCGTAGTTAACAATACTCTGAAAAAGGAGTACTCTTATTTCTTGATAGTTACAGCGAATATTTTGAGATGGACACTGACTGACTGGCTTCTTCGACACACCCATATATGAGCTAATCTGAGCGTTACTCTGATAATCAGGCCTATGTCACATGCTTTGCTCTGAACTCAGAAAGTGAGTCAGGCTCCTTTGAGCCAGTCAGTGGATTAAGAACAATAAAATGGTGGCTTCACAAAGTTATGCGCTGAGGGGTCCATGCATCTACTACTTCCCAAACTCTGATTGACTGTAATTCATGCACACTTCCCTTCCTATACAATTTCAAGATTCTAGTTTCAATATAGCTATACTATTTGCTTTAAATAAAAGTACAATCACGCCATCCACAAAAGGAAATAACCCAAGGTTTAATCTAATTATTGCCTCTGGCTCTAAACCCAACACTGGTGGGTGATGATTATTTCTTCCAGTCACAATTGCATGGAACTTTTCATAGCAGGCAATTTTAGAAACCTAAACCACTATTTTGAAAGACACATGGTCTGACTCCTTGTCTAAAATAAACAGTAGTTTAACCGATCACTCTGCTTATGTATATTTAGAGAGAGAAAAAAAAGCCAGCACTACAGTCTTGAATGGCTAAATCCTTATTGCCATTCAATTTACCTCTATTTGGCGCATTCCACATTTTTGAATCTGTTATAACTTTGATCAGGTTTCTTATATTTGCAAATGTCATAAATCTAAAAGTTCAAGGGATACAACTGGCTGCAAGGGCTGCTGAATTCTATGTGTGATCTAAGCAAGTTATCAGAGCATCTCTTTCCATTACTCTTCACTGCTTTCCTCCTGTACTGTCTTATTCCTGGGCTAAATTTCTCTTATGAAATGGCAGTGATGGTCACTGGTAGCTTTAGTCTTAAATTTTTGAATAGGTGACACTCCAGGAAAGAAAGGATGTTACTTTTCAACAGTTCTAACAAAATTCTCTGAATAGGATTGTTATCACTTTTGTTTGAGTCATGTGCTCCTGAACCCATCACTGAGTTGCTATCGCTATAACTGCTCAGGATATCCTCATACTTAGACCTTGGAGGTGGGGTCAATGCCACATTAACCATATATCCAAGAATGAGGGTGGGACCATTTCTCCAAAGAGATCCTTGGCACAAAAGCATATGCCCAGTGCATCTGCATTCTATACTACTGAGGTTGCCAGAGAGAAGACTTATAGCAAGTGAGATGTTTGGTACTACATATAACAACGTCCAATTTCTTTCAATGTTGTTTTGCATTTAAAATATCCATGGTGAGTACCACAAATTGACTTTGGTTTCATTTTTTTTAACTTTCACCAACTTTTCTCTCTCCACATTATTTAATTTAATTCCACAGTCATATATTGAATATCTCTTATTTGCTTTTAAATACATATGACATACCTTTCAATTAGTGGTATTCTACTAGAGAAGATGGACGTGTAAAATGACTAACGCTACTATAGGAGAGAAATGAGTAAGTGCTACAATGGAACTTAACTGTATTGATTTATTGATTATAATTGTAAGCACACTCTTTTCCTAATTATATATTCTGTCTCTGTAAGTCAATTTTTATTCCTGGGAATGTAATAATGTTCTTCAGTAGTTACAGAGAATCTCTCTTTACCTAGATTTTGCTGGTCCCTTTAAACATATGTTATGTGGCAATATGCTAATTTTATTTGGGCTGCATAATTTAGTTATGCTGTGAATACTACTATTAAATGAGCTCTCTGAAGTCATTTCCCACCACTCACATTGATGTACATAATTAAAATATACCAAAAAATAGTTTCTTATGGTATACATAGAATCAAATATAAATATCTTCCTAGAAGGTAAAAACTAGAATATAGTACTCCTAAAAGCATGAAGCATCTTCTGAATTTAGGATACCAAATAGTGCTGACACTCTGGTCCATACACAGGAGACAAGACACTTAACAGTAATAGGAATTCAAAGTTCACAAGGGGTACAGAGTGGGAAGTTTTCCTTTATAAATATTTTTTACATAACCTGGACTTGCCAAGATTGTCATTTTGGCATAAATTCTCTCAAAATACATTAGGGAAAACTAAACTCATAAGATTTATGGTCCTTGTAGAAAAATCAGCTGCTGATTTCTTCATCTCATGGTTAATGATAAGACAAGGAATAAGTAATCCAAAATGATGAAATAAGATATCAAGTTTTATGATATTCTAAGGCAGATATAGTAACATACAGATATGGTTTCAGAATTGCAATTTACCAGCAAACACTATGTTTCTAAGAAACAAGTTTAATGTGACCATGTTTCATCTACACATGGCTGCCTATATAACTAGAAAACGATCAATACATGCTTAGATGGATGCTCTGAGATGGGACAATTCCACAAGAAACACTAAGCCACTTATTCATATTAGAACAAATAAACAATTTTCCAAACAATTAATGTAGAAACACTGCCATGTAATTTAAGAAACAAAGAATTAAGAAAAAAGAGAGAAAAATATTGGATTTCTTAACTTAGCTTCTTTATAGTCTTGGATTGAAACACCTTTGGCAAGGTAATTAGATGGTGAAATCAGAAATGTAACCTTAAGGTACATGATGCATTACCATTTTTATCTGCATTACTTAATGTTATTGTCCATGATACCTATAAGAAGCTACATCCAGCAACAAGTAAAACAGCATTTCATCTTTCAAAATTTCTCCCTCAAATGTCATACAGAAAAAGAGATAATGGATAAGGTGGAAGAAAAAGAGAGAATTCTGAAATAGAAAGGAAAATTGAAAATTTGAAAATTAAAAAAAATTGAAACTTTTTGTTCATTGCTTGTGTATTTCCAATGACAAATATTAAAAAATAAATAAAAGCTGATGTCAGGACTTAAAAACACAGAAGAACCTATAATTCTCTACTTTCCTGGATTCTAATTGAAGAGAAAGATAATAATTTTATTAAAATAATTTTATTAAAATTTTATTAAAATATTAAAAATAATAAATTATTATTTCCCTCTTCAATACATTAAAGTAATTTCATGAGAATGGCTGCTGTTACATTTTCATAAAAAATTTCAGACCTCATGGAGAAGATGAGTGAATGTCATACTCCATCATTAAGCTATAATTGCTGCAAAATGTTTTAAAGATTGTTTTTGAGACCCTCTTTTCAGCCAGTCCTGTGCTGAATGCCTTACATACTGCATCCCATTTGATCCTCATAGAAACTATAGGAAGTAGGTATTTTTTCTGTTTCACAGATGACAAACCAGAGGTTTAGAGAAGACATATAATTCATTCAAGATTATAGACCTGAAATGTAGAAGACCTTGGATTTGAACAGAAAGTATCTGAATTCAAATAGAGTGTATAATCATAACAAGCATTTGATACTATCTTCTCAAAAATTATTTTTCTAGAAATTATGTTTGGGAGGCTACTGATCAGTATGTTTGAAATGTTTTTAACTGTATTTATGATTAAACAACCAATATTTAAACATATCACTAACTCAGGCTTACCAATTATTTTAAAGTAACGGTTACCAAATATTATTTTCCATGTCCTAGGAGATAGCCTGAGTCTCCATATCTCATTAAATTTTTAGATATTATTGTTAAAGAAAATGAAAATACCTTTGTAATCAACTTTATATGTTCATTATTCATTTTAATAATTTTTTTGGCTTTCAACAGTTATTTTTATAGTTCTAAAGTGAGTTCACATTCTCATTTTCTTCTTATAAACAACCCATTAAGATAGGAAGAGAAAACATTATTATTCCTACTTTATAGCTTCAGCTACTGCAGAGGAAGTTTATACATAATGTTTTACAGTCTGATGTAATGTTTTTGATTTAAGAATAGGCAAAAATGTGAATATAAAACAACTTCTGAAAAAATTATTTTGATTTTTTTAAGAAGTCATTTAATATATCATTGTGTGCTTCACTGCAGGAAATAACTTATAAAAGATGCTTCCAGTTCAAAAGTTTTTGACATGTTTTTAATTTTTAAAATGTTATGCATATTCAACATGTAATATATTTTGGGGCTATGACATTTTCTACACCATGAAGTATCAAAAGAGCAACAGAGATAAAAACAGAGTTTTAAATATTATTTTCATTTGCTTTACTTTTAATACTACTTTTTCAAGAAGCTGACACACTTAAAGTTGTAAACCTTAGGAATAGGCTTTATTCATTTGTTTAATCATTCAACAAACATTTATTGAGCACTGACCAACACGGTCTTAACGTTCCCAAAATGACCTCGATATTCTGTTCAGCTCGACTAAAGTTTAGACAAGCTTCTCCCTAACTCTAGGCCCCTGAACTCCATTTACTCATAGAATTTTCTTTAGAAAAGTTTCCATTATAAATTCTTTCTCCAACCCTTTGAGGTGTAAACATTTTAAAAGCCTCTGGTTACTTTCACAACCCAGGAATATCTTTCTCAAGATTCTAGGAACCATCCCTTTGAAATGTAATCATCAAGGAAGAGAGTACCCCTATGTCCTAGTTTCTGTGGGAAGGTAGGAGCCTTAGGCAGACACCTGGATCCAAGCTGTAAAACTACTTCCTGTTATAAAGATAGGAAAAAGTTTACTTACAATCCTGCCACCAAATTCTTAAAAACTCTCCCACCTCAGACAGAGTTTTGGCATCTTTCCACTATTGCAATAGCTTCAAATATTTGCTTTGACAGCATCATTTGCTAAGCATTGAGGATAACCTCATAGATGCTATTCACAGAGGAACAGCACGGTGGTCACCACACCCTCAAACAGTTTAGAGTCCAGTCAAGAGGCAGGCAAGGGGGAGGGAAGTAGGAACATGCAGATAATTAAACAGATTATTACAATCTGTCACAGTGGTGTTATGAAAGGGAAACACAGAGTAATAAATAACTTTAAAAAAAAACAACAAAAGTAGTTATATAGGACAATCATGTAATACTTTCCAGAACAAAATTTGAGGTAAATCTTCAAGACGAGCTACTAGTAAGTTTTAGGGTTATTATGATAAGCAACAGCTTGTTACTCGTAAGGGTTACACATTAATATCGGTGCCATTCCAGCTGCCCCAAGGACAGTGGTATTTACCATATATTTATTGCTTTATCTATACCCTATGTGCAATACAGAAAAAGGTTCATAGGATGTAAATATTAGTAAGGTGTTACCCTGGCTTCAAGGAGCCCATACTCTGCATGAATCCTCATACTGGAACCTGCAGTTTAAACCAGGCAACATTGCAATAGCACAATCGCCATCGGCCCCACCTTCTACTATCCCCATGAACTTCGAAGCACCCAAACCATCGCAATGCCCAGAGCCGCCCTGGTCCCCAGGTCCTTGAACTCACACACTGCGCGAGTCGGCCTGCCTGCCTCCCTGTGCTTGTTCCTGCTAAGTAATGACAATGTCCATCACATACTTGTAATTGTCTCAAGATCCCCCACCCCTCTATTTTAATGTTAACAAATATAGTAAACAAATTGGTTTTAATGTAGTAAGAGTTGGTCTGTTCTTCCTGTCGGCATTGTTAAAAGATAAGCTAAGGTATATTAAATATTTTAAAAGTTTATTGGAGCAAAAAATGATTCCAATTGGGCAGTGCCGAACTAGAAGTGTTTGGGGCACTCCACTGATAGGAGGTAGGGGAGAGACTTCGAGAGAAAAAGCAGCACAAAAAAAAATAAAAAAATAAAAAGATTATTTGATTGGCTATAGCTTAAGCATTTGCCTTACTTGGGAAAGTCCAGTTGGCTGTCTGTGATTGGTTATCCTTAGGTTTTGATTTCTTAACCTTGTGGAATTTACAGGCTTAGGTTTGGATTTTCTCGGGAAGGCTGCTAAGGTATCAGAACCATCTGAGCCTAAGAGCCTCCTTATTCAATTAATAACAGCATATATCAGGGAGTGTTTGGTTAAGCAACCTAACAGATTATTTAGGTCGATCACCTTCTGAAACTTGAAACAGGCTCAGAGGCTGACATCCTGCAATTAGAGTTCTGCCTCTCCCACTCACTTCCTGCATGACTTGGGCAAAGGCCTTTCCTTCTGCAAGCTTCATTTCTCTGAGCTAAGAAATGAAAATAATAACTGTCCCTTCCCACAGAGTTTGGAAAATTAGCTACACCTGACCAAGAATGAGGGCTCCATAAATATTAGATATAAGTAGCTTCTTTCTATTCAATCATTCATTCAATAAGTATTTGTTGGTGGCTAATGTGTATGGAGCTCTGTTTTGGGAACAGGTGACAAAGCAATGAGTAATATTAAATATTTTCCCCCAAATGATCGTTAAACTTCTGTTTGAAGACCTCTAGTGATGGGAAACCTAATATCTCCTGAAGTGTCTCATTTGTGATTATGAGCATCTCAGTTGTGACTTTTGATAAATATTGCCTTAAATGAAGTAAAACATCAATTGTTTTGCAATTTCTATCCATTAGCACTATTTCCACAGAACTAGAGTACCTACTGAGTATGTGTGTTAGCTTTTCACCACATAAGCTTTTACATTTAGAAAGATGCCTGAATGAAGCCTGGTTTCTTAAGGGCCTGCAATATTTTCTCACTCTGGACTGGTCACTTTCTCCAAATCTACCTTTTTTTTTCCCCCCTCTGCCTCTTTGAAAGAATGATGTGCAGAACTAGTCATAGTATTTTCTCTTTTAAGTTAATGAGTCTTTTTTTAATAAAGTCTAGACTCAAAGTAGATTTACCACAGCCACTTGACCATAAACATTCATATTGAACTTCAGGTCATCTGAAAGCCCACTGGTCTAAGCCTTAAATCCCTGATTTCACACTCGTGAAGGTTTGTGGGTTTGTTTTTTTTAATAAAGTGCAGAATGGTTTATATTATATACTTTTAACTTTAATTTAATGCAACAAAATATTGATATGGATTTGCTTGTGGTTTTTACAATGCAACATTTTACTGTCCTCAGTTTTGAGTAATTTGAAAATTCAAACATGTCCCATCCCTCTCCATCTAAATCATTGCTATAAAATGCAGACCACTGTCAGGGTTGAGAGACAAACTCATTGTTTCTGTTTTAACATTCTCTCTTCACTTTGAAATCAAGCTATCCATCATCACTGTTTGGACACCATGGATTCGTTATAAATCCATCTGATAATGCTATTTTCTCTAGACTCATATTACCATGGTGAAAATTGGAATTACAATTTCCAGTCTACTTTTCTGGCATTTATCTTAGTCTTTATAACTCTTAAAAGTTACTCTCTGAGATGCCTTGTCTAAAAGTTCTCTCATAGAATAGAATCTCAACATAGAAAAAAAAAAAGAAATGTGAAAACTCACTTTTAGGATCCAGTCATTCCTTACAATCTTTTCACCCTTTAGGAAAGTTTTCTCTTTTCTCTTCCTTTCCAAATATCATTTCCTTTTACTTAGTGGATAGTAATTTAAGAAGATCTAATCTCTCCACATCTTCTTCATTAATATTTTCATACCTCTAAAATCCAAGTAGTGGTCTCATTCTTCCTTTCTTCTTTTTTCCTTTCTCTTTTCTACTTGGCTCCTCCTCTTCTACCCCCCTCACTCACATCTGCTTTTCTTTTTCCTCCAGAAATAATTATCAGATAATGTTTTGCTGTCCAGAGGTAGTATAAAGTGCATGAAACACAAACGTTTGGTGGGGAAAATGCATAATTCTCTATGATTTGGGCATTTGCTTAATCTCTTTCATTCTACTTCACAAGTTTTTATCATCATTAATTGAATTGATATAAAAGACTTAGAACATCTTTAAAGCATAATAGGTGTTAAATAAATGTTAATGAAGCATGAGTTTCAAGTTACACTCTACAACTTAGATTGCTACAATAAGTAATTTGTGTTTGTACCAGAAACTGATCCAAACTCTAATCAGGGCTCCTCATTCCCACTCAACAGTGAGGAAAAGGGAAAGCGTGATAAGACCTTCAACTTGGCACTAAAACTATTTCATTCTATTTTAGTCTTAAAAGAGCATTTTGGGGATTTTTCTTGGGGCAGGGGGGAGGATTTTTTGTAGTTATTTTCGTTGCTGTTGTTTTGAAAATACACGGTAAATTTTGAAAATTAAATATCCTCTTCATGTTGTCTTTTCTCTTTTTCAAGGAAACTCCCCTCTCTGTCCTCATTCTTCTGGGAATCTCATGCAAAATTCTCATCAGTCACCATTCCTCTGGCCCCATTTACAAAGCACAGCACTTTCTCCTTCATCTCTTTGTTCGGTGAAAACTTTTCTTGTATCTTCTGTCTTATGACTTAAAATAAAATTGTATGGTTTGAGCCCCCCAGAAAAGATTCTTGAAATGTAAAAGGGAGTATTTGGAACAGACTGACTTTGGGTAAATTAGAAAAACAAATTACACCTTCCTCAAGTTAAAGAAATGAGTGAAAGTTAATATTTAAAAGCATTACGCAAAGTGAAATAAGCCAGGCGATGAAAGACAGATACCATGTGATCTCACCTATAAGTGGGACCTAATCAACAAAATAAACAAGCCAGCAAAATATAACCAGCAACATCAAAATAAAAAACAAACTGACAGTAACCAGAGGGGAGGAGGAAGGGTGATAATGGGGCGGGGGTGGGGGGGCAGAAGAAGAGGAAGGATCATCAAGGAACATGCATAAAGGACCCACAGACAAAGTCAAATGGGGGAAGGGCTGAGGGTGGGAGAGGTGGGGGCAGGTGGGGCTGGGGAAAGTGGTGGTGGGAAAATGTTGCCAAAACAAAAAATAGAGGGAAGCTAAGAATAGCATAGGAAAGTGAGAAGCCAAAGAAGTGGTATGTACAGCGCATGGGCATGAACTAAGGGGATGTGGTGATGATGGGATGGGGTGCAGGGTGGAGGGGATAAATGGGAGAAAAAGATGGGACAACTCTAATAGCATAATCAATAAAATATGCCAAAAAATTTTTTTTAAATAACAGTGATAAGAAAAATGGTCATTCTATACAAATTCTATGAATCAAAATTTTAAAATAACACATTTAAAATTTTAATTATTAAAAATTAATGTGACTAGGATATAATATTTTTTGTAAGAGCTATTCTCCTTGTTTTCATAGAAATGGAAGTGTTTATTACATTTTCCATGTGTACTTGCTCTGAAATTTATTTCTTATTTAAAATATAAATTTGAGTCATATGACATTGCGGATCTTAAGTAAATTTCACTATATTTTATGAGGAACTACTTTCTTCACTAGCAAAGTTAATAAATAATGAGAGCTACAAAGGTATTTCATTTTATTTTATTTATTTATTTTTTTAATTTTGCTTACCCGAGGACATTTTTTCATTGTTAAATTTGTGTCCAATTATATTGCAAAACTATAATGAAAGCTGTATTGGTTTTATCAAATTTAAGCATTTTAGTTCCTTGAGAATAGTGGTCTCATCAGTAGCACATTTCTTACTATGTTCATCTGTCAGTTTCACTGGTAAATACATATTCCATTTAAATATATAAAATTTAATTATTTCAACACAGTAAACCTTTTGTGAGGAAGAAACTGTGTTTGACATAAAAGAATTGATTTTGAGTTTATGTTTAAACAATAGATGTGCTGACTGTGAAATATATACTCAAAATGAATCTTTTTTATTCTTTTTCTAGTGTGTTTTGAATTACAGAAACTGGTGTCAATAAAAAGTCTATAATTTATTTGGCATCACTAATATTTTCATAAACATTAATAATTTTGTTTTCCCCAAAGACTTATAATTTCTTCAATTATTTCAGGAACTCTTATGTATTAACTTTTGTTCATGTATCATTCTACCTATGACATTAATTTTGCTTAAAATATCATAAGTATTACAGGTCAAATAAATTTTT